>JAPVLO010001041.1:0-367233 GCA_027257055.1 Cephalopachus bancanus | reverse complement strand
CCCCCCAGAGGGGAGGGGGCCGGACAGGAACAAGATGGCTGCCTGCCTCCGAGCAGGCAACAGGAGCCCCACGCCAGGCGGGCAGGACAGTCTCAGACACAGGATAGGTGGCAGCGATCCCAGCAGATCTTCCCTGAAGCGGTTCATTGTGGATCTCCTCGGGCCGTGTGGTGCGATATGCTACCCCTCCCAGAGGCCGCGTGTCGGTGGCGCCAGCAGCGGCAGCAGCGGTGGGTGGAGGGGCAGCTATGGCGGCCACGGCTGTGGCGGCGGGACTGTTTGGAATGCAGTCAAAGCTGTCCAGTCGTTCTGATGGCAGCAGCCGAGCTCTGTCTGTAGAACAGGCTGCGATGCTGGGGTCCCCAGCCCCCCGGGGCAAGAGTCAGAGACCCACTGCAGATCTCCCTTGCAGAGGGCTTCAGACGCCGGGTTGCCCTGTTGCCATCTTGCCCCATCCCCCCTTTCCCTTTTTTTAAAGCTGGTGTGTCCAGCGTTACTTCTTTTGGTGACAGTGGAGAGTGGGCTTAGTCCCCTCTACTTTCATCCCATAGGCTGAGAGGGCTGCTATCCATGTGAATCAGATGCCCCAGGACTGCTAAGGAAAGGGGGGGTGACTCAGATCAGGACTCACTCTAATTCAGTTGATGCTAGGTCTCCCACTCCAACTACATGCATCTGTACTTTATCCAGTGTGGGAGGTAGGGCATCTGTTTCTCCTGTATTGTGCACCTAGAGTATCTGCCCTAGGCAAGCAATGGTGAATCCCTGTGGGGTACAGAGATCACCTCTCAGTCTCAGGATGCCTAGAATCAGGTGAGATAGAGCAGGTCCCTGCCCAGTCCCAGGACAAAGAAAATGGCAGAGGCCCAAGGCTTATACTGCAGCAGGGCTCAGCTCCAGATCTCCTCCTGCATCTTCTCCATGGTCCCTGCTGTCATCACTCAGCTACTGCTGAAGCTGTTGGTGTAGGCCAGGTGCCAGTTGTTGAGAGGTTGCTGGCCTCTGCTGCCTTCTTCTGAGAGATACTTGGAGAATGGCAAATGTTCCTGTGCACGAGTAATGTACTTCAAATACAAAGATACAAATAGATTAGATGTAAAAAGATGGAAAAAAATATACCAAGCTAAGTCTAGAAAATAAAAAGTGGAAGTAGCTTTTAAAGCAAAGATTTCAGAACAAAGAATAGATTTCAGAGCAAAGAACAGATTTGAAAAACAGTAAAGAATGTTACCAGGGATTAAAGAGGATATCTCATACTGATAATGTGACCAATTAATGGAAAAGACATAACACTCCTAAATGTTTTGGCATCTAATAAGAAAGATTCAAAATGAAAACTAATAAAACTGCCAGGAAAGACAGACAAACGCACAACTATCAGAGATTTTAATACCCCTCTCCATAATTCATAGAATAAGAAAGCAGAAAGTCAGCAAGAAGACAGGTGACTTGAGCAACACTTGATCTGATTTATATTTACAGAGCATTCCACTCTATAAAAGATGAATATACACTGTTTTCAAGTGCCTATGAAACATTTATGATGATAGACCACGTTGTAACCCATTTGATAATAATATGCTCAAAAGCATTCAAATACAAAGTATGATCTTTGGTCACAATGGAATAAAATTAAAAATCAGTAGCAGAAATATCCTTCAAAAATCTCAAAATATTTGAAAATTAACTCACTTCAAATAATCCATATGTCAAAAAATAAATTGAAAGGAAAATTAGAAAGCAATTCGTAGTCAATGGAAATAGAAAAACAACATAGAATTTGTGGGTTGTCACTAAAGCAGTAATTAAAGGGGAGTTTATAGATACCATACTAGAAAGGGAAATTTAAATACTATATTAGAAAAGAAGAAAGGTCAGAGATCAGTGACCTCAGTTTCCACTTTAAGAATAGAGAAATGCAGACGATATTACCCTATACCTGGAAAATCCAAAAGAATTTGTCAAAAACCTTGTACTGATAAACACATTCACAATAGTCACACATCACACAAAAGAAATACCTTGGCATCTTCCTAAGCAGAGAAGTGAAAGATCTTTACAACAAAAACTACAAATCACTGCTGACAGAAATCAAAGAAGACACAAACAAATGGAAAGATACTCCGTGTTCATGAGATGGAAGAATCAACACTGTTAAGATGTCCATCCTACCCATGGTAATCTACAGATTCAACATAATACTCATTAAATTACCAACATCATTCTTCTCGGTCCTGGAAACAGCAATAGAGAAGTTCATATGGAAACATAAAAGACCACAAATAGCCAAAACAATTCTCATCAAAAGAAACAAAGAAGGAGATATCATACTTCCAAACTTTAAACCTTTTTTTCTTTTTTTTGAGTTGGAGTCTCACTCGTTCACCCAGACTGGAGTGCAGTGGCCACTCCTGGCCACTGCAGCCTCGCCTGCTGGACTGCAGTGATCCTTCGGCCTCAGCCTTCCAAGTAGCCAGAATTACAGGCATGCGCTACCACACCCCCCTGATTTTTTTATTTATTGTGAAAAAATCCCTGCACACATGTTTATCAGCATTATTCAAAGGCAAAAACAGGGCCAAAAGTGCACATAAAATAAGGGATAAAAAAAAACATGACCGATAAAATTTTATAGCCCAAAAGAAAAACAAATTATGTTTTTTGGGCCACAATTGGAAAAAATTAATCATAGCAGGACCCTTCAAAAACCAAAAATTTTGAAAATTCTCATTTCAAAAACCCTGGACAAAAATAATTAAAGGAAAAAAACTTTGGGAGTAAAGAAAAATTGGGAATTTTGGGGGCACAAAAACATAATTTAAGGGTGATTTTAATCCAAAAAAAGGGGTTTAAATCAAATTTGGAAGGGCCCAAAACCCTCACCAAAACTTTTAAGTAAAAATCCGACTTTACCCAAATTTTAAAAAAAAAAATCGTAAAAATTGAAGATAAAACTTTAAATTAAAAAGGGAAAAATCGTGAAAAGGGAAGAATTTAAAAAAAAGGGAGAAAAAATAAAAGCAAAAAAAAAGACAATAAATAAAAAAAGTTGGATTTGAGAAAGAAAAATAAAAAAACTGAAACCCTCCACGAATAAGGAAAAAAAGGGAAAAATTCCAGTATAAGGAAAAATAGGGCATTTTAAAAGGGGGCCTCCAAGATAAAAAGTTAACCCAAAATATTTAAATCCCAAATCATTCTTTCCCAAACCTTAAAAATTATTTTTGGAAAAAAAGTAAAATTCCCAAAACAACTTAAAAAAAAAAGAGGAGATATCCCTTTCCCTTTAAAATTTTAATTATATACATAATGTATTTGAAACTATGTGGAAGGATGAATTCCCCCCTCAATTTTTCAACCAATTTTTAACCCCAAAAGACTAAGAGGAATTTATTCAGTTTGGGTAAAGGGTTACTCCCAAATTGTTCACTTTACACAAACAACTCTAGATGGTCAAGCTAAAAAAAACCCTTTCCAAAAGTTTGGTGCAGGTAAGTCCTTTTTGGGGCCCCACCCCAAAAAAATGTAAGTGAAAGGCCTCCCAAGAGGGAAAAGCTTTTGGGCCGCAAAAAAAATAAATTCAGGGTGGGAAGACAAAAGAAAGAATTTAACTATCCAAAAAGGGGAAAAAGGGTCACAGGCTAAAAGGTGCAAAAGGAAAGAAAAAAGAAAAACAACAAAAAACCACCTTCTGGGAAAAGATAAAAAGGGAATTTCTAAGGAGGGGCTAATAAGGCCCAGTCGAAAAGGTTTTAAATAAAAAGGAAATCCAAAGCCATTCCAGTAGGGGCCAATTTGCCAAACAAAACGGAGGTGGAGAAAAAAGGAAATTAAGGGGGTTGGGGTTGTAATAGCCCTTTTTTAAAAGTTCGGGGTGCATTTTCCCTTTAAAGTCTCCCCCAATTTTAAACCCCCACTCCCCTTTCAGCCCAAAAGGGACTAAATTTATAAAAAACCTTCCCTTTTTGAGCTTACCTTGGCAAAAAGGGCCCAAACCAGCTGCCTCTTTTGGGTGAAATAAGCTGAGTTCAGTTTACAGAAAGGGCTTTGGTTTTGCCAAATTGAAAGGGATTTTTTGGTGATTTCCGGGAAAAAAGAAGGACCACATTCCAAAAGAGCTCTCTTGGGCTCACAGTGGGTCGGTGGGAATAACTGGAGACTCCAAAGGAGGAAGGAGACATTGGTCACCTTGTGAAAAATAGTAAGATGGGGATTAGAGGGGGTGAAGTGGGGTGGGGGAAAGAAAAAAGGGGATAAGGAGGGGAGAAATAGGGGAGGGAAAAGAAATTAGTTGAATAATGAGAAATGGAGAGAGGAGAATTTTTAACCATTTGGGTGGTTTTACTAAATTACAAAATGGTTCCTTCCCACAACACAACTTGGGGGAGAATCTGTTGGAGGTCAATCAGTTGTACTTTTTTTATCTCCTCCTGGATTTGGGAAGTCCCCCCACTCCATTGTCTTTGCTTTTTTCTTCCATTCCCTGATCTGTCACCTTCTCCTGCCAGAGAGCTTCAGGGCTTAATGGATTTTGTGATGTACAGTTCAGGAGGAAGAAGTCAATTATCACCCAAAGGGCAGGGATCCTCGTGCATCTGGTAAGATAGGAAATATGAAAGCCCAGTGTGTAAAAAGGAGGACTGTGCTTCAGTGATGGGGCCTGAGAGCAGGAGGAAAAGGGGAGAGAGGGGTTTGGGAGCTACCTCCCATTTACCCCTGCCAATGACCACTCACCGTTCTCTGTGGTTACCTTGTGGCACTGTAATTACCTGGAAACAGCTTCTTTGTGAGTAGTTTTTGGGGAGAAAGCTAACCCTTCTGCCTGAGCTTGGGCAAGTCCTTTGTGCCTTTGGAGCCTCAGTTCCTACTCCTAAGTGGATATGACAGTGGCTGCCTTCTAAAGGAGGCTGTGCTAGGTGAGCTGCTAGAGTTGAGGAGTTGGATCAGGAAGCCTGGCACTAGTCAGTGTAAGATGCTGTAGTTTTGCTGTGCAGTTAGCCTGTACCTGGAATCCCAACCCTCAAAAAGCTAGGATGAAGGAATGCCTGAAGGAGCATGCAGGAGGGAGTAGGAGAAGGGTGGGAGGCTCGAGGTCAGCATCAGATGATGGGGGTCTTGTCTTTCCTCTGGCTTCTTCCCAGCTACCTCTGGCCACACCTCCTGAGCTTGTAGTGTCTCCTGGAACTCAGAAAGTGCAGCCTGATGGGTCAGGCTGACTGAGAGTGGGCAGATCTGGCAGGAGCAGCCTCCACACAATGCAGGAGGCCAGGGTCAGGGCTGTGAAGCTCTGGCCTGTGGAGCCAGCCTGGGTGGCTGGCCTGCCAACATCTACAGCCACACCCTGAATGAGCCCACTCTCTTCTGATTTCAGAAGCTAACAGAATTGTGCTTGGTTGTACTTGGATGGGATTCCTCCTGGGAATATGTCTTCCTCTCCTTTTGTCACCACTGCTCAAAGAGTTGCTCCTGCCACATACCCCTGCCCTTCCTCCCTCCCTGCCTACCACCTCCACCCTACAAACCCACCTTCCTATATCCATCTCTGACCACTGCTGCACCACAGACAAACAGCAGTACTCCAGCCTTTCAGCCTCACAGTCCAACCTGGCCAGCAGGGGGCAGGATGACCTTGATTCCACAGAGTGGGCTCATTATGTCCTTGGTGTCTCCCCAAATACTGGGAGACTAAGGCAATTCATTTGGCTGGTCCAACTTTCCAAGCTCAGGGCTGGTCGGGGTTGGGGGATTGGGTGGCATTCTGGTTGTGAGGTCTTGTCTTTTCAGGATTCAAGGACACATGAAATATGTAGAAGGGATCCAGGTACAAAGGGGAAATTGACCCTTTGGCTTGTTTCTGCCTGGTGAAGTATTGAAAGTCCTAGCTAGAGCAATCAGACAAGAGAAGGAAATCAGGGGTATCCAAACAGGAAAAGAAGGAAGGTAAGTTATCCCTCTTTGCATGTGACATGATTCTATACCTTGAAAACCCAAGAGAATCTGTCAAAAACCTCCTTGCACTGATAAAGATTTTGGCAAAGTCTCAGGGTATAAAATCAATGTCCAAAAGACAGTCCCATTCCTATACACCAACAATAAATAGACAGAAACCCAAATAAAAAGTACAATCCCATTCACAATAGCCATGCACACACAAATGAAATACCTCAGCATCTTCCTAACCAGAGAAATCAAAGACCTGCACAATGAAAACTACAAAACACTGCTCAAATAAATCCAAGAAGACACAAATTGAAAAATAGTCCATGCTCATGGATTGGAAGAATCAACATTGTTAAGATGTCCATCCTACCCACGGCAATCAACAGATTTAATGCAATACCCATTAAATTACCAGCAGCATTCTTCTCAGACCTGGAAATGACAATACAGGAATTCATATGGAAACATAAACGACCATGAACAGCCAAAACAGTCCTTAGCAAACAAACAAACAAACAAAAAAGTGGGAGGTATCAAACTCCCAGACTTTAAAGTATATTATAAAGCTTCAATAATAAAAACAGACTCCGGAAACAGGCACATAGACCAATGCAATAGGATAGAGCTTCCAGAAGAAAAACCTCAATTTCTCAACCAACTTTTCTTTGACAAGGGCCTCCACCACCAACCACTGGGGAGAGGAGAACCTATTCAGTAAACGGTGCTGGGAAAACTGGCCAATCACATGTAGAACAGTGAAACAGGACTCTTACCTATTACCATACACAAAAATCAACTCTAAATGGATCAAAGTCCTAAACGTAAAACCTCAAACTATAAGGACCTTAAAATGCAGGAAACACTCTTATGGAAGTTGGAACTGGCAACCAATTCCTGGTCAAAACCCCAAGTGCCCATGCCACAAGAGATAAGATAGACAAGTGGGACTTCATCAAACTGAAAAGCTTCTGCAAAGCCAAAGAAACCATCAGCAGAGGAGGGAGACAGCCCACAGACTGGGAAAAAATATTTGCCAACTCTATATCTGACAAAGGCCTAATATTTAGGATCTACAAGGAACTCAAACAAGTTGAAAAGAAAAAAATAAACAGCCCCATTACAAAGTGGGCAAAATATATGAATAGATACTTCTCAAAAGAAGACATACGAGCAGCCAACAGATACATGAAAAAAGGCTCAACCTCACTAGACAACAAAGAAATGCAAATTAAAACCACACTGAAACTACCTAACTCCAGCCAGAATGGCCATCATCAATAACTCAAAAAACAGATGCTGGAGAGGATGTGGGGGAAAGTGAACACTTCTACACTGTTGGTGGGAGTGTAACAAGTATAACCTCTGTGGAAAACAGTTTGGCAATTTCTAAAGGATCTAAAAACCAACCTCTCTTAGGACTCTGCAATTCCCCTACTGGAAATATACCTGGAAGAACTAAAATCACTATGAAAAAGATACCTGCACTCTCATGTTTATTGCAGCATTGTTCACAATAGCAAAAACATGGAACTAACCATGCTGCTCATCAAAAGAGAACTGGATAGAAAAAAAAGTACATATACACAGTGGAATATTATGCAGCCATAAAGAAGGACAAAATTATGAACTTGCAGCAACTTGGATGGACTCAGAGACTATAATACTGAGTGATCTATCACAGAAACAACTGAGTATCACAAGTTCTCACTCATAAGTGGAACTTGAAAACTATCATAATACTGTAAGAGACTGGCAGTACTGAAAAATTGCCAGGGGTAAGTGTGTGTGTGGGGGGGATTGGCAGTAGTGGGAAACTGGGGGAGGGGTGCATACCTCATCACAGAGTTACCTGCATAATGAACATTTGTATGCCTAACCCTGAATTGTACCCCTGCGGAGATAAATGAAGACCTCCGAAATCAGAACAAGCAGTACTTACGGAGGAGAGCCTGTCATATCTCTGTGTAGCACAGGAGTTTCAGCTGCTGCCAGCACTTGCCTGAGGCTGAGACTCAAAAGCGGTGCAAGAGTAGCTGTGAGGTGGAAAGGGGGAAGGAGAGGGCTTGGTGGGAGGCAGCCGGCTAGGCTGAGGGACCACTATCTGACTTTCTTCCATTTGGTTCTAAACTGGAAGTGGGATTAAAATCGAGGCTGTCATTGACCAAAGCCTAGCCACTGGGGCCTGTTGCTGCAGCAGTCATGCTCTGACCTTCTGGGCTGGTCTGCAGGTTGTAGAGCTCGGCCTTGCCTGCTGGAATGAGCAGTTTCCTTGTTCCCGGCAGACAGGAAATTTCTCGACTGAAACCTCTCCTCCGTCGTCTTCGACCGGATAACTCTTTGTGGATAGAGAGACTTTACACGTTGCTTTTTTATAAGCATTGCAATGAACTATAATGCCAGTAACTTCTATAGTGGTGAACGACAACTGTTATTACTATGAACGCCAGGAACCACCGTGTTCTCACTTCATACCTCAGCAGTGAATCTCAGACGGAACCAAACGTGCCCTTTGCCTCCCGGCCGCTCCGTGGGGATCTGGTCAGCCTTCCAGGGCGACACAAAAGTGGCCACCAGGCGGCCCTTGGCGTCCGGTGGGAGGTCCCGGGAAAGACCACCCGCCAGAGGCCCGGCATCGTCCGGGTCTGCCACCGTTGCGGGAGGGAGGTCTCTCCGACCACAAACCCTCGTGTGGGCGCTGCTTGTCTCCTGGTGGGCACTCCAAAAAATTCCTGCGGGCGCCTCCAAAACGAGACCCCACGCGGAGGCAGGCGGGCTTGGCCTGCGTGGTGAAGGGGACTCCATAGGCGGGCCGACCCCCAAAGCGCCACACAGGCGGGCTGTCCGAGGGTGCAGTGGCAAGCCCCCCTCCCCAAACTGCGGGTTCCATTCTCAGCGACTGGCACCACGGGCCTCTGCGTGGACTCCCCGAAGCGTTTCTCCCGGACCTGATCCCTGTGGCCGTCTTGACCCGGGGGCCCACAGAAAACGACAGACACGTGACCTCCAGGGCACGCCTTGCCCCTGAAGGGGACGCCCATTGCTGGCCCTGAGCTCTGCGGTGGTGAGTGCGCCATGCGGGTACACGTGGGGCCCGGGACGTCCTCGCGGAACGCCTTCTCGGGCTGCCCGCTGTGTCCCCATCTCCCGAAGTCGCGGCTGGAAGAAACGGGAGGGGAGGAGAGAAGTCCAGACTCAAGGGCCTCAGGCAGGGCCACAGACGGGTACGGTGCCTTGTGGGTTAGGATGGTCGGAACAGGAAAGAGGAACTGAGAAGTGTGGGCAGGTCCCTCCCCGGGGCTTCCGGCGGGGCCTCCCTCCCCGGGCCTCCCGGCAGGGCCTCCAGGCGGCTCCCACCTCCAGAGAAGGGCCTCCTCCAGGCTGGGGACACTCTCCCGGGCGGTCTTCCGAGTAGGGCCGCTGCCCCCTCTCCAGGCCGAACTCGGAAAAACTGGGCCGGGTGGAAGGCCCCCGTGTCAGGCCCCATGCACGACGAGGTCCGGGACCCTGAGACATCTCCATCGGTGGGGGACTCCGGTGTGCGAAACCCCCCCCGAGCAGGCGGCTGGCGACGAGCGGCCGCCAGGGGGCGCCCGACCGCCGACGCGAACGCCAGCGGGACCCCTGGGGCCACCGTCCCCGGGCCACCGGCCAGCCGCGGATGCGTGGCTCCGCCCGGGGGGGGGCGTCCGGCCGCGGCTCGGGTCTCGGCCGGCGGACCGACTGCGGCCCCAGAAGGGGCGGCCGGGGGGCAGGGAGCTCGCCCCGCGCGACTCCCGGCGGCCCTGCGGTCCTGGGGTCCGGGGGGGGCGAAGACAAGACTCCGGGCCGGGGCCCCCGCGCCCCCCGCGGACTGGAAGACGGCTGCGGGGCGGCGGCCGCCTTCCTTCCGGGGGTTCGGGAGGCCGGGAAAGTCGCCTCTGCCGGTGTCGGACGAAGCCAACGACAGCCCGGCGGCGGGCCTGGGCGAGCGCAGGGCGAGGGGGCGCGGGTCTCGCCGCCACGGGTGTTTCTGGAGGGGGCGCTCCTGGCGCGAGGCGGTCGCCCCCCCGGTTTCCCTTTCCGGCGCGAACGGTCTTTCCCCGGTCCCCGCCGCGAGAGAGTCGGCCCCCGGTTTTTGCGGCCGAAGGTTCCCCCCACCCTTGCTGGCCGGGGAGGTCGCCCCGCCGCGGGCCTCGTGCTCGCCTTTCGAGCGGGTCGGCCGGCAGACGCGCGGGCAGAGCAGCGGGACGAGCAGGCGGCTCCGCGAGGCCCCCAGCGGCCTCCCGAGAAGGGGGCGGGCGGAGCAGCCCGTGGGAAGCTGCCGCTTCTGCCCCAGCGCATAGCTGAGCTTCGCCTTCGATTCTTGTGGGCGTCCGGGGGTCGGGCCGAGTGCCTGTGGCTTCCTCCTCGCGCCAGAAGGGGGCGTTCCAGGCCTTCCGGGGTCCTGCCGGGCCTGGCGCGGCGCCGGGGTCGGGATTTTGTAAAAACCCGAAGCTTATGGTAGGACGGGCGTAGGACGCAACAGACGCGGGGCGTCGCCAGCTTTTGGGGCCCGGGCCCTTTGGGTGTTGATGCGCGTGCTCCGGGCTCTCAGTTCCTGGCTTGGTGGCGCCGTGACCTCGGGGCCCCCCGGACCAGAGGGCAGAACTGCGGCGGGCGCGTCCGGTGAGCGTCTGACAGCCGGGTCGGTCGGTGTGAGGTTTCCTGCAGCGGGCTGCTTGCTTGCACGTGGTTTTGTAAGGCTGCTGCCAGCGTTAATGAGCTTGGAACTCTGCTGCAGCCCTGAAATTTCCCTAGCTTCACCTGCCAACTCGATCACTTGGAATAAAAAAAAAAAAATTGAGGAAAAACAGCCATTAGGAGGAAACCGGTTAGAAAGAATTCTGGTGCGTTTATACAGTGCAGTAGCATCAGTTTGTGTTTTGGTTTGTCTTTGTTTCTTCCGGGAGGTCGGCCTCTATGTACTGGCAGGGAAAGATGTCTGATGAACTGTTAAATGAAAACAGCACGTTGGTGAGGATGCAAATTAAAATCATAGTGGGGTGTCATGACACATCTGTAAGAAGGCTTTGGACAAAATATTCTTCAAGCTTGAAGGGAAAATTAAGACATCTCGACAAATGAAAATCGAAGGAATTTGTTGCCAGTAGACCTGCCTTGCAAGAAATGTTAAAAGAAGTTAAAAGTAGTTCTTCAGAGAAAAGTAGGAAATTTAGATCTTCATAAAGGAAGAATATAGAGAAAAAGTGAAGAAAGAACTTTCCATTTTCTTAATTGATATAGCAGCTAATAGTGTGTCCAGAATAATAATAGCAATAACATATTAGATGATTATAGTTTATATATAAGTGAAATGAGTGGTAGCAATGATACAAAATACAGGAGGGAGAAGTTAGAAATATTTTGTTATTATATTTGTACTACTTGTGAAGCAATATAGTATTATTTGAAAGTGGATTTTAGCCAGGCACAGTGGCTTAAGCCTGTAAACCCAGCACTTAGGGAGGCCAAGGTGAGGGGATTGCCTGAACCCACGGGTTCGAGACCAGCCTGGGCAACTTGGCGAGACCTCATCTCTACACTAAACCAAAAAATTAGCCAGGGTTGGTAGCACACCTGCAGTTCCGGCTATTTGGAAGGCTGAAGGCAGAAGGATCGCCTGAGCCCAGCGGATGGGCACTGGGGTGGCCATGAGCATGCCACTGCACTCCAGCCTGGGCAAAGGAGTGAGACTCTGACTCAAAAAAAAAAAAAGTGGACTTTTATTGATTGTGAATGTACATTGCAAAATCTAGGACAACCAACAGAAAGATTTTAAAAAAGTAAAAAGAAAGAATTTATATACTTAAACTGGAAACAAATTAGAATAATATAAAATGCTCCATTAAAACCAGAAAAGGCAGGAAAAGAGTAGAAAACAAAAAGAGGAAAATTGAACAAGGACAACAAATGGAAAACAATAGCAAATATGGTAAATATTAATCCAACTGTATCTATAATCACCTTAAATGTCAATGGTCTATGTATATAAATAAGACTGAGTGTGTCTGAGTGGATAATAATAATAATGAGACTCAACTATGTGTTATCTACAAGAAGTTCACTTTAAGTGGAAAGACACAAAAAAGATTGAAATAACAATAGAGAAAGATATGCCATTAACATTAAAATAAAACTGGGGTAGCTATATTAGTTTCAGATAGAGCAGACTTCAGAGGGTGAGGAAACGTTAGGAATTAGGAATTAATAATTAAGCATTACATAACAACAAAAGTAAATTCTCCAAAAAATAAAATAACACTTTTTACTGTGTATGTGCCTAACAGCAGTGCATTGAAATACATGAGACAAAAATTCTAATTTGTCTCCAGTTTAAGTTATAAAATTCTTTCTGCAAGAAAAAATAGATGAATCCACTATCACAGCTGGAAACTTCAACCCCCTTCTAGCAGAAATAGACAGATCCAGTAGGCAGAAAATCAATAAGAACATAGTTGACCAAAACAAACAATTGGATATAATTAACATCTATAGACTGCTTAGTCCAACAACAGCAGAATACATATCATTTTCAAGCTCACATGGAACATTCAGCAAAATTGGCCACATTCTGGGCCATAAAACATACCTTAATACATTGAAAATGCACAATGTATGCATTCAGAAAACAGTGGAACCTAACTACAAATCATTAATAGAACTATAGCTGGAAAAATCTAAAAATATGTCGCTATTAACACATTTCTTAATAAATAACAAGGGTCAAGAATAAACCTCAAGGATATTAAGACAAATACTTTAACTAAATGACAACAAAAGTACAAATTAATCCCTCCAAGAAGTTCCTCATTTCCCTTACAGTGGTGGGGAATTAGTCAAAGCTGGATGGGAACCCTTAGGAAGTTTCCCTGACAAGATTGCAGTTTTGCATGGGTACAGTTGTATACAGCATTCCCCTAAATGTTTCTCATTCTAACCCGGCAGGTGAGACATTCCCTAACTAGTCATTGAGGCCACCTGGTGGACTGAGTGGGGATTGGTCATAGAAGGCACCCTGCAAAATGGTTTGAAAGCCCCTCCTTGGAGGCCAGGACACATTCGGATGGGCCATGGAATTGGGGAGAACCTGGATGGGAACAGCAGTCAGGAAGGCCTTGGATGCTGCTATCGTGTGAGGCCAGGTATGAAGGTCTGAGGAGGGCACCTTTTTGCATGCAACTGTTGGCTCAATGATCCTCTGAAAACTTTCCCGAGACTCTTGGCTAGGGGAAAGCATTGCTCCTGGCTGTAGAGAGAAGGCCAGGGATGGTACCCTGTTTCCCACCCTAGTCCACAGCAGTGCCTGTAATTAGAGGCACCTGAAAATGTTTTTAAGTTTCCCCTGTTGGTGGGGAACAGATAAGTCTTTCCAGTAAGGCCTGGGAGGGTCTCTTGAGACTGGCCACAGTTCTTCCTGGCCCTGGCTGTGGCATGAGACCTGTAAATGTTTACAAGTCCCTCTCTGCAAGGGCAGAAAAGACCTGAGCTACTGGCAGGGGGTGGTATTCTTTTTATTATTTTATATAAATTACTAATATTTATTGTTACAAAAGATGTAAAGTGTGACATCAAAAACAAAACATGAAAGGAGAGGAAGTAAGAGTGGAGATATGTGATCACAATTAAGCTGTTATCAGCTTAAATTAACCTGTCATAAGTTCAACATGTTTTATGTAAGCCTCAGGGTAACTACAAAGCATAAGCCTGTAATAGACACACAAAAGATACCATTATGAAGAGTGATCAAATCACAAAGAAAGCAGGAAGGAGGAAACAAAGACTCTTCAAAACAACTAGAAAACAGCTTAAAAATGGCAGGAGCAAGTCCATACTTATCAATAATAAACGAGTATAAATGGATTAAATTTTCCAGTTAAAGATATATAGTGATTAAATGGGTTAAAAACAACCACCACCACCAAGACCTAACTAAATGCTGCCTACAAAAGACTTACCTCACCAGTAGGGACACCAATTTGAAAGAAGAGGATGAAAAACGATATTCCCTGCACATGGAAAGTAGGAGTCGTTATATCAGATAAATAGACTTTAATTAAAAAACGCTAAAAAGAGACAAAGGAGGTCATTATATAATGATAAAGGGGTTAATTCAGCAAAAGGATGTAACAATTGTGAATATATGTGCACCCAATACCAGAGCACCCAAATATATAAAGCAAATATTATTGGAGCAAGGGGAGAGATAGCTTGCAAGACAATAATGGTAGAGTTTAACACCCCAGTTTCATCAAAGGACAGATCATCCAAACAAAATAAGTGAAGAAACATTGGAGTTAAAATATACTCAAGATCAAATAACCTAACTTGTACATTGAACATTTTATTCAACAGCTGGAGAACGTGTATATATTCTTCACATTAGCACATGGAACATTCTCCAGGATAGATCATATGTTAGGCCACAAAACAAGTCTCAACAAACTTGTAAAAATTGAAATCGTATCAAGTATGTTATCTGACCACAGTGGAACAAAACCATAAATCAATAACATGAGAAACTTTGGAAACTGTACAAATAGAAGATGATCTTGAACCGCTAATGGGTCAATAAAGCAATTAAAAACTAAAAAATTTCTTGAAACAAAAATGGAAACGCGACATATAAAAACCTATGATAAATAGCAAAAGTAGTACTAAGGAGAAAGTTTATAGAAACAAATGCCTATATTAAAAAGTAGAAAGATTTCAAATAATGCACCTCAAGGAACTAGAAAAGTACGAATAAACGAAACTCAAAATTATAGGAAGAATAAAATAAAGTTCAGAACAAACAATAAAATTGAGTCTAAGAAAATAAAATCAACAAAATGGAAAGATATTTTTGAAAAGATAAAATCAAACCTTTAGGCAGACTAAGAAAAAAGAAGATCCAGTGGGATAAAATCAAAGATGAAGTAGAAATTACAGTTGATACCAGGGACATGCAAAAGTTTGTCATAGACGTTATGAACAACTATATACCAACAAATTGGAAAACCTATTAAAAATGGTTAAATTATTGGATACATGCCATCTATGAAGCTTGAACCATGAAGAAATAAAAAACTTGAACAGACCACTAGTGAGTAACATGCTTGAGTCAGTAATAAAAAGTTTCTCAATAAAGAAAAGTCCAGAGAGAAGCAGCAAGTTGGTGACGGGGCAACCCGGTCTGTGAAGCCCTCTGTAAAGGAGATTTGCAGTGGGTCTCTGACTCTCGCCCTGGGGGGCTGCGGACCCCAACATCACAACCTGCTCTTCATACGGAGCTCGGCCATTGCCACCGCTGGGGCATTGCAACGGACTGGACAGTCACTGCGGCGCAAATGGTGCCACCTCTGCAGCCACCCCCCCTGCAGCCGCTGCTGCCACCGCCACCGCTGCCGCGGCCTCCGTGACAGCTGTAGCACATCGCACCATCCAGGCTGGAGGCGATCCACTTCAAGCCCCTTCAGGGAAGATCTGCTGGGATCGCTGCCACCTCTCCTGCGACTGAGATGTCCTGCCCACCCGCCGTAAGTCTCCTGTTGTCTGCCCTGAGGCAGGCAGCCATCTTGTTCCTGTCCGACCATACCCCCTCTGGGGCAAGCAGCTGAGATAGCACCACCTGCTGGCAATTCAAGGTAACAACACCGAAATGGGAGAAACAAGCTTGATAAAGACATAGACCAGAGTGGTGAATGGAGGGTAATCTGAACTGTCCTTCACAGCAGACCAGGGGCAACTAACCCTAACTGCAAACTAATTTACCAGCTTGAAAAGAAAACTAGAAATCAGACCTGAAAGGACATTAGACTTTAACGAAATGTCTCAGAGTGTGCTTAATTGATTCTATTAGTTTAATGACTTAATTCTATTCCTACTGTATTGTTCCCTTTTTTCTTTTTTCCTCTTCCTTTTATTCTCTTTTCTTCTCTCTGTAAACCATATCTTTGTATAGAGGAACAGCACACTAATAAGGTGGTTGGTTAGCTTGTATGTTAGCATCACTATATGTTTTATTTTTTTTTTTTATTTTTTTATGAGAGTTGGTTCATCTGTATCTGTGGTCTATTGTTTTTATCTGTTTCAGTATAGGCCTCTCTATTTGTTGGCACACTCATTTGTTTCCCCTCTTACTCCTCTATTCTCCACCCCCCTCTTCAACCTACTATCTGCTCCATTCTCTCCCCTCTGCTAACCACATTTTATTTCAGGGAGTAAACCTACAGCCCCACTGCACGGACAGACCCCAAAGGCAGGGGGAAGTGGGTTCCACATTATCCACACATCTGTCAGCGAATACCAGGCCCTGCAGACAGATTTTGAATCACAGCTCCCCCTTAACTAAATCTCAAAACTGCAAAAAGGACCACCTCCAACCTACAGTGCAACTCCAGAACTGAACAAAGTAAGAGGGCATACATAAAGAATGGGAGATTGAACAAACAGAAGTAAAAACAATCCCTTTACCCCTGAATAACAGAATTAAAGAAGACAGGGGCATGGGGGGAAGGAAAAAAGTAGGGAGGGGGAAAAACCGCACAAATGAAGAAAAACCAAAAGAAGAATATAGGTCTCACACAGCCCCCTGGGAGATCAGACACTGAGAAAACAGATTCTGGAACACAAACAATGAAGAGCCCCAGAATGACTGGTTACATGCAACAAACCCAGACATCAAGACATTAATGGAGAAAATTTAAAAAAAATTGAGGAGAGAAAAGAGGAAAATAGGAAGGAGCTGATGTCAGAAATGACAGCAGTAAAGAATACTGTGATGGAAATGAACAACAGACTAATAAGTGTGGAAAGCAGAATCAGCCAAGCAGAAGAAAGAATCTCAGAGCTCGAAGACCAAAACACAGAACTAACCCAAACTGTCAAAAGCATAGAAAAGAAGCTCAAAAAGATAGAACAAAACCTGCAAGAGATGAATGATCACTTCAAGAGACCAAACCTAAGAGTACTTGGGTTTCCCTGAGGCAGAGAGAGAAACAGAAGCCACACTGGAACAAACATTTCACGAAATCATTCAAGAAAATTTCCCTCATCTCATTAAGGATGAAAAAAATTCAAACACAAGAGATTCAGAGAACCCCTGCAAGACAACAAACGAGAAGACCAACTCCCAGACACATAATAATTCGCCTAAACAAAGTAGCTAAAAAAGGAAAAATTCTAAAGGCAGCAAGAAAAAAAAGGCCAGACTCCCTACCAGGGAAAACCAATTAGAATAGCAGCAGATTTATCCACAAAAACCCTTCAGGCCAGGAGAGCCTGGAGCCCTATCTTCAAGTTCAAAAAGAGAAACAATTTCAACCAAGAATAACCTACCCAGCCAAATAAGCTTCATTAGTGAGAGAGAATTGAAATCTTTTCCAGATATCCAATCCCTAAGAACCTACGCTGCCACCAGGCCACCTCTACAAGAAACACTTAAGAAAGTACTGAACACAGAAAAAAAAGAAAAAGAACAACAGCAATCTTCACAAGAGTACAGGCAAAAGATTAAAAAACACATGAACCAACTCCAAAACCCAAAGAAAGACAGCAAACAGACAGGAACAACTCTGTAAGAACCTTATGACAGGGATCAACTCTTCCATTTCAATTATAACCTAAATGTGAACAGACTAAATGCACCACTGAAAAGACATAGAATGACAAAATGGATAAAATATCATCAGGCAACAAGTTATTGCCTTCAAGAGACTCACCTCACTAGAAAGGACACCCACAGACTCAAAATAAGAGGATGGAAACAAACTTTCTGGCAAACGGAATACAAAATAAAGGAGGGTAGCAGTCTTAACTTCAGACAAAATACCCTTCAAGCTATTAAAAATCAAAAAAGATACAGAATGCCACGACATAATGATAAAAGGCTCAATCCATCAACAAGAAATATCTATCTTAAACATATATGCACCCAACATAGGTGCGCCAACTTTCATAAAGCAACTTCTTGGAAAACTAAAGAAAGATATTGTCTCTAACACTATCATAATTGGGTACTTTAATACCCACTCACAACCCTAGACAGATCATCAGGAAAAAAAATCATCAAGGAGACCCGGGAAACCTCAATGTGACTTTGGATCAAATGGACTTAATTGATACCTACAGAACACTCCACCCAAAGACCACAGAATACACATTCTACTCATCACCACATGGAACATATTCTAAGATCGACTACATACTCAGCCATAAATCAAGCATAAGCAAATTTAAAAGGCCCAAAATTCTACCATGCACCTTCTCGGACCACAGTGGAATAAAAATAAGCATTGACACCAACAAAGCCCCCCCAAAACCCACAAAGATATGGACACTAAACAGCATGATGCTAAACAACTCCTGGGTCAACGACAAAATCAAAACAGAGATCAAAAGATACCTGGAAACAAATGAAAATGAAAAAAATCTTACCAAAATCTCTGGGATGCCTGAAAGCTGTAGTAAGAGGGGAATTTATATCCCTACAAAAATATGAAGAAAATGGAAGGAAAGAAACACAACCTAACAAGCCACCTAAAGAAGCTGGAAAAGCAAGACCACAAAAACTCCAATTTCAGCGGAAGAATCCAAATCACCAAAATAAAAGCCCAAACCCAGGACATAGAAGACAAAAAATAAAAAAAAACAATGAAATAAAAAGCTGGTTCTTCAAAAGGATAAACAAGATCGATGATCCCCTAGCTAGACTCACCAAGAAAAAAACGAGAAAAAAAACCAAATAAGCACAATCAGAAACACAAAAGATGAAGTCACATCTGACCCTGAAGAAATACAAAGATCATTAGAGACTACTACGTACACTTGTATGGAAACAAACTTGAAAACCTCAAGGAAATGGAGGACTTTCTGACATCACACAACCTACCTAGGTTGGAACAAGAAAAAATTGAGCCCCTAAATAGCCCAATAACAATCAAGAAAATCAACTACATAATAAGAAAACTTCCTAAAAAAAAAAATCCCTGGTCCAGATGGCTTTTCAGCAGAATTCTACAAGACATTTAAGGAGGAGCTGATACCAATCCTATTGAAGGGATATCAGGTGATTGAAAAAGATGGAACTCTCCCAAATCATTTTACGAAGCCAACATCCCATTGATACCCAAGCCAGGTAAAGATCCAACAAAGAAAGAGAACTACAGGCCAGTATCTTTGATGAACATAGATGCTAAAATTCTCAACAAGATCCTAGCAAACCGGATTCAGCAATACATCTCAAAAATCATCCACCATGACCAAGTAGGCTTCATTCCTGGGATGCAAGGCTGGTTCAACATTCATAAAACCATAAATGTAATTAAATACATCAAAGATGTCAAAACAAAAACCACATGATCATATCATTAGATGCAGGGAAAAAACTTTTGATAAAATCCAGCACCCTTCTTGATAAAAACCCTTGAATATCTAGGGATACGGGGAACATACCTCAAACTAGTAAAAACCATCTGCGAAAACCCACAGCCAGCATACTCCTAAATGGACAAAAATTGGAACCAATTCCCCTGAAAACTGGAACAAGACAAGGATGCCCACTCTCACCCCTCCTGTTCAACATAGTATTGGAGTCCTGGCTAGAGCAATCAGAGAAGAGGAGGAAATCAGAGGTATCCAAATAGGAAAAGAGGAAGTCAAGTTATCTCTCTTTGCAGATGATATGATTGTGTATCTTGAAAACCCAAGAGAATCTGTCAAAAGCCTCCTTACTTGAAAAAAGGCCTTTGGCAAAGTCTCAGGATACAAAATAAATGTACAAAAGACAATTGCATTTCTCTACACCAATAATAAACAGAAACCCAAATAAAAAACACAATTCCATTCACAATAGCCACAAAAAAAATGAAATACCTTGGCATCCTCCTAAGCAGAGAGTGAAAGACCTTTACAATGAAAATTACAAAACACTGCTCAAAGAAACCAAAGACGACACGAGCAAGTGGGAAAATATTCCATGCTCATGGATTGGGAAAAATCAACATTGTGAAGATGTCCATCTTACCTAAGGCAATCTACAAATTCAATGCAATACCCCTTAAATTACCAACAACATTCTTCTCAGACCCAGAAAAAACAACACAGGAATTCATATGGAAACACAAACGTCCAAGAATAGCCTGAACAATCCTCAGCAAAAAAAACAAAGCAGGTGGTATCACAATACCAGACTTCAAACTTTACTATAAAGCTACAATCATCAAAACAGCTTGGTATTGGTACAGGAACAGGCATATAGATCAATGGAATAGAATTGAGATTCCAGAAGCAAACCTCAATTTCTCAACCAACTCATCTTCGACAAAGCTCCCACCCCTACCACTGGGGAGAGGAGAATCTATTCAGTAAATGGTGCTGGGAAAACTGACTGGCCACATGCAGAAGATTGAAATGGGACCCTATCTATCCCATGCACAAAGGTTAACTCCCAATGGGTCAGAGACCTAAATGTAAAAACCCCAAACCATAAGAACCTTAGAAAAGGAAGGAAATAGCCTCATGGAAATCAGAACTGGCATCCCGTTCCTGAACAAAAAACCCAAACCCACAGGTAATAGAGAGAAGATAGACAAGTGGGACCCCATTAAACTGACAAGCTTCTGCAAAGCCAAAAAAACCATCAAGAGAGCAGGGAGACAGCCTACAGACTGGGAAAAAGTATTTGCCAACTCTAGGTCTGACAAAGGCTTAACATCCTGGATCTACAAGGAACTGAAACATACTGAAAAGAAGAAAACAAACAACCCCCTTATAAAATGGGCAAAAGATATGAACAGACACTTCACAAAAGAAGACATCCGAGCAGCCAACAAACACATGAAGAAATACTCAACCTCACTAATCATCAGGGAGATGCAAATCAAAACCACACTGAGATACCACCTAACTCCAGTCAGAATGGCAATTATCAACAACTCAAAAAATAAAAAGCTGCTGGAGAGGGTGTGGCGAAAAGGGAACACTTCTACACTGTTGGTGGGATGTAAACTAGTGCAACCTCTGTGGAAAGCAGTGTGGCGATTCTAAAGGCTCTAAAAATCAACCTTCCATATGACCCCGCAATCCCCTACTGGGGATATACCCTGAAGAACTCAAATCACTCTATAAAAAAAATATCTGCACACGTAGGTTAAAAAACTTGATTAATTAAAAAAAAAAAAAAAAAAAAAAGAAAAGTCCAGGACCATACGGGTTCACCATTGAATTCTACCTATTTTTTTTATTAATCAATATTTTTTATTATGGTTTTGTGGGGTACAGTTAAGGGTTAGGTGTACAATTACATTTCATTCAGGCACCCTGTTGATAAGAGGTGTTTTCTCATCCCCCGACAGATATTTGCTACTGTTAATCCCCTCCCCCCCCATAGTTTCCCAGTACCGTCAGTCATTTTCTTATAGTATTACATTGGATGTTCAAGGTCCATTATATGAGTGAGAACATGTGATACTCGGATCTTTGTTTCTGTGAGATTTCCTAATTTTTAAGATGAATGAATACCAATTATTCTCAAACTATTTCAAAAATTGGAAGGGGAGGGAATGTATCCAAATCTATTCTATGAGACCTGCATCACCCTGATATCAAAACCAGATAAGGACAAAAGACAACTACAGGCCAATATTTTTGATGACTGTAGATGCAAAAATCCTAAAAAAAACCCAAAACAAAACAATCAAGCCAAATCCAATAGCACATAAAAAGATTATATGCCATGATCAGGTAGGGTTTTTCATAGGGATGCAAGAATGATTCAACCTACACATGTCAATAAATGTGATACATCACTTCAACAGAATGAAGGACAAAACCATATAATCATATCAATAGACACAGAGGTAGTAGCATTTGATAAAATTCAACACATTTCCATAACAAAAACTCTCAACAAATTAGTTATAGAAAGAACGCACCTCATAATATTAAAGTTCATGTATAGCTGGGCTCGGTGGCTCAGTCTGTAATCCCGTGCCTAGGAGGCTGAGGTGAGTGGATTGCCTAAGTCTGGGGGTTCAAGACCTGCCCGGGCAACTTGGGGAGACCTCATCTCTACGATAAACCAAAAAATCAGCTGGGCATGGTAGTGCATGCCTGTAATTCCGGCTACTCGGAAGGCTGAGGTGGAAGGATCACTGGAGCCCAGCAGGTCGAGGCTGCCATGGTGGGAGTGGCCTCTGTACTCCAGTCTGGGTGACAGAACAAAACTACAACTCAAAAAATAAATTAATAAGAAAATAAAAAAAATAAAGTTCATGTGTGACAGACCCACAGTTAATATCACGCTGAGTGAGGGAAAGCTGAAAGCTTTTTCTTTAAGATCTGGAATAAGAAAAACATGTCTACTTTCACCATTTTTTTTCAGCATTGAACTGGAATTCCTAGTTAGAACAATTAAGAAAGAGAAATAAAAGGCATTCTACTTGGAAAAGAGGAAGTCAAATTGTCTCTCTTTGTAGACTGCATATCTTATATTTTGAAAAACCTAAAGACTCCACTAAAGAACTGTTCAAACTGATAAATTATTTCAGTAAAGTTGTGGAATACAAAATCAAATACAAAAATTAGTAGCATTTCTATATGTGAACAATCTGAAAAGAAATCAAGAAAGTGATCCGTTTGCTATAGCTACAAAAACATAATAAAATACATTAAGAATAAATTTTTTCTAAATAAGTGAAAGATCTTTGCAATAAAAACTGTAAAATACTGATGAAAGAAATTGAAGAGGACACACAAAATGGAAGAATAACCCATGTTCATGAATTGGAAAAATTAATATTAAAGTGTCCATCCTATCCAAAGTGAACTGCAGAATCAATGTAATCCCTATCAAATAGTAATGACATTCTTTACAGAAATGGAAAAAGCAAGCCTAAAATTTGTATGTAACCACATACACACACACAAATCCTTGAATAATCAAAGTAATTTCCCGAGCAAAAAGAAAAAAAGCTAGAGATATCACACTACCTGACTTCAAAATATACACAAAGCTATAGTTATCAAAAGCAACAGCATGGTAATGGCATAAAAAAACAAACATATAGGCCAATGGAAACAAATCCACATATTTATAGCTGATTGATTTTCAACAAAAGTGCCAAGAACATACATTTAGGAAAGGGCAGTCTCTTCAATAAATAGCACTGCTAAAACAATAATCACATGCAGAAGAGTGAAACTGAACTCTGAATTCTTATATATATAAATCAATTCAAAATGTATTGAAGACAAATATAAGACTCAAAACTATGAAATCACAAGTAGAAAACCTAGGTAAAATGCCTCAGGACAATGGTTTGAGCAAAGATTTTTTTGAGTAAGACCTTAAAAGCACAGGCAACCAAAGCAAATACTGACAAATGGGATTACTTTAAGCCAAGAATATTCTGCACAGGAAAGGAAACATCTACAAAGTGAGGAGGCAAACTTACAGAATGGGATAAAATATTTTTCAAACTATTCACTAACATGGGATTAATAACCAGAATATATATGGGACTCAATAGCAAAAAAATGATTAAAAATGAGCAAAATATTGGAGTTGACATTTCTCAGACATACAAATGGCCAACAGGTATAGGAAAAAAATGTTTGACATCACTAGTCATCAGGGAAATGAAAATAAAATCACAGATATCATCTCAGCTCAGTAAAATGGCTATTATCAAAAAGGAGATAACAAATGCAAAGGAGGATATAGAGAAAGGAAATGATCAATGTTGTTGATAGGAATGTAAATTAGTATAGAGAGCCTTAACCAACTAAAATAGAACTGCCATATAATCCAGCACTCCAGCTACTGGCTATTTAGCCAAATAAAGGAAAATCAGTATATCAAAAATATATCTGCACTCCCATGTTTATTGCATCTTTATCCGCAACAGCCAAAAAATGAACTCAGCCAAGTACTCAGCAATGAGTGAATGGCTAAGAAAAATGTGGTATAAAGACACAATGAAATACTGTTCAACCATAAGAAAAAATAAAAACCTTTCATTTTCAGCAATATGGATGGAATTGTAGGATGTTAAGTGAAACAAGCCAGACATAGAAGACAATTATTGTATGTTCTCACTCATGTGTAACAGTTTAAAAAAATGTCATGGAGGTAGTAAGTAGAATGGTGGTTACCAGAGAACAGAAAGGGTAGTGGGAGGAGGTATGGGGGAGGGTTGGCTGATGGGTACAAAAATGTAGTTAGATAGAAGAAATAAGATCTAGTGTTTGATAGCAAATAGGGCAACTATTGTTAGCAATGATTTTTTTTTATATTTCACAAAAGCTAGAAGAGAAGCTTTGGAACGTCTCCAATGTAAGGAAATAAATGTTTGAGGTAATGAATATCCCAATTACCCAAATTTGATAATTACATATTGTATTCTTGTATCAAAATGTCAAATGTACTTCATAAATATGTCCAAACATGTATTCATAAAAATTTAAAAAACAAAGGTATTGATTCTTCCAATTCATTAGCATGAGGTATCTTTCCATTTATTTGTGTTTTGTTCAATTTCTTTAATCAGTGATTTATAGTTTTCAGTATACAGGTCTTTGGGTCTTTTATTCCTTGGTAAAATGTACACCTGAGTCTTTTATTTTTTGTTACTATTGTGAATGGGACTGTATTCTTTTTTTTTTTGAGTTGGAGTCTCTCTCCGTCACCCAGGCTGGAGTGCAGTGGCACACTCAGGGGCCACCGTAGCCTCGACCCGCTGGCTCTGGCAATCCTTCTGCCTCAGCCTTCCAAGTAGCTGGAACTACAGGCATGCGCTAACACGCCCAGATAATTTTTGCTTTCTTGTAGAGATGAGGTCTTGTCCAATTTCCTGGGCAGGTTTCGATCCCGTGGGCTCAGGCAATCCACTCGCCTCGGTCTCCCAAAGTGTTGGGATTACAGACTGAGCCACCAAGCCCGGCCCTGTTTACTTATTTAGACTTAATAAATCTTATGTGTACACAAAGTGTAATGAGATTGTTTGCCATATAGGCCCTTTAAAAATTAGCTTTGTTGGAATTTTTTCCCTTTCCCTTTGGGCCCTCCCAATGTGCTGGGATTACAGGCTGAGCCACTAAACCCTGGCCTGGATTGTATTCTTAATGTCTATTTTGGATAGCTTGAAATATCCAACTATTCACTGGTTTTGCATGTTGATTTTGTTACCCTGTAACTTTATAACTTCATTTTCTACTTTCCTTGTCTTTCTTTTGTATGGAAAGTACTTCTTCGGGGGTGTTTGCAGAGAACCCAGTGATCACAGATTGATTATGTTAGAACTTAATGGTAAGTCACGCACTCTGGACAAATCATGGGCACTTAGTAATTAGCAAAAATCTCTTTAGCTTATCTGATTTGGAAGTTACTTTCATTATTACTTTATTTTTTTTCAAGTTTGTATTGTTTTTTAAATTTTTAATCAATATTTTTTATTATGATATTGTGGGGTACAGTTAAGTGTTAGGTATACAAATATGCTTCGTTCAGGCACCCTTGTTGATAAGAGGTTTTCCCCCCACCCCCAGACAGATATTTACTACCGTTAATCCTATCTCCCTTCCCCTCCCCCCCATAGTTTCCCACCACTGTCGGTCATTTTCTTATAGTAGTAGGTTGGATGTTCAGGGTCCACTATGTGAGTGAGAACATGTGATACTCAGATCTTTGTTTCTGTGAGAGGTCACTCAGTTTTAAAGACTCTAGTTCCATCCGGGTTTGCTGCAAAATTCATGATTTTGTTCTTTTTTAGGGGCTGCATTGTATTCCATCATGTATATGTACCACATTTTAAAATCCAGTCCTCTTTTAATGGACAGCGTGGTTGCTTCCAGGTTCTTGCTACTGTGAACAATGCTGCAATAAACATACGTGTGCAGGTATCTTTTCTATAGAGTGATTTGGGAGCCAACATCTATAGCTACATGGTGGGGCCTGTAAAGGCCCATTGGAAGATCGCCTCTGACATGGGAATCAGTTAACCTATAATATTGGCGTGTGATTGATGACCAGTGTGCATACATGGCAGAAAAACTTATAAGAAAAATCTCTATACGTCTGATAAAAGGGTTATACAGCAAAATGACCTTGTCCTTTCTAAATCTTACTTCTTTCTAGATTTTTTCAAACTTCTATTCTTGGTGAGTCAACTCTTAAGCAGTTTCCCCTAGAGCTAAGATTAGAGACTAAATTACCATCATAGTTTTTGCCCTGTTCCTGGCCAGGCAGAAAGGATTTCTATTGTCCCATTACAGGTATACATTTTCCCTTTCCTTTGTGCTGTTAAATACCGAAAACGTCTACACCCCAAAGCCATTAACTTGGCGACATGCCTTTGTTTCATACCCACTATGCCCTTTTTTTCGTACCGAAACTCGTCTGCCTCTGTTTACCTCAGCCTGAGGCCATGTGGCCCTCCATTTCCTTACTCAGGGGTGTAAAGTACTATATGATTTCTAGAGTAGACTTGTTAGGTAAAATATAATTTTTACACTTATAGTTACGTTTTAGAGTATATTTGGTGGACTTTTGCTTGCTGTTTTGTTTTTTTTGGCTACATTATTCAAATATAATGTTACTATGCGATTTGTAAAAGAATTAAGGATATAGCATAGTATTTAAAGGTCAATCATTACAAAAATTAAAGTTTAGACATAGGAAATTCATTTAAGTCATGGTAAGGTTTTTTAATTTAAGAATAAATTTTAATAGTTATAGAATTACAGGACACTACATTCCGTAATAGATTAATAGAAAACTGAGTCATTTAAGTAAACTTATAGATTATAGTATAGTGTTAAATTGATACTATTAATCATTAAAAATATTAGGAGTCAGTAAACAGATTTAACTTAGAAAAGTTTTTGTATTAATCAGGGTCTGGAACAAAGAGTATAATGTGAATGATTTATTGAACATTGTGGAGAACACTTTGAACAATCTGTATAAAAATTGTATATCTGTGAATTTAATGTAAGTTTTGTGAAAAACGTCATGTATCATGGAATTGTAATTGTTTGCGGGAAAACTTGCAAGTCTCGTGATACGAAATTTGCATAAAGTTTGTACCCCCCCAAAAGTGATTGACACATGATGGAGGGTATGGAAAAAGGTTATAAGTTGGAAGGAGTCAAAATAAAATTTGGCTTCAGTCCTGATCAGACTGCTAAGAAGAAATCCCCTCTGAGTGGTCTTTTAGCGCCATCTGGATTCTGTTGCGGCCCTTTAACCCTTCCCTCCGTTGGGGCTGGCCCCCGACAGAGTGATTTGAGTTCTTCAGGGTATTTTCCCCAGTAGGGGTATTGCGGGGTCATATGGGAAGTCAAATTTAGAGTTTTTAGGAATCACCATACTGTTTTCCACAGAGGTTGCACTAGTTTACACTCCCACCAACAGTGTAGAAGTGTTCCCTTTTCGCCACATCCTCTCCAGCAACTGTTATTTTTTGAGTTATTGATAACTGCCATTCTGAATGGAGTTAGGTGGTATCTCAGTGTGGTTTTAATTTGCATCTCCCTGATGATTAGTGAGGTTGAACATTTTTTCACGTGTCTGTTGGCTGCTCAGATGTCCTCCTTTGAGAAGTGTCTGTTCATATCTTTTGCCCATTTTATAATGGGATTGTTTGTTTTTTTCTTTTCAGTACATTTGAGTTCCTTGTAGGTTCAAGATGTTAAGCCTTTGTCAGACCTGGAGTTGGCAAATACTTTTTCCCAGTCTGTGGGCTGTCTCCCTGCTCTCTTGATGGTTTCTTTGGCTTTGCAGAAGCTTGTCAGTTTAATGAGGCCCCACTTGTCTATCTTTCTCTTATGGCCTGTGGGTTTGGGGTTTTGTTCAGGAATTGGATGCCAGTTCCGATTTCCATGAGGGTTTTTCCCTTTCCCTTTTTTCTAAGGTTCTTATGGTTTGAGGTTTTACATTTAGGTCTTTTCCATTTAGAGTTAATTTTTGTGTATGGGGATAGATAGGGGTCCTGTTTCAATCTTCTGCATGTGGTCAGCCAGTTTTCCCAGCACCATTTACTGAATAGGTTCTCCTCACCCCAGTGGTAGGTGGTGGAGGCTTTGTCGAAGATGAGTTGGTTGAGAAATTGAGGTTTTGCTTCTGGAATATCAATTCTATTCCATTGGTCTATATGCCTGTTCCTGTACCAATACCAAGCTGTGATGGTTATTGTAGCTTTATAGTAAAGTTTGAAGTCTGGTAATGTGATACCACCTGCTTTGGTTTTTTTTGCTGAGGATTGTTCTGGCTATTCTTGGTCGTGTGTGTTTCCATATGAACTCCTGTGTTATTTTTTCTAGGTCCGAGAAGAATGTTGCTGGCAATTTGATGGGCATTGCATTAAATCTGTAGATTGCCTTAGGTAAGATAGACATCTTCACAATGTTGATTCTTCCAATCCATGAGCGTGGGATATTTTTCCACTTACTCTATCTATTAAATTTCTTGATTACAGTCTAAAGTTTGATCATGTTAACTAACTCATTTTTCAAAGAAAATAAAAGTGAGATATTATGCTTGTGATAATCTATTAAAAGTGATCTGATTTTTTTGATTAATTTAAGTAAACTATAGATGTCAGGACCTAAATCATAACTGTCTCCAAAAATATGTTTTGTAAGAAATTATAAAATCATTTGATTGAATTAACTGGTCATATTGCTTTGTTTTATCATCTATTCATTTATTATCTATCTATCTATCTATTATCTATCAACCTACCTACCTACCTATCTACCTGTCATCTATCTATTGACAGATGACACCCAGATGCTTGATCACCCAGGCTGGAGTGCAGTGGCACGATTATAGCTCTCTGTAGCCTGAAACTCCTGGGCTTAAGGGATTTTCCAACTTCAGCCTCCTGAGGAGCTGGGATATAGGGAGGAGTTACCTACCATGCCTGGAAAACTTTTTTTTTTTCAAGGATGGAGGTCTTACTAATTTAACTAGTCTGGTCTTGAACTCCTGGGCTCAAGTAATCTTTTTGCCTTGGCCTCTCAAAGTGTTGGGATGATAGGCATGAGCCACTGCTCCCAGCCTGTTTTATTTTTTAATTTGTCACTGTCAAAATTTATATTTAGTGCTGGGTATGGTGGCTCACACCTATAATCCCAGCACTTTGGGAGGTAGAGGTGAGAGGATTGCCTGAGCCCAAGGGTTCAAGACCAGCCTGAGCAACTTGGTGAGACCTTGTCTCTACAGTAAAAAAAAGAAAAAAATTAGCCAGACATAGTGGCATATGCTTGTGGTTCCAGCTACTTGGAAGGCTGAGGTGGAAGGATCACCTGAGCTCAGTAGGTCAAGGCTGCAGTGGCCATGAGTGTACCACTGCACTCCAGCCTGGGTGACAGAGTGAGACTCTAACTAAAAAAAATTATATTTAGTGCTTGTAAGATTATGTATGAAATCTTGAACCACATTTAAATGACAATATTTTTATTTGTAAAGACAGATACTGTTTGGTTATGTTGCTCTAAGCAAGTATCTTTACTGCTTGTCCAATAGACAAGCTTATTGCAATTTACTGCTTGCAATAGAATTAGTGATTTATTTTGCTCTTCTATCCCAGCTGAAAAGAGTATGTACTTTTGGATCACTGTCTTTGGTTCCTTCCATAATATTTAATAAAATAATAGCATTTCATAGTGTTATTTCATATAGATGAAATACTAACTCCTTTTCAATGTAAATGAACTTGAGCAACTCTCATATCTACAATTTTTTTTTTTGTACAAGCAGAAGCAACATTTTATCCTTGTGAGTGTGTGTAGTTCTAGGATATGAAAGACATCTCTTTGGTTACTTTGTTGTTTCTTGAAATTTTTTCCCTGAGGAAAAACTTATATTTTGCTTCATTTATTTGTAAGAAACCCTACTTTAAGTTGGTTCAGCCCATAGAATGGAAAAAAAATATTTGCCAGCTATATATGACAAAGGCCTGTCTAGGATCTACAAGGAACTCAAACGTGCTGAAAGGAAAAAAAAAAACAACCCATTAAAAAGTGAGCAAAAGACATAGACACTCCTCAAAAGAAGATATATGGGCAGCCAACAGACACATGAAAAAGTGCTCAACCTCACACATCTTCAGAGAAATGCAAATCAAAACCACATTGAGATACCACCTAATCCCAGTAAGTATGGTCTTCATTAATGAAACAAACAACAACAGATGCTGGCAAAGATGTGGAGAAAAAGGAACGCTTCTGCACTGCTGGTGGGAATGCAAACTAGTGCAACCTTTTTGGAAGACAGTGTGGCAATATCTGAAAGAGCTAGAAATTGACCTTCCATATGACCCAGCAATCCCCCTCTTGGGAATATACCCAGAGGAACTCAAGTCATTCTACCAAAAAGATACCTGCACACACATGTTTGTTGCAGCTCTAGTCACAGTAGCAAAAACATGGAACCAACCATGCTGCCCATGGAAGCTGGACTGGATTTAAAAGATGTGGTACATATATACAATGGAATATTATGCAGCCACAAAGAAGAACAAATATATGGACTTCACAGCAACTTGGATGGATTCAGAGTCTATCATACTCAGTGATCTATCACTGAAACAAAGAACAGAGTACCATGTGTTCTCACTCATAAGTAAACCTTGAACAATAATAATACTATAAGAAAGGGATTGGCAGTAGTGGGAAACTGCCAGGGGAGGGAGGGGCACATCTCATCAACAGGGGTACTTACATAATGAACATTTGTATACCTAACCGGAATTGTACTCCACATCTTTAAAATAAAGAGAAAAAAACCAAAAGTGAATGTAATTATTAAAAAAAGTTCTCTCTCGCTTATTTCTAATCTGTTTTAAAGTAAATAATAATACATTCCACTTTAAGATGGAGATAACTCATGAATTATCACACAACTTGTCCTGTAGAATATATATGATTTTGAATACTAATATACAATGAATTCTACCTGCTTGAGAATAGGAACACACATACAGATTAAATTGAATAGCCTTGTTTTCTCACTTATTATAGTTGAAGGTGTTCATTTATCAAGATTTTAGGAGCTAAGTTATCATAAAAACCCACCTATAATTATCATTCATATTAGGGTAAAGTTTCATAAAGGTGGTCAGTAGATCACCTTTCTCAAAATTATAGTTAACTAGGAGGAATATGTTCCAGTTTTATAGTACTGTAGGGTAACTATAGCAAATGACAATTTAAATTAATTTTTCAAATAGCTAGGAGAGAGGATTTTGAATGTTGCAAACACAAATAATGATAAAGGTTTGAGGTGATGGATATGCTAATTAGCCCAATTTGATCATTACACATTGTATACATGTATAAAAATACACACTGTACTCCATAAATATGTATAATTATTATGTATCTAGCAAAGTATGGAAATAAATATATAAAACAAAGAAATTTGCTGTTACTTTACATTTGGTCAAATGTGTGTTTCTGAAGTTATATCTGTTCTTAAAACTATTTGAGAGATCACAGTTTCTACCATTTTCCATAAGACCTCAGTTTGACAAGGACACAAAATTCTGAATAAAACTCCAAGAAATGTGTTTGCATTTGCAGTGTTGCCCTTGTAGGTGGAACAGTTACTGGACAAAAAGACTTTCTGGGGTGTGTTTATTCCCTGCATTTCAACAGGATGGTCTTGGGTCTGAGGGAAAGAGCCACAGTGACAGCAGGAGTGGAGCCCGGCTATGCAGGACACCGCAGCAGCTAGGGACAATTGTGCTGTAGCTGGAGGGAGATGTAGAGAGAAACGCAGAGGGATTGCCTGTGACGGTGCCTTCTCAGCATTCAGTGGGCCTTTCTGCTCAAAGGGTGTGTGACCAAGGAGCAGGTAAACATAGGAAATGTAGAGAATATTTCATTTGACATGATGGGAAGAATGGGAAAATTGTGCATGGTCATTTGAAAGAAAACTATATCTGTCCCCAATTCCACTCTTTAATCGAGAAGAAATGAGCTTCTTTTTCAGAAAAGCCAAAAGCTACTGTTTTTATATCTAATATCAGTCCTCTCTGGATTTCTCAAAGGATGTTCTGTACATTCTACCATTTTCTTTCTATTGCAGTTTTGAGGTAATAAGTTATCAGGTTTATCAAAGCATCATTGTCATTTATGACAAGTCATTTATGACAATGACTTTAAGAAATATGAGAATATTTGGAAAAACTTTAGAAAAACGATTTTAGCTCAGAATGCAAATACTAATTTCATGAACTATTGATCTATTATAAAACAGAACCGCTCAGACATTTAACTCAAAGATTTTTGCATATTTGTAGTTAGAGGAGTGCAGTAGGGGACATTATTCAGCTTCTACTCAAGAGCAAGTTATTGTCTGCAGTGAAGGAAGAATTTGATTGTAGTATCAATGGAACCAGACAGAACTCTTTTAATTATATATATTAGAAAACTGATTCATCAAAGCTATTACATTCCATAGCACCATTCAAGTATCACAAGGCTTTGTATTTTTCATTAAGGAGTTCAATAGGCTTTACTTGGGTCTCAGATGGAAGCAATTTATGATTTTCAAAGGAACTTTTGGGGAACATTACTTTGATGTTGCCAAGATAGCACCACTGTAAGTCCTCTACCTTTCCTCTTGATTAGTTTGTAATTTAGAATCACTTTGTGAGGAGCAATTCAAAGTGTTAGGCATGGTGGTGATACCTGTAGTCCAGCTACTTGGGAGGCTGAGGCAGGAGGATCACTTGAGCCCAGGAGTTCAAGGCCAGTCTGGACAACACAGAGAAATCCTGTCTCAACAACAACAACTGTAACTCCCAATCCCATTCCAGAACACTTTTTATATAACCAGATAGATTTGTGAACACATCTTTAGTACAATGTTAAGATGGTTCCCAGTTTACCTTTCTTAAGTTTAACCTGAGTGTTTCTGTGCAACCTCGTATTATATCAGAAATAAAAATTACATTGTAGTCAAGTACAAATAACTCTATGTTGAAGGTTATTTCCTTTAACAGTTGTGATTAGATTGATTATGACAATTTTCTGTAATTTTCACACAATGTCTAGGCAAATACCCAAGTTGTAATAGTTTCCTTCTCTCCGTGTGTGTGTGTGTGTGTGTGTGTGTGTGTGTGTGTGTGTTTGGGGGGGTGGTAACATTTCTGGGAATTTGTCTTACATAAAATGATATTATCTTTCACGAAATGATTTAGGAGGAGCTGGAAATCCCATTATCCTGACTTCCTGCTGAACAAATGTCTGCTTCTGTTTCTGACTCATGCTGATGAAAAAGTACACTTAGCTTTGCTTCTTCAGTAAATATGGAAGAGCTTTATTATAAAAGAAAACTTCTAGTTGATTTTTAAGGGGAGGTATTTATCAAGCTCACTCCTTTCTATACACTGCAAGAAAATTACTGTGAGCTATCAGCAAAACAATAGATTCAAATAAAGAGCAGGTAAAATTCAAATAAAAACCTGGAGCCTAAGTGGGAAAATAGTAAGCTTTCAATTATAGATCGACACTGGAAAAACAATGATGCATAATTGAAGAAAATATTTTGAAGACTACTAGGATATCTCTCTTAAAAGTTATTTAGGGAAGTATGTATCCAAGATTTGTTATATTTCCCTTTATGTTTTATTTAAGAAATGCTAAAAGCAGAGAGAAACAAGTAGAAAAAGTAACTATGATATTATTTTATAATCTAAATTATTTTAGGACTGGAGACATTCTTTAAATATACCAAAACATGACTCCTTGCCTGTATATTTTGCTGACATTAAAAAGCACATATTGTTAAGGTCTGGACAGGGTGAGGGTGGATGGAGAGAGGCGGAGAGGTAAGGGGGGACACAGCACCGGTAACCCAGAGATCTGAGCAATGCAAAGAATTGCAACACACAAAAAGGTTAAGAAAGAAAAGTTTATTTAAAAGTAAATTAGAGAGAGAAAGAGAAGGAAGAGAGAAGATTCACCTCTCCAAGTTGGGGGAGGGGTTCCAAAGCCAGGAAGCGTGGCTACAGCCATAGCTCAAAGAGCACATGGCCACACCAGACTCTAGCAAGGCAATGGCCACTGGCTGCTTGTGGTTGTCCTTTTAACCATTCCCCTAGATGGGGGAAGATCATTAAGGTGACTGGGTGGTGGTCTGCTTCCACATCATCATCAAGGGGCAGACAAGCACAGGGACTGATGATGTCAGGTGATGGACAACAGGCAGACGGGTGGGTTAGCCACATGATTGCGGCCATGGTGGGGTTTATTCACGTCATGTAGGTAACAAAGGGCTGATTAGGTTAACCCTGTGGGGGAGGGTTTCCTGCCAGAGACTTGTTAGGCATTTGCAATGCACAAACTTAGACATTTGCAACTCACAAATTCCTTGACCAAAGGTGGTCATATTATTATTTTTATGACTTTGAGCAGCCAAAGGGTGCTCTTTGATCTTCAACCTTGACAAGGAACCTAAAAGTTTACTAGAGATTATTATGCTAAACCATGAATTGAAAGGTTGGGTTGTCCTGGGAGGGGATAGGATAGGCTGCTGCTTGTAGAATGTCTGAATGCTTTCTAATGGTTATGCTGAGACAAAAAGACTAAACTAAGAATAATCTAAGTTTCTTCTAGATTTCTATAGGTACTTTTCACATATTATTTCAGATATTTCTGCATCTTTTGGAATGGCCTTTCTAGTGACTTGTAATTTCCAAGATTACACATGAACTAAAATCTCAAGTTCCTTTACTGCTTCATTTCATGAAGATGCCAAAACCAATCAAAGAAACAATCACATTGATCCACACTGTTTTGTATGGGGTTATGATAAGGAGATGACCAAAGTATGATTTCACAAATCACAGTTTATTGCTGTACAAAAATAATTTTTTTTTTTTAGGTTCGCAATGCTTGAGGAGGGGGAGAATAATGTGAGCAAATCTCACAGGAAATATATTCAATTTACGAGTTACATTAATCACATAGTGAGTGAATTCCAAACTTACTAAAGTCTAGCAGCTCAATCAGGATAGAAACAAGCTTCTGTGAAAACAAAAGTCTAGTTAAATTTGAGGTGCACCTTCTTTTTCCCCAAGTGATTTCTCAGAAGAGATGGTGCCCAACACAGTGAAGAGCCTCAGGAATGTAAAAGACCCTGTTAAACCCAAGATTTTAAATCCGAGAGACCACAAAGAGCCAACTCCGATGCAAACACACGAGGGTCTTTATTCAGGCTCAAGTCTGGGCTCACACACTGAAGCCAACACAGCGACTTGAGAATGAGAGCCCCGATTCAGTATATCAAGCAGTTTTTATGCACAATTACAGAGGGAGGGGAAAGAACTTTAAACTTGTTTTTACATGATTGGGTAATTTCTCCTAATGGGTATGAGGGCACTTGGGATTGGTAGGTTTATTTTCTGGTCTGCGCAGGCTCTAGCTCAGTTACCTGTGATTGACGGGGAACTGCTAAATGGGCAGAGTGGAATGTCAGATAAGCACTGCATGTAAATTAACTTGAACAAGCAGGCAGGAGGTTTGAAACAACGCAGAGCCCAGCAGAGCCCACCGAGAGGGTGGCTAGCACCACCAAGTCTGCTGATCTAAACAAAGGAATGTTCAGGAGGGGCTTGTTTGCTTAACATTTACATCCCATTGCAGAAGCAGAAGTCAGCATGGCAATTGGGACAAACAGAGCTTAACAAGAGTTCTAAGTACACATACTGCTTAAAACATTGTATAACTTTACAGTCACAGTCACTACCAGGCAGAGGAATATGCCTAGTCCTATGGGGTCTGAGGTAGGATTTAAAATACTAAGAATTCATAAAATATAGCAAAGGTGAGGCAGGGGTATAAAAAATACAGTGAACTCTTCTTTTACAGTAAGTATAGCTTTTTTTTTGAGTCTCTTGGGTCCCTCATTCCCCCCTCTCAGAGGAACCTAAAGATAAGACCCCATCATGGGTTTACATAGGTTTCTTTAAGACCATTCTGAAAATGGGTAGGAGAGTTGAGACAACAAGGGTGAGTACCAAGCGGTTGGTACTGCTGCTTGAGTAACATGAGTTGAATGGTGCTGACTTGATTTTTAACAAAGGCTATAAGCTTGTTGATGATGCAAGGCCTGAAAATAAGTAGGAAAATTAAAACAACTAAAGGGCCAACTATGGTGGAAATTAATGTAGTAAACCAGGGGGTGTGGTTAAATCATGCTTTAAACCAATTGAGTTGTTGCTCTCATTCTCTAAAATTGCAACAGTAGAAAATAGAGACAATGAAATTTGTAAAATTAACTGTATCTTATTAAACCTTAAAATATTATGATTGGTCATGCTTGAACTAACATGATTCTCTGACATTAGCATGACCTATTCTATAATAATTTTTTATGAATAAAATAAATTTAATTTTTATAATAGGTAGAGAAACCTTACACTAATTGCAGTTAAAGCTGGCCTAAAAGAATGCAGGCCAGTCTAAAGTACGTGCTGGGCTCTCAGGAATGTGGCCCAAACTTTGTGCTGAGCTATTTTCAACAACTCTATTATTGAAAAGCTTGAAACAGCTCCCTATAAGTATATACTAATTCTACAAATATACTGTTAAATTGTATAAAGAAGCTTGTACCATATAAAAGGCTCTCAAATGTGACCTGAATTTGAATTATATTTAATTTGTAAGCTGAAACCACAGTTTTATGGGAAACAGGGACAATGGGTTTTCAGAGTGAGCCATGTCTGTTACAGTTATAAAGCTTTCAGCTTAGATCAGCAGAGTTTCTTTAGGTTACTTGTGCTTCATGGTAAAAGGAGGAGGAAAATGGGGTCAATGGTTCCCGAACACATCCTAGCGGTCTCAGGGTCTACGGCCCTCCCTGATCCCTAATGCTCAGTGGGCCTCCGTGGATGGCTCCCAACATCTCCCCTTTTTTATTTATTATTTTAGCACAAAACCATGAAACTCAGTGTTAAGCTGAGAAATGTTCCTTTTCAGTACTCTGGAAATAACTGGAAGTAGGCACAGCAAGACAAGAATTACTGTCCCACAAATTCTTACATGATTTTGATTAACAAACAATGAGAAGTTATTAAATATGGAGCTAGTCAATTTATAGGACCGGAACTGCTTTTTAGCAACTTATATCCTGTATGTCGATGTAATTTAGTGAGGTTTATACTTAAGTTCGAATGATTTCAAATTCTAAGGACATGATTCTTTATCTTGTCCCAAGTATGGACAGACTTATTCACCTCCAAAGGAGTGAGGCAAATCCACTTAAACTCAGAGTGACATCGGAGAGCCAATTTTATCTCTAAAGTCACAAGCTCTTGTCTTGCTGTTAAAACTGTCTCCTCTAAAGCATTAACTTTACTTTTTAATTTTTGATGTATAATTTCCTGAGTAGTCAATGCAATAGAAACATTTTTAGATAACCGATCAGCAAAGGTAGCTGTATGAACTTTCTTAGATAGAGCTACAGCTGAAACTGTTACTGAAGTAGCAACAGTCATTAATGCTGTAATCCCTAAAATCAAAGTAGCTAAAAAAAATTTTCTGTCTTTGTAACACAGCATTAACCTTATACGATGTCTGTAAACCATATTCAGCATTTTAACGGGATGACAAAGATATGGGGATTATCAAATAGGGGAGTTGCTTGAGAATGAAAATCCTTCATAAAAGGCGTCAGTTAAACAATTAGTAAAATGCATTCAGTACAAGATTTCTTATAAACATTAGCACGATAAATAATTTTAACAGTTTGATATTCATTCTAAACATGAAATATATAAGGAGATTGCAAGTATGCTCTAATAAGGTATGATTGAGTTTGTTTAACAGATCCAGACAGGCTGACTGGTTGAAAGGGCTGCGAGAGCTCTCCATAAATGAGGCTGAATGGCTTGTCTGATTCCAATTTTAAATGATAGGGGTACCCATCCATTGGAGTGCCTTTTAGCTGCAGCAAGCATAGAGCCATTAAAAACCCCAGTCACTAATATATAGTCTTTTACTGGGCACAGGATAGTCCACCTTAGAGTTATAAGCACAGTCTCTTCATTTCAGGAAGCCGGTATCTTGCTGGATGAGTGACCAATCCTTTTCCGTATCATTGAAGGGGCAAACAGGTATGCTGACAGGTGGTGAAGCCCTAGTCACATGACTAGGGTTAGTTTCTCCAGGCATTAACATCTCCAGCCACCAACCATCCTGATAAGGGCTTTTGTACTTAGAGACTTAAAGGTAGATATTAAGCAAGAAACCCGGTAATTATTAAAAGCAGAATTATTATATTGCTATGTTGAAAACATTAGAGACATGTAGTTAGGTTATAGCTTAAATTGAGAATTTAAAACAGGTAAACATTGGCAAGAGAAAAGTTTCCTTTGTTTTTATAATAGGTCTGACATACTTTTATAACAATTGATATGCTAGAGAGTGAAGCCCAGGTTATTCTCCACTCATCCTGTGGCAGGATGTGGCAAATGCTCAAATATATTTCTTGTATGATTGAGTGAATAAACACAGAAACATGTAGGTGGTTCAGGATCAGCAGTTGGCCTCACCTGGGCTGCCACTAGCCCAGCGGCAAGAAGGAAAGGTTGATAGCAGTTAAAGGTATTTCCCTTTGAAAGGCAAGTTGCAACTTTAAAGGCCCACCCAGTGTCAGGCAGGTTTTGTTTAAGAAAGGCCAAATGGCCCAGAGACTGACTATTTCATAAAAATAAAAGATACAAAATAATCTTATTTAAAGCCCCCCCTTCTAAAGTTGATGGTTTACAATCCTGCAGTTCCTGGAAACCATTTGTTCTTTAAAAAAATCTGATTTTGCTAAGTGCAACTTTGTAAAATTCCAAAGAAAATATGTAATTACTCAACACGACCCCCTCCCATACCTAAACGAGGGTATAAGACCCCAGGTCACCTGTTCTGGGGTGCTTGAGCTTGATTTGAATGCATGAAATTCTCAGGCCCGCTGTGCTGTGCTAGCCAGCATAATAAAGTGCCACTTCCTATAATGGTCTCAGTGTCATGATCTCTCTATTTTTCCTGCTACAATCCTAAGTTGGATAGTAATTCTTTGCCTGGAAGGAGATTTTAAAGTTCATGCTGTTAGTGAAATTAATTTACCTGGTCTTCAGGCAATTTAGAAGGGGGTGGGGTAGGTGTGGTCCCTGGAGCTTGCTGCTTATCTCATTCTAGAGACTGAATCAAGAACTTGAAGAGTTTAAGTATCAAAGTTTTTCTTTCTTTTTTTTTTAAAAGCATGTTACAACACAAAATCACAGTAGTTATTGTAAAAGTTACTTATTTAGCCAAAATGACAGTTTAACGATTTTGAAAAGAAAAAAAGAAAAAAATCTTTGCTCTTTTGTAACAAAGACAGTGGGGGGCCAATTGGATTTTGTCTTAACAATGGATGGCATTTAGGACTGAACTTAAGTCTTGCATTTGTTGCTTTAGGGCAAGACTTTCAAATTCTTTTAAGTTTGCCTGTATGCCCCTAACAAGAGGGGGTGGCCACCCATAAAGAATTACAAAAGTTAAGATGCCTGTTTACTTTATTTAAAGGCCTGTTTTGGGGCCTTTTTCTCTAGCAGGGGTTTTTGTTTACCCCCCTTTGAGACTTCATAGAGAAGTTAAGCATTTAAATTCTCTAGACTAGTATAGGATCAGGAACACATTTAGGGTTTTCTTATTTTTTCTTACAGTTGTTGATTGGGTCTGTCCTTTTTTCAATTTTTAGCAGCACTTACTTCCCTTGGATGTTTGAATTTCTTCTGGTTCAAGAAGTGTCTAGGGAAATAAGCTCATAAACTGTGATTAAAATTTATCTCAAATAGACAACACATTTTCTTATGAGCATTTATGTTTGTGGCCCCCCCTTTCCTTCAGAGGTCTACCATTAAACAATTTTTAAAAGGGTTTTAAAAAATTCCATTTCAGGGATTTGGATCCTGAGTGATGAAATACCAAATACCTATGTTTAGTTAACTTACGTTTCCCAAAAGGGTTTTAGTGATTATTATGCTAACCCCCAAATTGAAATTATATGTCCTAGTTTTACATTGATGGAGTTTTCCTGGATTTTCCAAGGGGTGGGACAGGTTGCCCCTTGGCCTGCAGTAGAAACGTTTTTAACGCCTTTTAAAACCTATCTATAGGAAATTTATTTATGTCTAACCTGTGCTAGCTACGCTACCTCAATTCTTTATTCTTTAGAGATTTTTCGGTCCCATAATCATTTGGGGTGCTGAGGGGTGAAGGTCCATCTTCTGTAATTTCTTCAGAGTTGATAATGGGTGCAGTCCTGCCTAGCCAGAGATCAAAAATCTCTCTCTGTCTGACTGGAGGCATTTAGCAGTGGCATTATTTGCAGGCACTGGCTGGAATTTTTGCATGACCATTATGTGGGCATGAAATTACTGAATTTTAGCTTAATAAAAGGACTAAAGTCAGGCCTACATTTTGACAATTGTAGGCAGTGGTTGATTACCTTTTTATACAAAAGCTACAAGGTCTGAAGTTATTAGCATAACTTAAATGATAAACTTTAATTTCTGTAGCTTTATTATAAGTACCAGCTTTTGTATTTTTGGACTATCATAGTAGCCTGACAGATTGTTTTAGACTATAATTTGAACTAGGCACTTAAGTAAATTTTACATAAAATTAAAAGGGAAATCTGAAAATGTTTGGAGACTTGTATCCAGAAAGGAATTTATTATGCCTAGATTGTTTATAGAATTTTTTTGTATGTATATTTTTTATAACACTTTTGGCACGCTTATATTTTTTTATTATTATTATTATTTTTTTACTAAAACCTTATTTGTATACCAGTAACCTTTTTTTATTTTATTTTATTTTATTTTTTTTTGAGTTGGAGTCTCACTCTGTCACCCAGACTGGAGTGCAGTGGCCGCTTCTGGCCACCGCAACCTCGACCTGCTGGGCTCCCACGATCCTTCCGCCTTAGCCTTCCAAGTAGCCATAATTAAAGGCATGCGCTACCACGCCTGGCTGATTTTTTGATTTATTGTAGAGATGAGGTCTCGCTGCCCAGGCGGGTCTCAAACCTGCGGGCTCAGGCAATCCACTCACCTCAGCCTCCCAAAGGCACGGGATTACAGGCTGAGCCACCAAGCCTGGCTACCAGTAACCTTTTTATAGTTTTTCTTTGCTTTTTGCTTTCCTTTTTATTTATAGATAACCTTTTAGAGTTATAGTTTGTATTTACCTTTTAGTAACTGTTAGGTGAAACATTTAGATTTTGAAACACCTTTAATTCCACTGGAGAACAGGTTTTAGGAGGAAGAAGTTCAGTATGAGCACAAGGGCTAAAAACTTAGCCTCAGTATTAATTAAGAAATTAATTTGTATCCCAGTTACATTTATATAGACTTAAGGATTTTCTGGGTGAATGGCATACAGAGTGCTGTGCTGGGCCATGCCCCTCCCCCTTCAATCAACAGCCACTATTGCTGAGCTAGGTGTGTTCCCTCCCCCCTTCAGGAGAGGCCATTAAGAACAATTGTGCTTTAGGTGCTTTGATTGACCACATTCATAGCAGCTGATACTATCCCCTTAGCAGGTTTATCCTTATCAGGCCTTTCTTGGGTGGCTGGAGCTTGTTTACCTTTCTTCTGGCTGGTGCTCATTTTGGAGTTTTTCTCTTTTTTTCCCATTAACTTTTATTTACCATGTTTGATAAACTTATACTGTTTTTTTGGACATGCTTAAACCTTTTATTTTTGTTCTATACTTTCTTTAACCAGCCATCTATTATAGAACAAAAATGTATTATATAATATTTTTTATATAATTATTTATCTTTTCTTTTTTTTTACTAAAAAAAAAAAATATCTTACACCAACAATTTTCTTTACATTTTTTCCTAACCTCAGATCTCTAACCAAAGCAATAAGTTTATGTGCAGTGGAAGGGCTTAGATAGGATCTAACATGAAACTATTAGAGAAATTCAAAGCTATACAAAAGGCATCCAAAAAGCACCTTAGTTAGCCTGTTTATTAACACCTTTTTTTTGTAGTTAGCTAGCAGGATTCATTTATATGATCCTTTCACCTTTCTCCGGAAAGAAGGTTGACTCAGTCCCAGCTCAGATACAACTTGAGAGAGAAATTTATCATAAGAAAACAACAAAGAAGAATTTTCAAAAAATCCCCCCCCCCCCCCCCGCCCGGGGCCACCCCCCCCCTGGGAAGAGACCCACCAAGCCATGTGGAAACTTGAAATGGCTTTCCAAGTACATATGGGGGCATGGGGGGTGAGAGAGGGCAAAGGAGGTGAAAACCTTTCTTATTTTGTTTACCGAATTTACCTTGAATGCTTGCAATTTATTATTGTTTATATTATGTATATTTATATTATTGTTTATATTATATATATATATTACTTATATATTGGCTAAGGATTTTAGGGGATACTTTTAAATGAAATGATAGAACTACAGTTATTAGCAGAAATTCTTTTGTAGTAGTATTTAGAATCTGTAAGCTTTTATACTTACTTTGAAAGTTTTCCCACTGATTTGCTTATGCTCATTAATCCTCTTTGTTCTCAGTTTCCCCTCTGCTGAGAGCGGCGCCTGTCCAGGGCCCCAGGGCCTCGGTGGGCAGGGCAAGGCCACCCATGGCTTGCTCCACTCACAGGGGGTGGGGCCAAGGGTTGCTGCGCTGACCCTTGGCCTCCCAGGCTGGCCTTTGTTTTGAGGCCAGGACTCTGAGCGTCAGCCCTGTTTGGGTGGAACAAAAGATTTGGCCCACGGGGGGGATTAAAGTGCCCTCTGGTGGCCATTTTTTTTGCCAGATTATCAGATTATCAGCCCTTTCCCTTATGTCTGAGAAATGATCAGTCAAGAGTTAGAGGATTAGTCAGTCTCTGTCCCATGTTTTCCATCCACAGTAACACACACAAGCACAGCAGACAAAAAGATACCACTAACACAAAAGTATGAGTTCCTATGGCCGCAGAGACAGAAACGAAACCAATCTGAAAGTAAGTCCGCGCCTCTTGGTGCTGGGCTACCCTCAGATATGAGGACAGCGCTATCCTCTGAATGGGGGCATACCAGACAACTCCCTCTTGCCGGCCCGCCAATGCGTCCAGGAGCTACTGAGTCTGTGCCTCTCGTGCCTGGACCTCCTTTGAGCCTGTGCTTCCCAGTGCCTGGGCTCCCTCACAGGTGAGAACGGCTTCCGCCCTGTTCTCCAGATGGGGTCAAGAGACGTCTCCCAAGATCCCTGGTTGGTGGCCCCAGAGCACATCCGCTCACACCTTCTTCCGACCTTACAGGATGGATATACTACAAGAAGCACGCTAACAGACAAGCAGACAGACAAACAATAGTGCACTCACCAACCGGTGTTGAGACCCTTCGGGCGGGGTCTAGGAAGTCTCTCAAAATCTCGCTGGGGCCTCCAAATGTTAAACCCAAGATTTTAAATCTGAGAGACCACAAAGAGCCAGCTCTGATGCAAACACATGAGGGTCTTTATTCAGGCTCAAGTCTGGGCTCACAAACTGAAGTCGACACAGCAGCTTGAGAATGAGAGCCCCGATTCAGTATATCAAGCAGTTTTTATGCACAATTACAGAGGGAGGGGAAAGAACTTTAAATTGTTTTTACATGATTGGGTAATTTCTCCTAATGGGGATGAGGGCACTTGGGGTTGGTAGGTTTATTTTCTGGTCTGCGCATGCTCTGGCTCAGCTACCTGTGATTGATGGGGAACTGCTAAACGGGCAGAGTGGAATGTCAGATAAGCACTGCGTGTAAATTAACTTGAACAAGCAGGCAGGAGGTTTGAAACAACGCAGAGCCCAGCAGAACCCACCGAGAGAGTGGCTAGCGCCACCAAGTCTGCTGATCTAAACAAAGGAATGTTCAGGAGGGACTTGTTTACATCCCGTTGCAGAAGCAGAAGTCAGCATGACAATTGGGATGAACAGAGCTTAACAAGAGTTCTAAGTACACATACTGCTTATTGTATAACTTTACAATCACAGTCACTACCAGGCAAAGGAATATGCCTAGTCCTACGGGGTCTGAGGTAGGATTTAAAATACTAAGAATTCATAAAATATAGCAAAGGTGAGGCAGGGATATATAAAATACAGTGAACTCTTCTTTTACAATAAGTATAGCTTTTTTTTTTTGAGACTCTTGGGTCCCTCAGCACTTCAGTGCTAGAGGGTGGTGGTGTCAGTGCTGGTGGGTGAGGTCCTGTGGTGGCCTGAGCTGGCAGTCTTCCAAAAAGTGGCTACAGTGCAACCCTGCCACAGAATACACTCGCCGTCTTCAGAAAAGTGGCTGAAACCTGCCTAAGCTCTCAAAGAGTCAAATTCTTAGGTTTATATGTATTTTGAAGCTTAGTAGTCGAGGTCAGTAGCTTACATATGGGCTCTGGTAAGGCCTAGTGTCACATTTGGAAAGGGAGGTGGGAAGTACACTCCAAGTTCTTGTCACAGCAAAACAGCAAACCATGTAAGCGATTGTATCATTTCAAAGCTATGTAACACATATGAACTCTAAGCATAATGTTTTATGTGTGTTCCTTCTCTGAGGAATATCTTTGTGTTATCCTTGCCTAGACTGGTGAATATCTTTCAAAGTGAAAAAGAGAAAATTTTTAAACAGAAAAATAGAACTGTATTGATATGGATCTTTGCAGTCTTCAAGCTACAAATAGGAAAATGACATGCTCTCCAATAGTCATTTTGTTTATTTTTTGGTAATATCTACAAAGCTTATAGTAAAAGTTAGCACTTCAATGGTTAAATTAAGAATCCTATCTCCCAGTTCAAGTTTGACAACTTTTATATTTGATATAAAACTCTGTTTTGAACTGCTAGGGGAGTCTTTAGTATTGCCTATGAAATAATAAAAATTAGTTTATATTGTAATAAGATATTTAGTGTTATATGTGGAAAATGTTTCCTTCTCCTTTTAAGTAAAGTAGTGATATACTAAGGTGGATGTTAGCCAAGTAAATCTACTTAAAAGCAGCTTGTTAATAATTAAAAAGTCACTTATGCCATATCTACAAAAAGAAGAAAATTAGAATGACAGTCTTTCAGCCCAGTGGCCATTAAAACTCTCCAAAGTTTTCAAAGTGGGAAAACAAAGATGCTAGACCTCCTTAACTATGCTACATGGTGAGCCAAAATATGAACATAATACATGGAAAAGCTTGTGAAACATCTCTGGCTAATAAGGTCTTATTATAGGCCATGAAAGAGTGATGAGAAATGCAGTCATGTCTGTGTGGGGTAGTGGATCAGGAGATGGGAATACAAGGAAAACTGTGATTGCTGGAAAAGTACTTATTTTTGTGCTCCTCCATTTTGTTTTTATTATGGCAGAAGACTTTGTATACAAATTTCTAGCTGTATAAAATGCAAACTATTCAGTTTTTGCATTTTTGCAATACATTAAAATAAGTTAGGACTCACATTAAAAAGAGGAATGATTATAGAAACCAAATGTTGTTTCAAATACTATGTCAAATCTTATTATTCACAATTATATTTGTAAATATCATAATTATAATTAATTTAGAGCCATGTGCAAAGTTTTTATATACTTAATTTGGTGTTTTTCCTTTAAAAAAATATGATGAGGGAATTGTAGAAGAGATAGCTTGTCATTCATCCATTTGTCTTGATATCTAACACAATATAATCATCCCTTGGTATCTCTGAAGGCTTGGTTCCAGGGCCTCCTGCAGATGCCAAAATCCAGTTCACTTATATACAATGATGTAGTATTTGCATATAGCCTATACACATCTTCCTCTTACTTTAAATTATCTCTAGATTATTTGTGATCCCTAATACAATCTAAATACTATGTGAATAATTGTTATACTGTATTTTTAAAAATGTTTTCTTATTTAAAATTATTTTTATAAATGTTTTTGATCCATGACTGGAAGAATCTGCAGATGTAGGACCCATGGATAGGGAGGGCCAGTTGTAGGCTCAGAGGCTGGCCCTAGAAAAGCACTTTCAAGTGATAATCTTTCTAGGAGAGGGGAATACTGGGTGCATCTAAATGTATACTAAATAGAACATTTTATTTCCCAAGCCAGATAAGATTTTAAAAGTATCCTTGAATATACATAACACATTTGAAATATCTTTTAAAAACCCTTTATAGGGAGTTTTGAAGGTCAGGTAACCGCTATACAGACATCAAGATCCTGATTCTTTCAACTTTGGCTGATGGACAACTTCAGCATTTTAAAATGAACACAGAAAAGGAATTATAGAATAATGCAGTAGTTAAAATTATGACTCCTTGGCATAAATGAACTTAAGCAAAAATTTTGATAATAAATGACTAGGAAAGAGATATCTAATCAATGATCATTTTTCATAAGTAAGAACAGAAATCAAATATAATTATGGCATTTTGTTTGGCTTTGCTTCTGTTCATCAGCAATAATATATTCAAGCCATTATTAATGTTTGATCTTTTAAGATGCCAAGTTTTGCTTTACTTCCTAAGGAAACATTGTCAAGTTCATCACTGGATACTACTGGTAGAAACTTTACATTGATATTTCAGTGGAAACGACTTTCTATCCATTAGATTATGAAAGCACAAATGATACATGTTAGCAATTTGAAACAAGAAAAATAATCTGGTTTTGATTAAAATGAGGATAAATAATTTAAAAATCACCAAAAGTAAATTTTGCACTGTTACTGGCTTTTGGAGAAAATCATTTAGATTAAATGTATAATAATTTGTATGAATATAGAATGCTTTTCTGCTATGTGACATGTTTTCTCTGAAGTTAAATGGTTTGATGTTTAAAATGATTTTTACCTTCTGGTCTCCCTTTGCTATCTGTCTTTTAATCATCAAAATTACTCTTCGTTTGAATGTTTGCTTCTCTTAGAACAAATCGCTAGGTTAACCAAATGCCAGAATATGAGTCATCCTGTTAGGTATTGAATTTTATGCTGTCAAATTTCTTGTTTTGGGGAATATTTTAGGTCAGTGGAAGAAAAACCTTTTTCTCCCTATAATAGATCAAAAGGGTCATGTCACAAGCATAAGAGGCATTTGGCATGCTGAAAGAAACTCCTTTTCTTAAGTTTATGAATAATTACATCGCGAGTGACAATCAAGTTAAAAACTGTACTTTTGTCTAAGTGCACATGTAAACATGAGCAAAGAGCTTCCTGAAAGATGAGTGAGTGTATTCCTTGAAAAATAATTTCACACTTATCTGCCTCACTTAGCAATCAAGTACTATGAAACGTGTTATTTTGCTAATAATCCAGGCAAGAAAAACTGTGATCAAAGTATGTGTAAAAATTCACATCTTGTGCCTGTGTATTCATCAATGATCAATTTAGAAACTTTCATCTGATGAGAAGACGAGGATTAATTGTAAGAAAAAACCATATAAGTTTATTTTAGAATGACATAGCATATGTATTCTGATTCACAAACTTCTGCTTCCATTTAATTCTTATGGAACTTCAATTTTAGTAAAGAATCGTTCTGAACAAGCTCTGTGGTGGATACAGGATAACTGGATCCCAGCTCCGGCTCATTCATTTTCAAGCTGCATCACAGTCTTTGGCAAGGCATCCGTTCTTCTATGTCTCAGTTTCTTCATCTATAAAACTGAGGGGATTTGAATACATGATGCCCTATATCCCTTCTACTTCCGATGTTTTGTGAATCTAGGTTAAAGTGTGTGGTACAACTTAAGAAGCCCCCTTTTAATATTTGCATATCCATTAAGAACTGTTAGCTCAAATCTTAAGCATTTCAGTTCAGTGACTCTCTCTCTCCCCTCCATCCCTCCCTGTCTGCCTCCCTCCTCTCATTCTCATTTCCTGGTGTCCTTTCCAAAACAATCTTATATCACCATTGGGTTGGGTTCCTATTTTTGAACTTTGTATGAATGGAATCATGTAGTGAATACTCTTGTGTCTGGCTTGTTTCACTTGGAAACTTGTTTAGATATTCCTCTTTTTTTAATTATAAAGAGGTGGGGTACAATTCAGTGTTAGGTATACAAACACCAATTATGCAGGTACTCTTGTTGATGAGGTATGTCCCCCTCCCCTAGCAGTTTCCCTCAACTGCCAACCCCTCACCCCCTCCCCTGACAGTTTTCCACGATTGCCAATCCTTTTCTTATAGTATTGTAATTGTTCAAGGTCCTCTTATGAGTGAGAACATATGGTACTCTGTTCTTTGTTTCTGTGATGGATCACTGAGTATGATCGACTCTAAATCCATCCAAGTTTCTGCAAAGTCCATATGTTTGTCCTTCTTCATGGCTGCATAATATTTCATTATGTATATATACCACATTTTTAAAATCCAGTCCAGCTTTGATGGGCAACATAGTTGGTTCCATGTTTTTGGTATTGTAAATAGAGATGCAACAAACATTCCCGTCCAGCTATCTTTTTTGTAGAATGATTTGAGTTCCTCCGGGTATATTCCCAATAGGGGAATTCCTGGGTCATATGGAAGGTCAATTTCTAGCTCTTTCAGAAACTGCCACACTGTCTTCCAAAGAGGCTGCACTAGTTTGCATTCCCACCAGCAGTGTAGAAGCGTTCCTTTTCCTCCGCATCCTCACCAGCATCTGTTGCTGTTTGTTGTTAATGATGGCCATTCTCACTGGGGTTAGGTGGTATCTCAATGTGGTTTGATTTGCATTTCTCTGATGATGAGTGAGGTTGAGCACTTTTTCATGTGTCTGTTGGCAGCCTGTATCTTCTTTTGATTGTGTGTGTGTGTGTGTGTGTGTGTGTGTGTGTGTGTGTGTGTGTGTTATCATGGCCTCACTCTATCACCCAGGCTGGAGTGCGGTGGCACAAGGCCAGCTCACTGCTGTCTCAACCTCCTGAGTAGACTAAGGCGATCCTTCTGCCTCAGCCTCCTGGACAACAGGTGCACGCTGCCATGCCTCGCTAATTATTTTGTTTTTGGAGAAAGTTATCAGGCAAAACATTGCATGGGCAAACAAATCCATAACCTGAAACAGTTGAGATTTTTATGGCCTGAAAGACAGAAATCTGTTTTCTAGATTTCTTGCTATAGATTTTTCTAAAATATATATATTAAATATTAAGTCTGTTTTTAAAGTAACTAATAATTGTGATACAAGTGAAAAATGTCTTCAGTTTCTGAGTCTACCATTTCTTTAACACTTACTTACTACTATTACTTACCGTCACTCAAATTATACTTTTCCCATTCCTTCCTTGCCTAATAGAGAAACTTCCCGCTTTTTATCTAAAAATGTATCTATAAATATGTTTATATTCATAAAAAATATAACACCTATAATTCCAGCATTTTGGGAGGCTAAGGTGGGAGGATTGCTTGAGGCCAGGAGTTCCAGACCACCCTTGGCAACATAGCGGGATCCCATCTCTATAAAACAAACAAACAAAAAAAAACAAGAACAGGGAAATGGGTTACATCTGAAAGGTTTTAAAAAATCAAGTCTATATATTTATATTTATAAAAATATGCTTTTCCATGTTAAGACTTGATAAAACATTGTCCCACTCAGGTATTCATTACTAAGAAAATGCCAAGTAATAGTTCTCCCAGTTGTTTTTCTTTTCACTACATTTTGTAGGGGAAAAAAAGGTTTTATGTTAAAAAGGAGGAATCCGGTGATGGAGTTCCAAGACATACAATAGGAAAGAAAGAAAGAGATACATCTAGATATATAGATATGGGTACATACATCTATACATATACATATAAATGTAGATCAATCATAGTCCAGATGTAATGTGAAAGCATTTGAAGAAAATATTGCAGAAAGTACATTTCTTATTGAAAAGAAATATGTTCATAGTGAAGTACAAAGTTCTTTAAACTGTTAAAGAGAACACCAGTCAGAACAGAGTTAGGAAAACACAAATGTGAAACTGTCTCCAAGATATGGAAGCACTATGTACTAGATGCAACATATAGCAAATGATTTAAGTATTGAAATTGCATATAAGAATCTAACATAATTGTGAGCATAAAATATGTATTCTAAATAGAATGTCATTTACCAAGATTTTGCACATTGAATGATACTTTTTTCTATCTTGAAATGTCAATGTGATAAAATTATGATGTTCAGAATTCGAGAGTATAAGGTGGCAAAATTTTCTCCTGTTATTTGCTCGTATAGATAAGACCTTTTTTTCTTTTAAAAAGCATATTTATTTATTTAATGTAGGTTTACATGACATAGGGGCCTTCATTGGGAAATAAGGACTGAAAGAGGCAGGTGAGCTTGTGTATTTTTAATACTTAGGCTTGAAGAAGAAGTGGATAGTCATGGAGAGAAGTATAATTGGACAACGGGTATATAATCAAATGGTAATAAACTCAGGTGGGACTTGGCAAGCCCTGTTTGTTCAGATTTTTTTCTGTGTCCCTGTGTCTTCAGATAAGGATCGTGTGTGTGTGTGGTGTGTGTGTGTGTGTGTGTGTGTGTGTGTGTATATATATATATATATATATATATATACACACTCACCAAGAAGTTTTATATATATATATAACTTTTTTCTGCTTCTTGGTGAGTAACAACACAAACACATGCACACACACATGCACACATGCATGCATCCCTATGACCTTTCTTGGCAAAGTCACCATTAAACATATTATCTTTGGCCAGGCTCGGTGGCTCAGCCTGTAATCCCAGCACTTTGGGAGGCTGAAGCGAGTGGATTGCCTCAGCCTGCGGGTTCAAGCCCAGTCGGGGCAACTTGGCACTGCGAGACTTGTCTGTACAGTAAAAAAAAAAAAAAATTAGCCAGGCACGGTAGTGTATGCCTGTAGTTCTGGCTACTCGGAAGGCTGAGATGGAAGGATCACCCCAGCAGGTCGAGGCTGGGGTGGCCATGAGTGTGCCACTGCACTCCTGCCTGGGTGACAGTGAGATTTTAACTAAAAAAATTTTTAAAAGCCATCTTCTAAGATCAGTTCTGTGTGTTAGAAATTTTAGCTGCTGATTTTGTGTGGTTCTGGGAAAAGAATAGCTTAAAATATTCTAATTTGCCTCAAACTGAACTTCTAACTCCCATCTATTTATGCTCCTGAACCAAGTTGTTAAACCAGACAACAGGCAGATGAGGACCTGAGAGAAGCTGGAAAACTGTCATGAGTTTGCCTTCCTCAGAGGTAGAGGAGAGCTTGGGGAGCACCAAAAGAGTGGTGCAGTGTTTCAAGCCTTGGAGCAAAAACACAAGTTAAAATGAAAAATAAAAGTGGTAGTTAATGCAGGGAATTTACACAAATCTGAGAATTCAGAAAGAGAAAGAGAAACTACAAGCAGAGACAATGATTATGCATTGAGAGAGAAGAATAAACTCTGAGTAAAATAAACATGGGAGCTGCACACTGAAAGGACTCACCAGTTTAGGCTGAGAAATGACTCACATCTGGGAAAATTTTGACCAAATTTCTTAACTATAATATCAGAGAGAAAAATTTTACAAACTGCCAATCAGAAAGGAGAAGTTACTGCAAAGGTAAAGTCATTTCATTTTGATCAGCATTAGACTTCTCACCAGCAAAATGGAATCAGGAAGATGATGGAATTTCATCTTCAGGTACAGGAAAAAGAACCCAGGCACGGTGGCCCATGCCTATAATTCCAGCACTTTTGGAGGCCGAGGCGGGAGGATTGTTTGAGGCCAGGAGTTCCAAACCACCCCTGGCAACATGGTGAGACCCTGTCTCTACAAAACAAAAACCCAAAACAAAACAACAAGAAAAGGGAAATGGGTTACATCTGAAGTATTTTTAAAAATCTAGCCAATATAATAATTCATGTGACAGAATGAAAGGACATTTTGAATATCCAGAGATTTAGGTGATAGACTTCCCATGTACCATATCCAAGGAAATTATTAAATAAATTATGATAATAAAAATAAGTCAGTACTAAGACTTCAGAACTGGGAAATATGAAGAGGATAGAAAGTTGTGTAATCACTGGAACCTTTCCAGTATCCATTGGTACTCACAAATAGATACATCATTGAGTAGAATTAGGCCATTTGAGAAAAATAATGAAATAAAAAAATATAGACTAGATGGAACTCAGTGCAAGGAAAATTCTAGTGCTAGTCTGGAACTAAGACTAGTAAGGAACTTAGTTGCCGACTAGTATTAGATGAATCAAGAAGAAAGACTTTTAAGATGAATACCTCAGTAGATTAGGAGAGAAGAGTAATGAGGGGTATGGAGAGGAGGAGTGAAACTATTAAAATTTCCACCTCGGGGAGGGGAGTGCATTTTGAGGTCAGAGTATGGGCAAAGAAAATATTTTAAATGTCTTATTTATGTGAGAGGGAAAAGAAGTGAGGGAATCAAGTGTCTTGATAGGGAAATAATTGCTAGCTTGTTTTTGTTGTTGTTGTTGTTGTTGTTGTTTTGAGTTGGAGTCTCACTCTGTCGCCCAGACTGGAGGGCAGTGGCCGCTCCCGGCCACCGCAGCCTCGACCTGCTGGGCTCCGACGATCCTTCCGCCTCAGCCTTCCGAGTAGCTGGAACTACAGGCGCGCACTACCAAACCCGGCTAATTTTTTTATTTATTGTAGAGATGAAGTCTCGCCAAGTTGCCCAGGTGGGTCCCGAACCCGCGGGCTCAGGCAATCCACTCACCTTGGCCTCCCAAAGCGCTGGGATTACAGGCTGAGCCACCGAGCCCAACCCAAGTTTATCTTACTTACTGTACTTGGGGACTTCAAATCTACATGGCATATCTAATTCATAGAGCTCTTTAGTGTTTCAAATAGTCAACCTAGCCAAAGCATATATAGTTCATGCACTGTATTACAATTATAACAATTTACAGTGTATTTTTTTTTTTTTTTTTTTGAGTTGGAGTCTCACTCTGTCACCCAGACTGGAGTGCAGTGGCATGATCCCGGCCACGGCAGCATCGACCTGCTGGGCTCAGCGATCCTTCCGCCTCAGCCTTCCAAGTAGCTGGAACTACTGGTGCACGCTACCACGCCCGGCTAATTTTTGATTTATTGTAGAGATGAGGTCTCGCCAAGTGGCTCAGGCGATCCACTCACCTAGGCCTCCCAAGCGCTGGGGTTACAGGCTGAGCCACCGATCCCAGCCACACAGTGTATTTTTAATTTTGATTGTTTCAGAAGTGTTTTACGTATTAAACATTTACCTTTGCAAATTTAAACACCACTGAACACTGTTTTGAAACCTAAGTAATTCCCAATACATTTGCAAAAGCCAAAGACTCTTTAACTTAGACCTCTTTTCTCAGAAGATACACTCCTTTTCCAAGCAAGAAGGTGTCATGTCACAAAAAATCTTGGCTTTCAAGAAATTTAATAGGAATAAAGGTTAAAAACCTCTAATAAATTAGAGTCAAGGAAACAGCTTCATGGGTAGAGATTTCAGAATTTGTTGCTTACAGGAATAGCAACGAGGAAATCTGTAGTTACCTTAGACTTAATGTGGTTCAGTGCTATAATGAAATTAATTATGTGAGTGCATTTTTAGTCTGACCTTTTTTTTTTTAAGTTGGAGTCTCACTCTGTTGCCCAGGCTGGAGTGCAGTGGCATGTTCGTAGCCACTGAAGCCTCGACCTGCTGAGTTCAGACATTCCTTCTGTCTCAGCCTTCCATGCAACTGGAACTACAGGCATGTGCCACCACGCCCAGCTAACTTTTTGATTTATTGTAGAGCTGAGATCTCGCCAAGTGGCCCAGACTGGTCTCGAACCTGTGGGCTCAGGGAAACCTCTTGCCTTGGCCTCTCAAAATTCTGGGATTATAGGCATGAGTCACAGCCTCCGATCGAGAAATAAATGTTTATGAATAAGACAGGTCCTCTATGTTCATTAGACTATCTCTTGAATACCAGCGTTTAAAAATGACACCAACAGATTGAACTGCATCTAATGAAGCATAAGTCATATGGTAATGGTATAAAGCTTATTATTTTATTTTTAAAGGCATATATTGTGTGTATTCTATGTCAGACACTATGGTAGATACTAGGACTAAGACATAAGTAAAACACAAATGGTACTGAAGGAGCTTTCTGTGTGTTCAATGAGACAGATGGCTGATCCAGGGAGTGTGACATTCTATTCCTAGGTGTAGTGGGTTGTGTGGCATAATGGTTAAGAGCCTGTATGATGACCACTTATGTACCTAACCCTGAATTTCACCCCACATCTTTAGAGAGAAAAAAAAGAGCTTGCATGGGCTCCAGAATCAGATGTGTAGGTTAAAAAAATGGCTTCTTCATTACCAACTGTGGTATACTCAGGGTTTGACAAATAATACGTGTTCATTCATTATTTCCCACTGTTATTATATTAGCAGAAAATAAAGACAGAAGAAAAGACCACTCAAAAATGTGAATCCAAAGGAAGAGGCTGTCATATTTGTATCTAGTATCTAGTGTGTCAGAGGCCACAGGTGCTGCTAAACATCCTACAGTGTACAAGGGGGATCTCAAAAAAAAAAAACACCCAGAATTTGTTCATTAAAAAAATGTATATTTATTCTGACATGTTTAAACTTCAATCACCTTCAAAAATACTCATCAGACATAATACAACATATCTAGATGCTTTTTTGCACTGCTCAAAGCATTCTGAACTTATTCATTTTAGTGCTTTTGAGTGCTTCTGCTGGTTTTTTGTTTCATCTCTTCTATATTGACAAAACATCTTTCCCTAGGATCTTTTTCATTTGGGGAATGAGACAAAGTCGCTTGGGTGAATAGGGAGGGTGGAGCACGAGGATCATGCCATTTTTGGTCCAAGACTGCTGACCTCTCAGTGGCGTGGGCAGGAGCGCTGGTAAGTCATCCATCATGGAATAGGCAAATGTGTTGACTCTCCACACAAAAATTCACTGAAACCAATCACAGTCTCTCACAACAATGCTAGCTGGTACACCAGTGTCCATGGGTTCTTAGAACACTTTCCTAGCAGGGAAAGCCTGTACTAAAAATAATTCTGTTTTTTTTTGGGGGGGGGAAATCTCCCCTCATACAAAATAATCTCTACCCCCACCCCCCCACACAAAGAATTACCTAGCCTCAAATGTAAATAGTTTTAAAAGTTTACATTGTTTGCTAATACATTTTCCTGTGTTACCTTCTTATCTGTTTACTTTTTGGACTGTAAACTGAAAGATGCTTACTGTAAGGGTAACAGCAAGTCATGGGTTCTGTACTAATTCCACGCTTTTAATCACAGTTTTATTACCATAGGTTTTCAAAATCTACCCAAACATCAATATATGCTATAAACTTGGTACATGTCATTTTGGGCATAAATACACAAAGATAACAGAAGATTACTATTAAGTTTATAGGAACAGTTTTAGGAACTATTATTAAGACTGTGGTCATTAGATAATTGAATGAGATTTACATTTGAATTCAATAAGGCAGTTTACAAAAATGAATCTATAATTTTAAAATCCCCACCAAGCACTAATTAGATTGTATAGTTTATTCACATCAAGAAAAGTTGGAAATAAATATAGTTAACATTGCTATTACCTGTTGAATTTCCATCATCATTCTATGTTATTTTGGAATGAATGAACAGAGATAGTCTTTATCTTGTCTTCGTCAAAAAACTTTAGAAACTATTATAGCTTTATTAATGCTTCTTTAAATGAATAATGAAAGATACCAAGTATCCCAATTAATACAGTAGTACATATCTGGGCGAATGATATACATTCTATTTCCTAAAAGACATGTTCAAAGGTAGGGAAAAATGTAAAATGTAATATAGACATGATAGATTTCATTTCATGCAAAGCAAGTGGACATATAATACCTCTACAACTTTTGCAAACACTTGTGTTGTTCTACAGAAGGATTAGTCATTATGGTAGCTAGAAACTTGCAGGTTTATAGATAGTAAAATACCACAGCTGTCTGCAATTTTTTATATTAAATAATCAAATACAGATAAATATTTATTGAGATAAGTAACAAAAGCCCTGTGACTGAAAACATTTAAGCTTTTGCTGAGAATAATCATTTAAAGACTAGTAAGTTATTTGTTGAATAGATAGCGTGTATTTGCAGTTGAATAAAGTACAGGCACACCTTGTTTTATTGTGTTTTATTTATTGTACTTTGCAGACATTTTGTTTTTTACAAGTTGAGGGTTTATGGCAACCCTGTGTCAAGCAAGTCTATTGGCCCAATTTTTCCAATAGCAGGTGCTCATTTCATGTGCCTGTGCACATTCTGTTAATTCTACCAATATTTCTAAACTTTTCATTATTATTTTATCTGTTATGATAATCTATGATCAGTGATCTTTGGTCACTATTGCTATTGTTTTGGGGTACCATGGATTGTACCCATAAAAGATAAAGTGAGTCTCTTGTAGGCACTTAGCTATTCTGTGCCTTCTGATTGAAGAATTTAATCAATTTCTATTCAAGGTCATTATTGATAAGCAAATGATTGCTACTGACATTTTCTAATTTGTTTCCAAGTTGCTTTGTAAGTTTTTTTAAAAAATTCCTCTTTTGCTGTCTTCTTTTGAGGTTTGGTGGTTTTCTGTGATAGTATGCTTTGAAACTTTAAAAAAAAATTTTGTGCAACTACTATAAGGTTCTGCTTTGTGGCTATCATAAGGCTTACATAAAACATCTTATCTTTATCACAGGCCACATTAAACTGATAACTCTTTCTTTTCTTTCTTTCTTCCTTCTTTCTTCTTCCTTCTTCTTCCTTCTTCTTCTTCTTCTTTTTTCTTATCAGAGACTTACTCTGTTGCCCAGACTGGAGTGCAGTGGCACACTCATGGCCACTACAGCCTCAACCTGCTGGGCTCTGGCGATCCTTCTGCCTCAGCCTTCCAAGTAGCTGGAACCATGGGCATACACCAACATGTCTGGCTAATTTATTTATTTATTAATTGTAGAGATGGGATCTTGCCAAGTTGCACAGGCTAGTTTTGAACCCTTGGACCAAGGAATCCTTTTGCCTCTGCCTCCTGAAGTGCTGGGATTACAGGTGTGAGCCATCATATCCAGTCGATAACTTTAATCTTACACTTTCACTTCCCCATTTTTATAATTTTGATGTGCTAATTTTCATTTGTTTTTGATATTTGCATTCCTTAACAATTTATTGTAGTTACAATTATTTTTAATAGTTTTACCTTTTAACGACCATCGAAAGAATAAAATTGCTCTATATACTACCCATTCAGTATTAGAGACTTTGGATATAATTATGAATTATTTATACCATTGAGCTTTTTACTTACATGTTTTTTTGTTTTTAATTAGTAGTCTTTCATTTCAATTTAAAGAAATTCCTTTAGCAATTCTTATGAAGCAGGCCTAGTGTAAAAAACTTCTGTTTGTCTGGGCAAGTTAAAACTCTCCCTCATTTCTTAAGTACAGCTTTGCTGAGTAAAGTATTCTTGGTTGGAAGTTTTTTTCTCTTTAGCCTTTGAATAAATCACCCCATTCTCTCCTTGCCTGCAGGGGAGAAATCTGCTGGAAGCAGTGCTGGTGTTCTCTTGAATGTGACATTTTTTATACCTTGCTGCTTTCAGCATTTTTTTCTGTCTGTGATTTTTGATAAATTGATTGTGATGCATCTTGATGAATTCCTCTTTGTGTTGAATATTATTGGAGACTTCTGAGCTTCCTGTATTTAGATGTTGTTGTATTTCCCCAGATCTGAGACATATTCAGTCATTATTTTCTTAAATATGTGTTGATAAAGCCAAACTCTATAAAATATTTAAAGAAGTTTATTCTGAGCCAAATATTAGTGACCATAGCCCAGGGTCCAGCCTGAAGATGTTGTGAGAACATGTGTACAAGGTGACTGAGTTACAGTTTGGCTTTATACATTTCAAGGAGACAGAGGTTACAGTCAAAACATAAATCAATACATGTAATGTATATGATGGATTGTCCCAGAAAGTCAGAACATCTCAGAGGAAGGGATTACAGGTCACAGGTAGATTCAAAGATTTTCTGATTAGCAATTGGTTAAAAGAGTTAATACTTTGTCTGAAGAATTTGAAGTCAGTAGAAATAAATGCTTAGTTAAGGAAGGTTGTGGAAGTCAATGTTCTTGTTATGCAGATAAAGCCCATAAATAGCAGGCTTTAGAGATAATAAATGATAAATGTCTCCTTTCTGACTCTGAAAGGTGTCAGACTCTTAGTTAAATCTCTTCATGATATGGAAAACTCTAGAAAGGAGATCCTCTACAGATGCAAATTTCTCCAAGAGACAGCTTTGCAGAGCCATTTCAAAATACGTCAAAAATATATTTTTGGGAAAACATTTCTATTTCCTTTAGGGCTTACTATCTGTCATGTGATGCTATACCAGAGTCAGGTTTGAATTTGGTATCTTATTTCCACAGAGCCTGTTTTGTCAGTCTTATGATCTTTATTTTAATGTTAATGCTAGCCAGTTGTGCTTAAACTCCAAAAGGGAGGAGGTAGAACAAGGTGTGTCATTCCTCTTTCCAACCATGGCCTGGAATTTAGTTTTTAGTTTTTCAGGTTTCCTTTGACCCAGAGGGGGTCCATTCAGTTGGCTGGGGGGCTTATACTTTTTATTTTTGGTTTACACTTGCTTTTTCCACCTTTTTCTTTCTCTTCTTCTTCTAAAACTCCTGCTATGTAAAAGCTAGTGTTTGCTCTCATAATTCCCATTGCCTTCATTCTTTTTCTTTTTGATCCTCAGACAGGATAATTTCAAATTTCCTATCTTTGAGCTCACTGATTCTTTCTTCTGCTTGATCAAGTTAGCTGTTGAAGATTTCTACTGAATTTTTCAGTTCAGTTATTGTATTCTTTTTCTCTGGAATTTCTATTTGATTTTAATTCATTGTCTCTAGTTCTTTGTCAAATTTCTAATTTGTTCCAAGTTTTACTTAATTTAATTGGCACTCCCTGAACTTCTTTAAAAGGATTATTCTGAATTCTTTGTCAGTCTATAGATATCCTTATCTTCCACATGTATTACTCTAGAGCTTTAAAATTTTCTTTTGGTAGTGTTGTATTTCTCTGGGTTTTCATAATTCCTCTGTCCTTGCATTGGTGCCTTTGCATTTGAGGAGACAGCCATCTATTCCAGCCTTTGTAAGTATGATTTAGTAGTAGTAGATATTTACACTTTGGTGGGAAGGAGATTCTAGATGGGCCAGCTTACAACCCTGAACAGGCAGACCTAGGTGTCAGGTTCTCTAGATGTGCTCTGAGGTTGCATTGTACTGCTAACTGGGCTCTACAATCATTTCTGAACAGGTAGGATTATAGGCTATCTTCCCTGGCTGAGTGGTACTGTTGTTTGGAATCTGTAGTTGAGCAGACTTATGTGCTGAGCTCCAAGACTAGCTGAAGCCTCCGGGGTTGCTGCTTAGCTACTCAGAGTGTGCACAGCCAGAGGCTATGCTCCATAGATATGTGTGGACTTGGGCTTGCCTTCTGGCCTAGGGTAGGCTTGAACAGAGGACAGAGGATGATTGGAGTTTCTGTTCAGCTGCTGGTGCTGAGTAGGGCCTGATGTACCCTACACAGTTAAGTATTGGCTTACTCTTGCCTTATAGCCTGGGAAGGCCTTAGAGAATACCAGGGTTATGTAGGAAATCTGGGTAGGGATGCTAGCCTGGCAGACCTGTGGACTTTGCTTCCTTCGGTGCTGTTGACTAGTTTTTCTCATGAGGTGTTTCCATTGACCAGAATGCATAGAAACTTTCAAGACCTAAATGCTGGTCTCTGTGAGCCCCACCCTTATTCTTTGTTTATAGCTGACCCCCAGTAGTCTAGTTCTTCTGGTACTTCCAATATTTCTTGTGGAAAAAGACAAGCGTGAGCCTCCTGTGAAGTGTCCTAGAATGTCAGGGACACTGTACAGTGGAAAAATGAGTTGAAGTTGGGCATTCAGCTCCCTGACCATTCTAGGACACTAGTGGAATTCTGTGTGTGTGTGCTGTGCCAGCTTGGGGAAGGGTGGCATGGTCAAAACAAACTGTTCCTCTTATCTTCAAGCACAGGTTTTCTTAGTTCTGCAGTCTAAGTGATGTCTCAGTCTCACTCCCGAGTTCTGAGAAATTCACAGGAATATTCTTGCCTGTGGATAGTTGCTAGTTAGATTTCTGTGTGTGGGGGGAGTGGATCTAGAGAATGTCTCTTCTACCATCTTGTGTTGTCATTCTCTGGAATAATTTTAGATTTATAGTCGAGTTGCCAAGATAGTAGAGTTCCTATATACTCTTCACACAGTTTCTTCTGATGTTAACATCTTATGTTACCATGGTACATTTATCAAAAATAAGAAATTAACGTTGTTCCATATGATCACTAAACTGTAGAGTATATTCTACCAGTTTTTCTACTGTTTTTCTCCTTTTGCTTCCAGGTGCCACCCAGGATCTCATATTGTCTTAGTCTTTATTTTTCCTTAATCTACTTCAATCAGGGACAGTTTCTCTATCTTTCATGACTTTGTCATTTTGAAGAGTGCTAGCCAGATTTTTTTAAAAGAATATTTATCAACTTATTTGGTTTATATGATGTTTTCTCATGATTAAACTGGGGTTATGAATTTTGGTGAAGAATACTGCAAAATTGAAGTGATCTTCTTATTGTCATGGCAAGGTGAGATAGCCATATGATTTTCAGTAGTGATATTAACTGATTACTTGGACAAGTTGGTGTCTTGATGAATTCTTCCATATATAATAATAATTTTTCTTTTTCCATATTCCATTTGTTAAATGTCAGTCATTAAGACAACAAGGGTGCCTGCATAATGAACATTTGTATACCTAACCCTGAATTGTATCCCACATCTTTAAAATTAAAAAAAAAAAGACCAACCTGTAAGTCAGGCAAGAGGAATTAAACTTCACCTCCTGGAGGGAAAGCTATCAGAGAATTTGTGGAGATAATTCAAAATTACCACAGTAATTAACAAACATTTTATTTTATTTTATTTTTTGAGTTGGATTCTTACTCTGTTGCCAGGCTGGAGTACAGTGTCATACTCATGGCCACCATAGACTCGACCTGCTGGGCTCAGGTGACCCTTTCACCTCAGCCTTCCAAGTAGCTGCAACTACAGGCATGTGTCACCTAATTTTTTGATTTATTGTAGAGACAAGGTCTCACCAAGTTGCCCAGCCTGGTCTCAAACCCCTGGGCTCAGGCAATCCTCTCACGTCAGCCTCCCAAAGTGCTGGGATTACAGGGTTGAGCCACCACGTCCAGCCATTAACACACTTTTAAAATGATTTTCTATTGGTTACAGAATTCTGGGTTGGCAGGTTTTTTGTTTTGTTTTTTCCTTTCATAACTTCAAAGGCGTCACTTCATTTCTTGCTTGTATGGCTTCCGATAGGAAGTCATCTCCAATTCTTAACCTTATTTTTGTTTGTTGATTTGGTAATGTGTTTTTTTTCTCTAGCTACCTTCAAGAGACTCCTCTTTGTCACTGATTTTCATCAGTTTGAGTAAACTCCTTATCAATTTTATCAGAGTCATCCACCGGGAGTTACTGGATACATGTGGCATTCTTAATAAAGGGGAACCAAAATTATCATTCTCCAAATGTGACCTGTTTCTCCTGAAAGTCAGTGGGAAATGCAATAAAATACCTTTTCCTATCCTTTAGAAAAATATATGTCAGGGCAATGCAGGATTAGATCGATATTGCTTTATTTAGCTAAAAACTAGAGTGAGTTGTTTCTCCTTTAGTAATAACCCAGTAAAAAATTAAAGTTATTTAGTAAAAATGCTTACATTTCATTTAAATTTGCTATATATACTCAGTGCATTTTATTGTACACTATTCCAAAAGCAGAAAACCTAAATTAAATTAACATAAAAAATTAACATAAATTGTATTATGTAAATCCTAACACCACCATAAGGTTTTATTTTACAACTCTGAGCTTAATATATCTCTTTTCTTTAAAGTCATGGACCTAAAACTATGTTTTGAAAGTATATTCTACTGATAGTTAAATGTAAATGCCTATTTTAAATGCACGTTTACATTCAAAGCTAGCTGTGATCCATTGACCCATAGTCTATTTTTAATGTCTCTTAATATATCTATATTAAATTTAGTTATTATGCTTATGAGATATACAACCTGAAATGGCAAGGTAGATAGAATGGAAGAAAACAATCAAGTGTGAACATGACAGTTTCTTGCCTATTCCCGCAGATGTAATTTCATTAATACATCTATTGCTTAGAGTGATTTTAGAAAAATTTTAAAACTCAAATGTCAGTCAAGTATTCAAATGATTGCCTGTTATAGAAAAAGACTATGACCTAAAACTATACTTTGATAAAAAATGTAAATTTTACTTTTAAAGGCATAGAAAGGACATATGCAAGTAATGTCTATCTATTTTCTGTTTTCCTTGCTGCTAAAACAATTAGTTTTCACTCGCTCTTTTCTTAGTTTTTCAAGCCAAACTCCTGTCTCTCTCTCACGCTTGTACACATATCGTAATATTACTTTTAGTTGTATTGATGAACGTTATGAAGCCAAACAAACTACACATGCTGTTATTCTCGACAGACTGGAGAGGTAGGGTTCATGCTTATTTCGCAGAGCAAATCAATGAGAGATGTGTAAATGCTTCAGTTCTGTTTCTCCTCGTTCTGCTTAGGTCATTTTACCTAGCCAAAGCAGTTGTGAGAAGAAATCCTTACCCAGACTTGGTAGTTGATACATCCCTGATAAAGATTCGCTGGGACCAATTTGCTGAGTAACTATTTTGCTAAATTTGTTTCTGTTAAATATTTGAGGCTGACTAAATTCATGTGTTATGTCACAGAAATTAGGGATGTCCAATCTACTTCTGACTAACTTCCTGCTTTTACAGTGGAATCCAAAGAGAAAGAGAAAAATTGATGTGCATAAGATAATATATTTATGAGAATTATTCTTGCAAAAAATAATTCTTTATAATGATTCTTTCCGAATAATTCTTCTCATATAAATGCTTAATGTCAATGGTTAATTTTTCACTGATTTTTCTCTTTTCTGTTTTTCACTTTGAACATTATATCAGTTTTATCAGAGTTCCACAGGTCATGGGCACATGTGACACAGAATATGCATGAATTAAGAATATACTCTTACCCCGCTCACAATCCTGTCCTCTTACTATATGGACGCTTGTACCACTAAACCCGCTAACAGTACTTTCTCGCGAATCAAATTGACGTGGTAGCGCGCGCCTGTAATTCCAGCTACTCGGAAGGCTGAGGCGGAAGGATCGCCAGAGCCCAGCAGGTCGAGGCTGAGGTGGCCGGGAGCGGCCAATGCACTCCAGTCTGAGCGACAGAGTGAGACTCCAACTCAAAAAAAATTTTAAAAAAAGAATATACTCTTGAATAACATATTTTACATCTATATTATGGAGTATATTAATAAATGTAAATAATTTCTTGTGAATACATTTTAATGAGTGAAAATGCAGTCATGAATATTCTTCCTATTCAAAAAATACATTCTTATAAATATATTAATCTCTCCCTCTCTCTTCCCTTTGATCTCCAGAGGTAACATCAGAGGCCAGAAGAGAGACTTAAAAGCGTTCCTTAAAAAGTCAAAATAAAATATGACCTACTAAAAATAAAATGTCCCTTAAAATGCCAAAACAAAATCTAATCTATTAAAATGGAAAGATTAAACAAGCAAAGTCGTGCATTGGTCGTTTGATGAATTAGTGTGTAACCTCCAGCTCTCAGCTGAGCTTTCCTAGGGAATCTGGTTGGACCCTTTCCTTGTACTCAGCTACCAGAAGCTAAGTGCTCCCTTCATCTCTCTCTGTGCATTCTCTTGATGAAATTTGGTATTCCTGACACACCCACTTGGAGGAAATTGACAGCTTAGGTCAACCAGGATGAAATTCATGCACTCATGAAGTCATGAGCCCTGTAGTAATTTTCAGGAACAGGCATTTGTTGACTCTGGTTTATGAACTTGCATACCTGTGGATGCATCAGTCTATCACATACATGAAAAGAGAACATTTATATTTAATTGTGGAGACTTGACTTGAAAAATTTCGAGAACGTGAACATTTATTTTTATCGTGCACCTCTCTGTCAAAAGATGAATACATAGTATATATTCTTTTGTGTCTGATATACTCTGAATCGTCTCACATTTCATATTTTATACATTGTTATTCATTCATATAACCCATGTTAATATGCGACACATTACAGAAAGCTCTTGTCAACTGCTTGGAAGCGCTTAACTCCCAAGGTAACTACGACAGTGAATCACTTAGCGCTTAAAATATAACAAGGAAATTGCGTGACTTGAATGTTAATTCAAATCAGCTTTTGGAGGATGGTTTCAGGTGTGGACAAGGATGGTGGCAAGAAGCGACCAAGAGGAAATAAAAGTAGAAACAGACAGGAAGAGAAAATGGACTGTCCTCGAGGACGGCGACTGCTGCCGGGTGGAGTTACCTCTCTCAGGCCACTTCTTACTTGGTGCACTGATTCATTTTACCAGAGTCCCTGGAGTCTATTGCCTTTTTAAGTCAAGAATGAGCTGCTAACAAAACCCAACAGGTTAAAAATTCCCAAACCCCAATCTCGCAATTTACTTTGAGGAAAAAAAAAGCCTGTTAAGTAGACTCAGTACTAATGTTCCCTCACCAGCATTTCCTCTGCTGCCAACAGAGCTACCATAAAAAAACAAATTCTATCCAGAAGACAACTTGCCGAGAAAGGTCCAGTGAAGACAGGCACCACGAAGACATGATGACAGAAGCATCTGGCCTCTTGATTCCCTGATTCAGGAGAAGCTTGCACCGACCGGCTTATTATTTGTCCCCTGTTACATGTTACTAGGTTTCCACTGTTGTCGTCGTTGCCATCATGAGGACAGCAGCTGACATTCACTGAACAGCTGCTACACGCCAGGCACTTCCATAGTAAAAGTCCACATGCTGTTGCGTTTTGGTTATTGTGAAAAACAAATGATCGATTACCATCTCACACATAATGAAGTTGTCTCCAGAGAGACGAAGTCATTTGTGCTGCAGTGTCACACGACTAGAAAATGGTGTGTCTGTTTCCAAAGCCCTGAATTGCTTAGCATGTCCTCGATGTGTGTTTTGAATGCCGTTGTTCTGTTACGCATTTTTCCTTCTGATCTTTCTTCCTTCGATGAGGATTATGATGACCAGGCCCTGCTCCCTCTGCTTCTGACCTAGAGCACAGAGCCTGAAGCCTGGGGGGAGAAGTGCTCCCTTCTGCAGATCGCAGCAGACCGCCCTCCAGAACAAAGTCCTGCTCGGCAGGACTGCTCAGTCCGGCCCAGAGGGTGACCCTCTTCCTTCCGTGCTGCTCCAAGGTCACCAAGAACTAATGTCACAGACAGACTCTTGTCTTTTGAAGTGGCAAAAAAAAGCAGGCCCGAGCAGTTGATGACCAAGGCTGGGGTGATTCCTGAAGACACCTGCTTCCTTAACGTAAATTGTTGCTGGGACCCACCCAGATGAAGAAGATGCCCAGATCTCCACGTTGCCAGCCAGGGCTCTGTGTAGCCATGTCCAGGAAACCTTCCCACACAAACATCTGGTGGGTGGGTGATCAGGGAGCCTTGAGGCACTTAGGCCCTCCTGGAGGCTCAAATCTTTGGACACAAGTTACCTTCTCCTGTAGCACATCTGAGCATGGTCAGGGAGAGGAGCTCGTCTTACTATGCTTACCATATTATGTCCGATGGAAGTACACACATGATATCAGCCCACGTACCTGAGTGATTATTGAAGCTGTCCGGAAGCTTATTCTGGCTTTGAGTTACTGCTATAGAAGAGATGCTTCTCTGGAAATCTGCTCTATGGGACAAGAAATGGGAGCTCTGCCATTCTGCATTTGCCTCAGTTGACCACCTCTATGTGTAAGAGAATGGTACAGGCCAAAGTGACACCAGGATCTTTGTCAAACATCTTGCATTCGAACCAGTGATTTTTGTTTTGGTGACTGCAAAGGGAAATGACTACTATATACTATCTAAAAAGAGTACATATATATGGAGATATATATATATATAAATTGCCACAATTTCATATAAAGCAGTCCTGTGAAGGTCATGTAACACATCCATGCTACACCTAGTCATATTAAGAACATAAGCTGTCATATCACTTGTAGTGTGTTGGAGTCAAATAGACAAACTCCTTGGAAAAAGAGTGTCAGTTTCTAGGTTCTTTCGAGTCATCTTTTGCATTGAATCGGTTATCGTCTTCATTCCTTTATGTTACTTCTTAATCTTTCTCAATCTAACCAATCAAAACTCATGCCCTAAAGATATGTGAAGTATAAAGTAAGAGAGCCAATAATCAAATGTATCTTTTGTTGTTACAGCTATCATTTTTCTCTGCGTGTGCTTCCAAAGATATGTGCATTTCAGCTTCAGACGAAATTTGGTGGTCCATAACCCCAGGTCTTTCTTTTTTCAACCAAATTATCAAGGACCTAATACAAGAAGTAAGCATAGGAAGACTCAGGAAGGTGAAAAGAAAGAGGCAAATGGCTTATCAATTCCCCAAGTGTCCTCGTTGGTGCCTATGAACCTTAGCCGGGGCATGGTACGAAGCCTGCAGCCCAGAACCACCAACAGGCGCAAAAAGATCCACGTAGCCCCCAGCCAAATAGAAACAGTAGCGTAGGAAAACGAAAGCCCACTTTGGTGATACCCACCATACCTTGGTCAAATGCCAATGAAAATATCACAGCACGTACCCCTAGCCTTGAGGTGGTTTCTGGGGAGCCAAGTCCAGAGGCGATCATCCATCCCTGGACTAGCAGAAACAGAGAGAGCTTTTGCTTCCCCACTGGAGGGTGTCCGGGGGACCTTCCACCTGCCCAGCAGACACAAGTTCCAATTCCCGTGCCATGGTGGTGTCCGGGGACTGGACCGGCCCGGGAACTGACCTTCTGCTCCTCACCGGTGGCCGCAGGGAGCGCTTCGATCCTTCTACTGCGTGGGATCCGCAGGTGCAGTGCCAAGCTGAGTCTTCATCCACACGATACTGACAGGCAGAATGCAGTGGCGGGAGGCATTCCACTTCCAACCTCTCCCCTCCTCTGGGGCCAGCAGGGCCCACTCAGGACAATAAAGAGGTGTGACTCACTGCCTCGCTTGCCCAAGGAAGGTGTCAGCTGGACTGAGGAGAAAGCTGGATTTCGACGCTACCTGTCTGCACGAATGAAATCAGCACCTCATCAATACCAGAGTGCTGTCAGTAGGACCCAGTGGGAACCTGGCCGCAGACTCCCACCTGTCCTCATGCTATACCAAAATATGGGGGCTACCTGCCAACAGATAATTAAATAGGATCCAGAGTCTCATAGAATCCAAACTTTTCAGGCTACAATTTAAAAATCTCTTATCAGAGCAAGGTTTCTGACAAGAATTTTAAAGCAGTCTCAAGATAAAGTTTGACAAGCAATTGTGAATGCATTTGAGACACATTTAAATAACAGTAAAGCCCACAACCGAAAAATAAATTATACAAAAGAACAAAATGAAGATTATAGAAATTGAAAAGTACAGCAATCAAAATAAAAACCTCACCGGCAGGGTTCGTTTGTAGTGTGGAGGTGACAGAGAATAGGATCAGTAAATCAATGAAGTTGAGGACAGGTCAATAGGATTTACCAAATGTGAATAACAGAGAGAAGATTGACTGAAAACACAAAACAAAACAGTGTCAGAGACCTGTGGGACCATAATGAAAGTGATATATTTGTATCACTGTAGTCCAGAAAGAGGAGGAGGAAGAAAAGGAGGAGGGGGGAGAGAGAGAGAGAGAGAGAGAGAGAGAAAGAGAGAGAGAGAAGTATTAAATAAAATAATGGCTTTAAACTTTCCAAATTTGGAGAAAAACATAAACATGGCCATTCTTACAGGAATTAGGTGGTGTCTCAATGTGGTTTTGATTTGCATTTCTCTGACGATCAGCGAGGCTGAGCATTTTTTCATGTGTCTGTTGGCTGCTCATATGTTTTCTTTTGAGAAGTGTCCATTCATGTCTTTTACCCGCTTTTTAATACTTGTTTCCTTTTGACACATTTGAGTTCCTTGTACCTTCTGGATGTTAGGCTTTTGTCAGATATACAGTTGGCAAATACTTTTTCCCATTCTGTGGGCTGTCTCCTGACTCTCTTGATAATTTCTTTTGCTTTGCAGTTTTTCAGTTTCATGAGGTCCCACTTGTCTATCTTATCTCTTATATGGCTTTTGGAGTTTTGATGAGGAATTGACTGCTTACTCTAATTTCTGTAAAGACATCTCCTGCGTTTTCTAAGATTCTTATAGTTTGAAGTTTTATGATTAGGTCCTTGATCCATTTAGAGTTGATTTTTGTGTATAGTGATAGGTAGGGGTCCTGTTTCATTCTTCTTTTATGTGGTCAGCCAGGTTTCCCAGCATCATTTACTGAATAGGTTATCCTCTCCCCAGTGGTTGTTGGTGGAGGCTTTGTCAAAGATGAGTTGCTTGAGAAATTGAGGTTTTGCTTCTGGAATCTCTGTCCTGTTCCATTGGTCTAGATGCCTATCCTCGTACCAATACAGGCTGTTTCGATTATTGTAGCCTTATAGTAAAGTTTAAAGTCTGAGAATGTGATACCTCCTGCTCTGCTTCTTTTGATGAGGATATTTTGGCTATTCATGGTCACTTCTGTTTCCATATGAATTCCTGTATTGTCATTTCCAGGTCCAAGAAGAATGTTGATGGTAATTTAATGGGTATTGCATTGAGTCTGTACATTGCCTTGGGTAGGGTGGACATCTTCACAACAATGTTCCTTCTTTCACTCCATGAGCGTGGAATATATTTTCATTTGTTTATGCCTTCTTTGATTTCTTTGAGCGGGGTTTTGTAGTTTTTGTTGTAGAGGTCTTTCACTTCTCTGGTTAGGAAGATGCCAAGGTATTTCATTTTTGTGTGTGGCTATTGTGAATTGGATTGTGCTTTTTATTTGGTCCTCTGCCTGTTTGTTGTTGGTGTATATCAACGCGACTGTCTTTTCCATGCCCATTTTGTACCTGAGACTTTGCCAAAACGTTTTATCAGTGCAAGGAGATTTTTGACAGATTTTCTTGGGTTTTCTAGGTATAGGAGCATATCGTCTACGAAGAAGGCTAACTTAACTTCATTTATTTTGCTATTTGGATACCCCTGATTTCCTTGTCTTGTTTGATTGCTCTAGGTAGGACTCCCAACACTATGTTGAATAGGAGGGTTGAGAGTGAGCAACCTTGTCTTGTTCCGTTTTCAGGAGAAATGCTTCCAATTTCTCTGTCCATTTAGTAGTATGTTAGCTGTGGGTTTATTATAGATGACTCTTACTATTTTGAGGTATATTCCCTCTATAGCTAGGTGTTCAAGGGTTTTTATTGAGAATGGATGTTGGATTTTCTCAAAAGCTTTTTCTGTGTCTAATGGTATAATCATGTGGTTCTTGTTTTACATCTGTTGATGTATTGAATAACATTTATGGTGTTGCAGATGTTGAACCAGTCCTATATCCTGGGGATGAAGTCTACTTGGTCATGGTGGATAATTCTTAAGATGTGTTGTTGAATTCCATTTGCTAGAATCATGTTGAGAATTTGTGCATCTATGCTCATCAAGGATATTGGCTTGTGGCTCCCTTTCTTTGTTGGGTCTTTGCCTGGGTTGGGTATCAGTGTGATGTTAGCTTCATAAAATGATTTGGGGAGAGTTCAGTCTTTCTTGATTGCCTGAAATACTTTCGATAGGATTGGTATTAGCTCCCCCTTGTATATTTTGTAGAATTCCACTGGAAAACCATCTGGTCCAGAGCTTTTTAAAAACTATGAGGTTTTCTTATGATGATGTCAATTTCCTGGCTTGTTGTTGGACTATTTAGGTCTCGATATTTTCTTGTTTCAACCTTGTGAGGTTGTGTAGTGTCAGAAAGTCTTCCATTTCGTTTAGATTTTTGAGTTTGTTTCCGTACTGGTGTGCATAGTAATCTCAGATAATGTTGTTTTTCTTCAGGGTCAGTTGTGACTTGATCTTTTGCATTTCCGATTGTGTCTATTTGGACTTTTTCTCTCTTTTTCTCGGTCAGCCTGGCTAAGGATTCATCAATCTTGTTTATTCTTTCAAAGAAACAGCTTTTTGTTTTGTTGACTTTTCTATGATATTTTGTCTTCTATTTCCTGATTTTGGACTTTTACTTTGGTGATCTGGATTAGTCTGCTGGTGTTAAGAGTTTTATAGTCTTGCCTTTCTAGCTCCCTCAAATGATTTGTTAGGCTGTTGATTCATGATCTTTCCATTTTCTTCATGTATGTGTGGAGACTTATAAATTCCCCTCTTAATATTGATTTCATGGCATCAGAGGGTTTGGTAAAATGTGACTTTGTTTTCATCTGTTTCCAAGAATGTTTTCATTTTGTTTTTGAGTTTTGTGTCGACCCAGGAGTTGTTCGGCATCATGCTGTTTTGTGTCCATGTCTTTGTTTTGAGGGATTCTGTTGGCATTGATATTTACTTTTATTCCACTGTGATCTGAGATGCATGGCAGCATTTTGATCTTATAAAATTTGCTTATACCTGATTTATGGCTGATCATGGAGTATGTTTTACGTGGTGTTGAGTAGAATGTATATTCTGAGCTTGTTGGGTGGAGTGTTCTGTAGGTATCTATTAAATTCATTTGTTCAGGTGTCAAGTTGAGGTTCCAGATCTCTTTATTGTTTTTTTCCTCAATGATACATCTGGGGTTGTCAGTGGGGTATTTAAGTCACCAGTCATGATAGTGTTAGAGTCAGTATCCTCTCTTAGTTTGCTTAGTAGTAGCTTTATATATCCTGGTGCTCCTGTGTTGGGTGCAAATATGTTTAGGACGGATATTTCTTGTTGATGGATTGAGCCTTTTATCATTATGTAGTATCCCTCCATATCTTGTTACATTTTTGATAGCTTGAAGGTTGTTCTGTCTGATATAAAAATTGTGACTCCTACCTCTTTTTGTTTTCCATTTACCTGAAAGTTTATTTCCCATCCTCTAACTCTGAGTCTATTGGTGTCCTTTGTAGTGAGATGTGTTTCCTGGAGGCAGCATGTTACTTGGCCATGCTTTTTCTCATCTGCCATTCTATGTCTTTTCAGTGGTGCATTTAATCTGTTCATGTTCAGGCAGATTATTGAAATGTGAGAATTTATCCCTGTCATGAGGCTTTTATAAGACAGTTTTGCTTTCTTTTTAACTTTTGCATTGATATATGAATGTGCTTTCAATTTTGTAGGTGCATTGTATGCTCTGTGTTTTCCTGTGCTTTTGTAAAGAACATGGTCTTGCTTTTCTTTTCTGTGCTTAATACTTTCTTTAGTGTCTCCTGTAGAGTTGGTCGGGAAGCAGTATCTCTTAGGGATTGGATGTCTGGGAAGAATTTTTTTTTTTTTTTTGAGTTGCAGTCTCACTCAGTCGCCCAGACTGGAGTGCAGTGGCCATTCCTGGCCACCGCAACCTCAACCTGCTGGGCTCCAGCGATCCTTCCACTTCAACCTTCCAGTAGCTGGAACTACAGGCACGTGCTACCATGCCTGGCTTATTTATTTATTTATTTATTGTAGAGATGAGGTCTCACCTGCCCAGGCGGGTCTCGAACCCATGGGCTCAGGCAATCCACTCACCTCAGCCTCCCAAAGTGCTGGGATTGCAGGCTGAGACACTGAGCCCAGCTTGGAAGAATTTTAATCCTCCATCATTGATAGTGTTGAGCTTGGCGGGGTAGGAAATTCTTGGTTGAAATGGTTTATCTTTGAGAACTTTGAAAACTGGACTCCATTCCCTTCTACCTTATAGTGTTTCTGCTGATAAGCCTACCACTATTCTGATTGGTCTTCCCTGATAGATAGTCTGACCTTTTTTCTCTTGTTGCCTTTAGGATTTGTTCTTTTGTACCTACTTCGTGTAGGCAAATTACTATGTGTCTAAGGACTGGTCTTCTCATTGGATGTCTTGTGAATGTTCACTCTTGTGTTCAGATGGTTGCATCTCTGGTGAGATGGGGAAAGTTTTCCTAGATAACTTTCTGGAATACTTGTCCTGAGGTGTTCTCTGTTTTTCTTTATACTTCTGGGATATTGATAAGGCATAAATTCAATCCCTTTAATGAATTGCATGTCTCTGGAAAGCTTTGCTCTTCTTTTCTGAGTTTTCTTTCCATATTTTAAACAAACTGGGCTAATTCCATGTTTTGATCTTCAAACTCTGAGATTCTTTCTTCTGCTTGGTTGATTCTGCTTTCATGCTTGTCATCCTGTTATTTATTTCCTGCACTCTGGGGCAATTTTTGGTAATTTCCATTGTTTGGGCTCTGAGTTTTGATTTTTTGGGGGGTGTTGCTTGTTTGGTATGCTGGGAATTACTTGTGTTCTTTGTTGATTTTTCCTCACAACAGATCTCTTTCTTTTCTCTTTAATTCGTGGTAGTGGGAGGGGTTTTACTTCTGTTGTTTGCTCAGCCCTCTATTCCTCCCTAATCAGGGCCTCTAAATTTGCTCTATTGTGAAACAGGGCTGGGGTGTGAAGCTTTGCTGTTTCTTGTAGTTTTGAGAGTTGAATAAGGTGGAGCATGGGGAACTAGGATTCAGAAATAACTTGCAAGTCACAATGTTCACTGACTGGGGTGTGGAATCCCTGAGAGCCACTCCTCACCACCATACTATATAATGATACAGTGGTTATGTGTGTGTCCCCTGAGTCCAAGATGAAGTAGCAGCAAAGAGGAGAACAGAGAACTGTAGAATAAAATATAACAGACAAAATTAATAATTGAAAAATAAACCAAAGAAAAACAAAAGGAAAAACAAGAACAGAAACCAAAGGTTAACAAAATAAACAAACAGAAGAATCAAAACAAACAGAAAAAAAACAAACAAAAAAGAACAAAAAACAGGAAAACCAAACATACACACACACACACACACACACACACCATAAAAATGAAAGAAGGACGAGGAGGAGGGGAATATAAGTCAATCCCTGACATACACATTTGCACACATTTGCTAAGCCAAAACAAAAGTGCACAAAAGAAAAACCAAAAGACAAACACTCACATACAGACACACACACACACACACACACACACACACACACACACACAGAGAGAAAATAAAAAAGAAAAGAAGAAAAAAGGGGGGTAAATGTCAACCCAAGCCTCACACACTCATACACACACACAAACACACAAAACCAAAACAACAAAAAAGAAAAACTGAAAAATACACACTCAAACACATAACTTATACACATATAGAAAAGAAAGAAAGAAAATTTTTTTTAAAATATCTGGGCATTAATGGTGTGTCCTCTTGTGGCAGGCTCTGTAACTATTTCTCTCAGCTGCAAACAGGTAGACCTGTCTGCCATCTCTTGTGAGACTTGGGCGCCTTCACGATTTTCCCAGCATGCAGCCCACGGGGAGAGGAGGGGTGGTGAGGTTGAGTGGGGTGTCAGTCCTCCCCTCTCTCTCCCATATGGTCAGGGGTATACCCTCCAGAGGCGAGGTGTGGGATTGTCTCCTCCTCAGGTGCCGGTGGTGGGTGCCCTGACCAGGCTTATCCTGGAGTAGAGTACTCCTACTGTGGCTGCCATCCGGGCTCCACCTGGTTTCATCCCTTTCGGTCATGCCCCAGCTGTGTGGCATTAACTTTCACAAAATTGCTGGGGAGAGGGGGGTTGGTCAGCCCAGTACTCACTCCTGATCTCCTGGGTGGGGTGGGGGTGTACTTGAGACCTCTGCACTCAACCTGTCTCTCCGAAGCTTGTGCTTTTGGGATATTCATTCGCTCTGGGTCATGATCCACCCCAGAGTAGTTAACCCACTGGCCACTGGGGGCAGGTCTGTTGCTCCACGGTGAGCATGCTGGAGCTCGTCCCTGCCTAGTTTCCAAGCTGGTGGTGGGGTGCCTGTTTTGTCTTCGCCACTGGGACTCCGTCTCTGTCTCCCTCTCTGCACTCTCTCTGCAGCCCTAGCTGCTAGTGTCCAGCGTGGCCCTGCGGCGGTGGGCAGAGCCTGGTGCTGGCAGTTGCTCCTGGCAGCTGCTTCCCAGGAAGGGCTTTGTTGATTTTAGAAAATGGTCTTCAACTTCTGCTCCCCGGGAAGCACTAGGGTCCAAGCAGAGCAGCTGTGGCACCAGCCACTTCACCAGGAGAGCCCTCGCCACCTGCTCCTGAGTCCCCACTCCGTCAACCTTTTACACGCCCACTTACACACAGGCAGGCATGCAAATTTGTCCATACACTCACTTACTCACACAGGGACTCGCAGTCTGACTGGCTCCCCTGCCATCTTCCCAGCCTTTCCCAATTTGTTATTTTTAATCTAGGTTTTATATTTAATTTTTAAAAGTATGTGTTATGGGATATTTAGAGCAGGAAGAATATGGAAAATTCAGAAACCCAAGTACAAACTTATGCACACATAGTTCCTGTCCCTGGAGAGAGTTGTGAAATAAAATAATATCTGTACTTACATAGGTGATATGTTTAATATCAAGCTTAGTATTTGGGGGGCATAGGGGATGAGGGTTTCCTTACATGATTAAACTGAAACACTTTCAATAAATTTTTATTCAAAAGTTGTTCAAGAAAAGCACCTGAGCTTTTATACTGCATAAGTAGACAATTATTTTAGACAAACATCTAAATAAATTAGAAAACAAACCAATTAAAAATGTGTAAAAGATCCGTACACACACTTTAACAAAGATGAAATTGGCAAATGAACAAATGGAAAGATGCTCAACATTATATGTCATTAGAGAATTTGCAAGTAAAGCTCCAATGAGATACCTTAACACACCTATTAGAATGGCTAAAATCCCAAACTCTGACAACACCAAATGCTGACAAGCATGTGGAACAACAGGAACTCTCATTCATGGTTGGTGGGAATGCAAAATTCTTAGGGAGTCCCACACAGCCACTAGGGAAGACAGGCATTTTCTTACAAAACTAAGCATATTCTTACATAAGACCCAGGAACTGTCCTTCTTGGTGTTTACTCAGAGGCACTAAGAACTTACTTAGCTCAACACAAAAATCTGTGTGTTGATGTTTACAGCATTTTTTCATAATTGCTAAATTAAGGAAGCAAATTAATAGGTGAATGAATAAACCAACTCTGATACATCCACGTAATGACATTTTTGTAAGTGATAAATAGGCATTAGCTAGTAGACCATGAAAAGACATGGAAAAACCTTAAATGCATATTGCTAAGTGAAAGATGCCAACCCAAGTAGTGTGCATACTATGTGAGTCTAACTACATGACATTCTTTAAAAGTCAAAACCATGAGATAACACAAAGGTCAATTTTCTTCAGTGAAGTAATGCAGGAAGGAAAACCAGATATCACGTGGCCTCGCTTATAAGTAGAAGCTAAGCTAACGGTCTGCAAAGGCATAAAGAATGGCAAGAAGGACCCCGGAGACTCCGGGAGGAGCACGGAAAAGGAGAAAGGGATGATCACAATATGCACTAATGGGGGTCGCCGGCGCACTGAAAGCCCAGACTCTCTCCTCACTATGCAAAGCAACCATGTAATCAAAAAGCATTTGTACCCCCAAGCTGTTAAAATAAGGAAAATTATAAAAATTCAATAAGGAAATAAGTAAAAATTTATGATCCTAAAAAATAATAATAAGATAAAAAAAGGTTCAATGGTTGCCAGGAATTTGCAGAGAGAGAGAGGCAGAGATGCATAGTTGTAGCACAGGGTATTTTTAGGTCAGTGAACCTATTCTGTAAAATATAATGGCGAATAAACATTATACATTTTCCAAAGGCATAGGATGTACAGCACAGAGAGTGAAGCATCATGCAAGCTGTTAACTTTAGTAATAATAATTATGTCACTATTGGCCCATCAATTGGAACAAATGTACCACACTCATGCGAGATGTTAATAATAAGCAAAACTGGCAGGGTGTTTAGGAACTCTGCTCAATTTTTGCGTAAACCTAAATCTGTCTCCAGAAATAAAATGTATTCATGCAAGAGAACAGAATAACCACTATCACTCCATGCTTGGTATCCTATGCATTTCAAGTCTGGGTGGGAGGTACAGGGGAAGTGTATTAGCATGCCCTGGGCTGATAGCATTGAATACAAGATTTAGGCTTGCCGTGAAAAATGGACTTTGTATAGTGGATTTTCTGTGTTGATAAGGAAAGCAGTATGAGTATATCATCATAACACAAAACTTAGTGATTTGAAATAAGGCAAACATATCACCTAATTTACCAGTGTAATGATAGCACATGCATTGTATAAACAGATATTGGAACATAGGCTTGTGGCCTAGTGTTCAGAATTTGGGATGTACATCAATTTAAGTGCTCGCATTTTGTAAAGCTCTGGCTTTCTCTTATGCTAACTCTAGAAATAAGACGAATTTCTTCTTTCATCATCCTGATGGCTACCACCAGCTAAACTTTTGCCTGTTAGGAATATGTATACACTCCCAACTCAGAGACACCTCCACTAACTACTCTTGACCAGTGGAACCCAGTTTATTGTGTCCTTCAGTGTGGGACCGGGTTTTGCGCCTCCAGGCCCCTTGTTGGCCATCCCAGTCTAGTGGGCCCTCTTTCAGTTGTCCATTCATTTTCTGCCCTCTCCACAAAAATGCTCTGTGGACTTTTGTTTAAAATTCTCTATCCAGCTGCTCTCCATCCCCCCTTTATGCTGATTAAAGCTACCTTGTCCTTTATATGTTGACTTAACAGTCAAATCTCTGGCCAGCTCTCCCTAAAGCTCTAGTCCTGCTTCCTCTTTTTAAAAACATACATTAACAAAATACTACCCTGTAGTTCCTTGTTCTTTTCCATTGGAATGAGGGTCTCATTTCCCTGGTGTGGTCATGACTAAAATCAGCTTTGCCAGATTCAACAAGGAGCACCAGGAAGGCAGGGCTCACTGTCATTCAGAAGTACTGGCCCTGAATTTGACTCATTCTTGCTCTAGCTCAGGAGAGCTCAGCAGGCCACTTCAGCGTCCCGGAGGGCTCAGGGTTCAGCAATGCAGGGGATCTGAGGCAGAGACGGAAGGAAAGAGAATAAATGAGTCGACGTAGCTGGAATTTTTCAATCAAATCTAAAGAAGTGGGTTTAATTCCAGAGTACATTTACGATTTTTTAAAAATGATATTTTAATTAATACTATTATTAGTGTTAGCGAATGGGGAAGGTTTAAGGGAAGACATCTGTGCATTAGAGTTTGAGGCCACTAAACAACTTAATCTAGCTCACGGTAGAAGTTTCAAAAATAGTTTTCAATGAAATAACTTGTTTTGCACAATAAGGCACAGTTTGTCTTCTATTTTGCTGAGGTAACAAAAACCATAGAATAATTTTCCTTTTAAGCGACTTTTTTTTTTTGTATTGAGGGAAGCTGAACTAGGAATACACATGATAGATCCAGAGAGATTCAGGCCAGATATTAGGAAGAATTTCCAGGATAGAGTGTTGGTAATCACCCTCCTACAGTACAAAAGAAGACTGCAGAGCAGCTTTTTCAGTGGGAGTTTAAAAAAATAACATAATGAATAGTCTAACCCGCTAATAACCGAATTGACCAGATGTCCTTTGGGGCTTCTCAGAGACTTCCTCAGGAAATGGAACTGAGATCTCAGTTTTCTCGTTCATAGTGACTGCAGTGTGCCTGCAGTCTCAGGTGTTCTTGTTTATGATATTGAATGCATCACTGCATACATAACCTGAGGTCTTGCCATTATTTTGTCATTCCTGCATTTGAAAAAGAGAGACGTTCTGACTGGCATAAAAACATTTGGTGTGATGGACTATTATATATGACTCAGAATGAATTTTTGTTTCCTGTAAAGTAATAATCATCTGTTCTGTTTGATAAATAAGACGACTAAAGAAGCTCAGAGTTAATGAAACTTATCATCAATTAACTTCAAAATTTTGAAATACTGAAATTATTATAATTTGCAAAATAACCTTGAAAGTTGTTTAGTCAAAATAAATTTGAAATAAAATTATGCTCTATTAAAGTAAGAAATTATAGCCTACAAAATGAGGGTAGTAGGACATCAAAAGAATCCCATCAAATCTTTGCCTTTAGTTAGTTAGTAGTTATAGTATTTCTCCAATAAGTATTAACTTCAATTTTGAACAAAGTTTTCACAATTGTTCTTAACATCTTAGGCAGGGTTGGCCTTTCGCCAAGCTGAACGCAAGGGGATGAAAAGAAAATCTGTGCTTGAATGTGCAGTTTTGTATTTTATGTTAGGGCAATTTATAACACATCATAAAGTTGCATTAATAAACAGATGTTCCACAGTCTGCAGAATATAAAATAAATATCTTGAATGAGCTACTAAGACCAAGGAAATTCTTAGAGCAGTTTTTTTGTCTCAGAATTTTTATATTTGCAGATACTGCATGTAACATTAATCTATATGATCAATGCCATTAGCAATATGTCATGATAGAATCAAGGGCCTGTGGTTAAGTAAAACCTATATAAATATATGTGTGCAGAATACTTAGGAAATATAAATACTGGCAAATGTTCTTTAGTGTTTATGATATCAACAATTCTTATATGAGCAAGAAAAGATTTTTTTCTTTTATATCCAAAATGAACTTTTCTAATTACTTTCTTTGTTACAGAGTTCTCCTTGTCTTCAAATTATACCTGTTAGAACTATCTCCGTTAAGTCTAGGTCTGGATTTAAATGTTTGGTGTCTCTAACACCCAGATAATGCCAGCACATGTAAAAGCATTCTGAATATAAATAAATGCATGCATAAAATAAGCACATATATTTCCCAGATATTTGTAGACATGTCATAGAAACGTGGGGGCCAAGAATAGGGATGCTAACTTTTGGGTAAATACAATTGCAAATGATAATGTTTACCTATATGATGCTTAAAATATCAGGTTGCTATTCTAAATGTGTTGGATCGATTGGTTCACTTAATGCTCCCAAAAGCCTATGAGGTATATGGCAATTAAATGGCAGAGTTTTTTCCAGTTTCTTACTTTAAACCTACGCACAATATTACCTATCATTGAGACATTCTTCTTGTTGAATAGAGTAATGTTATCAAAAGGAAATAACACTGAATATCAGTAATTCTTCTATGGAATGATTTCATCTTATTTCTTTAGAGAATGATACATGTTGTGCCAAATGAGTACTGGGTAAAAATGATTTTAATAGATTTTACTAACAATATACATAACAAGTAGAAGACATATAATATACTTACATATTTTAAATAGGAATTTATGAGAGTAATACACAAAAAAGTGTTTCAAACAGGCCTTATCTCTTTTTAGAGATAAATAAGATGCTGGAGATCATCTTCTCTCCAGTCTCCTCTGATGGCTTGATGACTGTTTCATTTTTTAAATCAGATAATATAACTATGACAACTTGATTTTTTTCAGAATTGATGATGGAATTATTTTCTTCTATACCCTTGCTTGGTGTTCTGTCCACTAGTTGTCTTTATTGCAGAGAGAGAATTGTTGAAATATCCAATTACAATTGTAAATTTGTTGGTTTCTCCCTTTAGTTCTATTAATTTTTGAATTTTGTCAAATTTAGGAAGTTTACAAATTTTTTCAGTACCACAGCCTTTTTCCTTTCCTTCTGTGACACATATGTGTCGGAACTTTTGTTAAATTGTTTCACGGGTCCCCAAGTTTCTAATTAGATAATTTTGGTTGGTTTACATTCAGGGTTACAAATTGTTTTTTGTTTGTTTGTTTGTTTGTTTTAATTTTAATTTTAAAGATGTGGGGTACAATTCAGGGTTAGATATACAAATGTTCGTTATGCAGGTGGGATTACAAATTCTTATCCTTTAAAATGCATTCTAATAAAAAGCCTACCAAGCATTTTGTGTTTCATTTATTGTATTTTTCAGTTCTAATATGCTCATTTTGTTCTTCTTTATGTCTTCTATTTATTTGCTGACACTTTAGTTTTCTGTCAGTATTGTGATTGCTTGTTGGAACATTTTTATAATAACGGCTGTAAAGTCCTGATAAAGTCATTTCCCCTTGCAATTCAAGAGGAAATGAGTTCCACCAATTCAAGAGGAAAACACTCTTGCTGAGGGTTTTGTTTCTCCTGGGCCCTATTGTTGACACCACGGGGATTCCTGGGGCCCCATCACAATTCCCAGAGAAAAGGAACAAATCACCATAAAGCCTGAGTGAGTTTTCTCATTGTAACAGGAGTACTTGTTTCTGCTTCTTGATCCAAACTTAGAGGGCTTATCCTCAGCCTCAGCAATGGCTGAGAAACTCTTTCACCCTTTATGTGGAAGGTAGACCTGTTTGCCATGACCCTTACCGTCTCTTTCTTCCTACGTGGGAAGGTCGACAAGCAGGTGCTCTTTATCTTTAAACTTAGTGCTCTTTTCTCATAGTAGAATTAAGAGGAGAGTGCCCACATCTTTATTAGATGTAGAAAGATCGTGGACTGAGACAGTAGGGGTTTCAAGAACAAGAGGAGGCAGAGGGAGAGAGGAGAGACTTGTGGAAGTGCAGAATATCCCTGTGTTTTCAAGACGAAAAGCGTATGAAGGTCTGACAGAAAATACCCAGTCTTTTTGTCCTGAAAGTCCTATAAGAAGTAGCATTGGCAAAAGTGTGCCAGCGTCTGGGTAAGTGTGAGCCAGCTCTTCAGAGTGGTGCAGTGGGAAATACAACAAAACGATTTACACCCAGTATCGGTTAGATAAGCATGCTTCAAGAAAAGACAAGGACTTGCCAAATTCTAGGTGATTTTAAACTGAGGGCCGGAACAGCTTTAGGCAAAAATTTGCACACAGGCACAGATTTATTTCTTGTATATTCTTCCTGTGCTTTGAAAACTGTCTTTATGCAAATATATACCATATAACCAAAGCTTCCTTTTGCTTCAGACAGTAGTGGGGTTGATTGGAACTATTGTACAGCGTCAGGAATATACTAGAACACTTGGAACAGCATTACACTGGGAGGGTTGAGAGCAGGCAGACTCTGCTGTGACTGCACAAAGATGAGGGTGTGGCTGCCCAGGACACCCCCATGCATGGATCCTGGAAGACAGAAGGATCCATCTGTCTATCACACTGCTGGAGCAGAGGGTGGAGAGAGCCCAGAAACGAGGGTTCTGTGAGATTCGTATTACAGAAATGCAGACGTGTCCACATGTAAATCACGCTGTCTGATCACCTAGCAGTCACTTTGTCTTCCTACCTGCATTGTGGGAGAGCTCCTTTATCTCCACGTCAGCAATCCTCAGTCCTTTTTGGGGGGAAAGGAGAGTTCTAACCTATCCTGTATACTGTGGCATTTTTAGCAGAGGCCCTAGTCCATACCTGCTGAAAGCCAGGAGCAGCCGGGCTTGGTGGCTCAGCCTGTCATCCCGCGCCTTTGGGAGGCTGAGGTGAGTGGATTGCCTGAGCCCGCGGGTTCGAGACCCGCCTGGGCAGCGAGACCTCATCTCTACAATAAATCAAAAAATCAGCCGGGTGTGGTAGCGCACGCCTGTAATTCTGGCTACTCGGAAGGCTGAGGCGGAAGGATCGCCGGAGCCCAGCAGGCGAGGCTGCGGTGGCCGGGAGCAGCCACTGCACTCCAGTCTGGGTGACCGAGTGAAACTCCAACTCAGACAAACAAACAAACAAACAAAAAAGCCAGGAGCACCAAAGATGCCTCCAGACACTTTGTTCCCTGGGGGCAAAACCAGCCCTGGTTGAGAACCACTGGCCTGTGAGTAGAAATAAAACTACAATGTTTTCCAGTCGAACGACAATGACAAAACTAAACTTCACATTTTCAGTTTATTGTCTTCCTTTGCTAGTCCTTAGGTGACTACACGTGAAGTTCTCAATGAGAAGTTCTTCCTGGGCTTAAGAGAGACACCAGAATGAGCAGTTTAGTGAGCTGAGTTTCAGGAACATGTTGTTAATTTTACCTCGAATGCGTCATGCACGGTGAACGTTTCAGCTTCTACATGATCATTTTCTCTCAATCAGTGTTTTGGTCAAAACAAAAGCCCTCCTTAGAAGTGGTTTGGACGGAAAGAAAGCACTAAAGCCTCTCATCACGTAAGCATAAAACTGAACCATTTGGTTTATTTAAATATAACTTACTGTAAAATCTTTAAGGCCCATTGCTGTTTGAGCCCATCATTCTAACCTCCGCTGTTCTCTCTGGGCATTTCACATACTAATGAAAACTATACTAAGCTCAAGATATAGGTTCACTTTATATCAGGGTTGACAGCCATGAAATCAAACTATCCAAAGGCTACAAACTCTGAGGAATTCCTGCTACCTACAGCACATGTGGGATCAATGAAGGAAGAAAATGAAGGCTCTTGGGAGTTCAAATTATGCCAGGACAAAGCTGAAGAAGAGTGACACTTGTCAGATATGTGCTGAGAAGAATATCTGAAGGTGCCAAGCCCAGAGGTGGGGTGGGCACCGTCAGATGAGAAACCTTTCTTTTGGCTCTCTCTTTGCCTATAACAAGCAATAGCACTGGACGCCCCTAGAATAGTGCCTGGAACGTGGTTGGAGCTAATAAACATCTGTGGAGTGACTGAGCGGGGGGCCAGAAGTTGGTGTCTGGGTAAGTAGGTCCTATTCTACCTCAGTTACATAAAATATATATATATGTGTGTGTATATCCATGTGTTTGTGTGTGCACATAATTTTAATTCATATATGCTTTCATTTACATAGGCGTTATATGCATTTTAATGTATGTATGCAATATTATGTGGTATCTGATATTTGTGAAACCTTAAGTTTGGCTATATTCTACATGCATTTATTTCTTAATAGACCAGGAGGTTACTTGTTCAATGACTTACTTTCTTTTCTAGGGAAGTGTGTGCCCAAAAGGACATTTAGATCCCCCACCTTAATGTTTGGTTAGCTGAACACTGCAGCAGCCAAGCTCTGTGGCACATGACTTGAGTGCTTCTGTGGTCCAGGGGTTCCTGAATTGAAGTGGCCCCACGATTGTCATTTGAGAAAACACCCTGATTTTGCCTGGGTCTGGTTCTCAAGGACCTCCTTGTGCATAAATATGTGTACTTGTCAGACGGTCACTTCTCAAAAAATGTCCCAGTCTTTCTATGAGCTTGGCAACCTGATGAGACCTATGGGTCCCTTCAAATATTGCATGTTTATGCCACACATAAGAGTTTGTTGCTGATATAACCTTGAAACACTGTCCAGCGTAAAACTAACCGTCATCTCCTCTTGCACCGTCTTCTAGATATTTTGGGGTCTGCCTTGCACGTGGTCCCAAAGTGTCATTTGAACCAGTCCAAGGAGTTGCCTGCCAGTTGTGAGCAACACTCCATGATGAAGCTAGCTGGAAGAAAGTGTTCACTGAACTACAGAGATGGTTTCCTATGAAACAAGTGCCTAGAAGTCCTCGGCCCACACAGGGTGAAGGGCAGCCAGAACTAGAGAAGCAAAAGAAAAACGCACTCCCAGGTGCAGACGTAGAGCTTGGAGGAGAAGTAACAGTTCTGGGGTCCGGGTTGTAGTTTCCAGTATCTGCCTTTATCATACTCTGTGACCGTTAACTTCCTGCTTTGCTTAATTTAATTCCAAGTATTTTGTCAGCAACTTTCTGAAAATACAGAGAGACAGAGTTTCCTATCTTGGCTGAGATAAAGTGCCTACTAAAACCATTTTCCTGGCAAAACCGCAAGTGTTTTTCAGGTTTTACTGTTCCTATCTGCTCTAAATCGATTTTATTGCCCACTAAGGCAGCCAGTAGCTGAGTGTCTGACTCCTGGCTCCCCTTCTTAACCACGGTGTACCACTCTTATAAATTCTCAAAGCTTTGCCAATTTGTAACATCATCTATCAAGAGGATTCCCTGAGGTCCACAGACTTATGTATCCCATCTCTTGCCTTCTATTGTCTGTCCTCTTTATCTCATACTTACAGAGTAACATTCAAGTTTTCTGGCAATGTTCTCCTCAAAAACCAACCAACCAACCAACAAGCAAGCAAAACCCCAGTACCATAGGTCTGTTTGTATTGATTTCCAAAAGTTTTTGAGTTAAAGGTCTTCCTGGAGGTGCCATCTCCAGGACAATAAATCTCAGACGATGGGTAGGATGCGGTTCCCTGGGGACCGGGCTACCTCTGCAGGCAGAGGGAAGAGGGAAAGGAGAGCACCTTGGTGGGAGAGGAGAGGAGGAAGGACACAGTCTGGACAGGAGCCCACTCTGAGATCTGGGTGCCCTGGAGACATCCTGGGAGGATCACTCATCAACCACCATCTTGCCCAGCTTCCCTCTCCTCTCAGTTGATATACTTCTATTAAATTAACTGGTGCTTTCACACTCTTTTAAAGAAAAAAGGAATTTAATTAGAAGGATCCAAGTCAAACATGGTTTCTCTTGAGTCATCTCTCACTATGCATGACAAAGACCGTTGTCACCAATAAGTTTCAAAGTTGGTTCCATATGATTAACTTGGTAGACATGTAATAACCCAGATGAACCCAGAAAATGAGGGCTCTGTGCGATTCGTATTACAGAAATGCAGAGGTGTCCTAACTCATGGCCTGTGAAGGTTTCCGTGATGCAGATAAGGACATGGCAAGAAACGTGCCAGACTACGGTTTTCCCTGACCCGTGTCCCTAGCCATCCTTGGAGGGTAGGAGAAAAGCCAGAGCACCCTAAGACAGGATGACTGGAGGGACACAGGAAGGTAAGACAAGACCGTGCGTGCAAGAGGTATTCTAGCATCTGGTTGAATAGAAGAAGGCGAGCAGAGCAAACTCCTTCTCCTACAAGTTCTTTACATGATTCCATTCCTCCTGGAGCTTCATGATTGAAACAAGTGGCTATCTACATTCAGGTCTAGTCAGACACGCTGATTAATTATAGCTGAACACCATACATATGTCATGCTTTCTTACGTAGTTAATCTATTTCATGTCTCTATGAGAGTCTGACGGATAAATTATTTATTAGCATTAGAGTTTAAAATTTGCTTGATAACTGTAAAATCTTATACTCAGAATACATTAATATGACTTTTTAAAACGATGCCAGGTGACTGATGTGTAGGAATACTGTTACTACGCTGGAAATGTCTTGCCACTGCCTTTTCAGGAAATTTGTACAGCATCACAATGAATTCCACTTGTATGTGAGAGAGTGACTTGTGCTCATGGTCCCTGTGGACAATGGAAATGTGCTCTGGGGACCCAGCTCTGCTTGATTACAAAAAAGAACCATGAGAGACTTCAAAGCTAGTTCACCTGGAATGTGAATGTGATCCCTGAAAGAAAAGCAAAACAACCTCAGACTTCAGATTTCCTATCGCCAGCTTAAGTGAAATACTTGCTTTTCTTGAGGCAAAGCAGAAGCGACCACTAACTGGAAAGGTCAGCCCACTGCCCCCTTGCCAGAGCATTTCCATAGCTCTCCTGGGAAGAAAGCGGGCAGGGGCCTTGACTTTCTCGCCACAGGTGACCATTTAAGGTGGAACGTCAGCATCCTCCTGAAGGGATAATGTCCAAGGCACTTCCTGGGATCCAGAGCTTTTCTAAGGAGTCTTGAGACAGGAATCCACACTCACCAGCCCAGCCCACAGGCTGTGGATTTTCTTTCCTCTGACATTCGGAGGAGGAAACAATCACCAGCTCTTTTTGAGTGAGTCTAGCACTATCTACGATTGGATTTGCTTTAGTTGCAAGGATGTAGGCTAGTTGCAAGGATTGTGTGTTTTTCATGTGTGCGGGTGAAGGTTGAGGCGTCTGGCATTAGTTTTCTACACAGTTGTATTAAAATTGGCATAAAACTTCTTATCTAGAGTTTCAAGCCTCCAGCGGTGACTTTTGGTTGCCTATCACTTATTTCATCACCAAAAAGACATAAATGGAATAAAATGTGTACAAGAGATTCGGTGCACAAGAGATTCCAACAAATAGTTTCTTCTAACTTCCTCCTTTTTTTGTGCCCCTCCCCTGCACCTACCGGTTTTCTGAGTTTTTTCTCAGTCTTTAGTATGTGATTTTAAATTTGTGAATGGTGCCACCAGGTTAGAGACCACCAGGAAAGAACCATGCTATATAGTCTAGTGGTAAGTTCACCTCAGGGAGCTCAAGTCTTTCACCAAAGCTGTTTTCCAGTGTCACTTGTCACATTTGGGATAATTCCGTCACGGGGCACAGCCATTATCCCAGTTGGCTGATACGTGTTTCTCCAAAGAGATAACCATGTAACTTTTGGTAAGCCGCATTTCGGAAATCACGCCATTCAGAGAGCTGCCTTGTGCCCATCCGTCTGGAAGTCCTCATGCTCCATGCACAGCCTTCTCCAATTTCATTTTCTATATTCATGTGTGTTTGCCAGCGGGATGGAATGGCGGCTCAGTGAAAATTGAAGATGAAGTAGAAGATGCCATGGGACATTAGAAAATTCCACCCCACTGACCATGGGAAGATGGAGGCAACGGGGTGAATGTGCATGTCTCCATGCCTCAGCTCAACTTGTCGAAGAGGTGTTATGGTCACGTGGGCTCTTCAAACGCTCACAGAGAAGAAAGTGGTGACAACGAAGCAGATTCTTTACTGTTTCTGCTTCTTGAAGTTGTTTCAGGGCATGAAGAGGGCCAGCATCAGAAGAGGCATGAAGAGTCCCGTGCCGGTCATGGACGAGGCCCTCGCAGGGCGGCTTCTCTTCACCACCACTGGCAGCAGCAGCCAGCCTATGGCAACGAAGTCCTGCAGATCAGAACTGCACCCATCCAATGTCTCCCTCACCATAGGTCTGCCCGGAGGACACTTGCTGTGGTGGACCAGCTTCTCTATCCACCAAGCTGGCTCGGCAGGCAGGAGAGGCCCGGCACAGAGATGATCTTCCACAAAAACCTGCACGCTGAGGACAAAAGTCAGCGCCCACAGGCCGTGATCCTCAGAAGGGAGAGGCAGTGAAGGACTCCTTCCCTCCTTGCCCTTGAGGAATGAGTGTTGCCCGGGAAGAGAATATTTGGAGCGAAGGTCAGAGTCCGAGTCCAGCCACCACCTCCTCCATGATGCCCTAAATGCGGGAAAATTTCTGAAGAAAAATATTCAACCAACGTGGGCTGCTGGCGTTTCTGAACCTTTATCAGGCATCACAAAGTGCAAGAGGAATGTATTTGGTGCATTTTGACTTTCAGTTGGCCCCCATGGCCAAGAGCCTCTCTCGGCAGAGGATTTAGGTGATATTTCTGCAGCACAGCTCTGACATTTACCCCTGCGTGCACCCATTAGAGCAGTCTCCAGAAATATTTGTAAATGATTATCCTAACATCAGGTGCCAATGTTTCTAGCTTTTGCTTTGAGCTGTATTTTTAGTTTTGTCTTATTTTTTATGTTCATGTAAATTTGGTATATTTTTAGGAGAGAGAGGGCTGTGCTGTAGTAGCAACTAAACCCTCCAAGGCTCAGTGGCTTAACACCTCCAAGTTTATTTTTTGCTCAGTGTTTGCTGTGGGACCGACTCGCCAGAGCAGCTCTCCTTCGACCTGTACCCAGGAAATAGAGCAAGTGTACAAGTGAATGCCTCCAAGAGCCATATTACATTAAAAAATAAGATGGTTTTCTAATAGGGTTATTTAAGTGCTTTGCTCATATCAGTCAATGTTATAAAAAGTTGGAAAGATCTATTTTCTTTTTTAAATAAACTAAGAAGTAGAGTATTCCCTGCGAGTTCAAATTCTGAATGCACTTCTTTATCTCTTGAATTAAAATACTTTGATAACATTAATTAATAACTGAAAAATAGATATAAACCTAGTGCAGTTTGGCATAAAAATTTTTCAAACCTCTTGAATTACCAAGTCTATATTTTCATGTAACTTGGATAGAAATCTAAATATGTTTTTTCAAAGACCAAAAATACTTTTAGCATCTCTAGAACACCAAACAGTATCATATTTCCTGCAAAATGTCTGGTTACCTCAAAGGCAGCATTTTAAGATGATTAGCTGCTTTAAAAGATTATCAGCATTTGATAGTAAATATTATATATGAGGCATTTAAAGAATAGTGCTTGATTTCATCACTTAACAATCTTAGTCAACAAGAAGCAAGAGCAAATTTTTGGATTCAAAGCACCTCTCTCTGGAAATCATTCAACTTTAAAAAGCAAAAATGTTTTAGCTAATGGAAAACATCTTATTACTAGATTAGCAGTGAAGAATATGTCAAGATCTTATCCTACTTTGACTTGTTAAGGTTCACTTTGATTTGTTATAGGCACTTTTGATTTTTATAAAATTTGAACTATATGAAAGTAAAATGTTGAAAATCAAAAGTAAAAAAGAAAACCAACGAAACAGAAAATAGACCAATGCTAAAACCTATGCTGTCTAAAGCTGAAACTTTGAAAAGATTATGAAAAACTGCAAAACCCCTAGCAAGAGTAATTTAAAAAGAAAACACTACTAATATAAAATGGTACATCATTGCAGCTCCCATAATTACAAAAATTATAATAATATGATGAATAGCTCTATGACAATAAATTCAGCAAACTTAAATGAAAAGCATGCATTTCAATTTCTTCTGTTTTCTGGTATAGTTAATTGTAGCCACATGATTTATATAACCGTCTTCTGGCATTTGGGCTCTCTTTCAAAGAAACTGGAAGGGTCACAGTAAACAAAGGACACATTTTACTTTCCACCCTGACGTGAGCAGAGAACAACCTGCTGGTGCTGCTAGGCTACACGGCTGAGAGTTAGCAGTTTGTTCAACAGATTTCAGAATCACTTCAGATATTATTGTCATCAGAGAAGATTAAACTTATGCATGTTTTATACGTCTCAGCCTCAGTTCAAAGTCTTTATCTAAATATAGCCAAGCAATATGGTTAGAATTCTGGTATCATATCGTCTCTTGGCTGGCTCCCTGAGATCAAGGGACAGATTTTGGGACACTGTTTCCACTCTCACTCTCCACACAGATGTACCACAAACACCCATCTATATACACTTCACATAGTCGCAGACACACTCACATACACAAGGATATGTACTCTTATCTTGCATAGGTGCACATTCTCTCTCCCGCACACCCCCACAGACACCCCACAGATTCCTGCTAACCGCATCGTTGAGTGCAAGTTGACATCAATATTTTCATTAAAATGTTTGACTTTATTGTGGATTATCAGAGGGCGTGCTCATCAAGATCCATGTATTGCAAAGGAAGCATTCAGGAAGTTATCGTCCATTTGTTCAACCCTCACGATGGGCACATAGCACGTCTCTGGGAGGAAGGTCACAAACAATAATTCTGAAATCCTGCTAAACTCGATAAAAATCATTCACTAAAAATACGGTCATGATAGAACAGCATAGATTATCTAAAAATGGTCACATAATCCGTTCCACAGGTGGCCTGCACAGTGGGTCTGTCTGAATCTACAGAGACTAGCTGATGTTGCTGACCGTTTGTAGAGGATGTCCTCACATGATAGGCTGTTTTCTTAAAATAATCGACACAAAACGTCTACTGAGTTAATCGAGCAGGATGACTACACTAAAGCTGGCTTTAATTCTTTTGACGCAATACTGCAGCAGTGACAGCTGTTATTGATAAAATACCATCTTCCATTGCATGTTGATTCCTTAAGCTACACGGCTTTATGGTTTTGTTTTTGTTTTTGAGACTTGTTTTGATTCTACTTAATGCTCAGGGACCATATGAACGTTTTCTTTATCAGAGGGTAGAAAACATTGCATCCACATAATTAGCAGGCACTCCTGAACTAGGCATTTGATAAATGCTCCTGTTTCCAGCCCCGCGTATTCCTGAGTCACTCAGCTGCCGGTGGTAGCGCTCACATAGCAAGCTCCGGGAGCAGCCTTCTCTGGGGCTGGTCGTGGCTGCAGCCCTTCTTCCCCCACACTCCCAGAGGCAGCATGAGTCACCAGTTCTGAGCCTCTGAAGAGTCCTCCCGTGAATATCTCGGTGGCTCAAAGATCTCTCCCTTCTACTGGCTTTAGATTGTTTTGAGGGGTGAGTTCCAAAATTGGCTGTTCTTTCCACGTAGAACCCTACATTGAGATGATGTAAGTGGCTGTGGTGTCTGATGCAACAGAACACTTGATTCTCTCATCTATCTATATGGTTCACAGAAAAAAAAATGTTTTTTTCTCGTTGATATTTTTCTTTCCTTTCCCATCTCCGTTACTGTACCAACTCTTATTGGATTTTTATTCATAAATGTAGGATTTTAAAAGAAATATTGCCAGCAGGAATTACTGGCTGTATTCCCCTATAGGTTACATTTGAAAGAACTGTCTTACTGTCCTTTGGAACCTCCTTCAGTACCCAGGTAAGTCTCAAAACCGGCATCACTTCTAGAAGGACAAGTTGGAACAACTTTCTTGGGAAGTATTTTGGCAATATAAACAAGAATCTTAAACTGTTTCGTTAATTTTCTTAGTGAATCCATTTTTAAGAAATCTTTCCTTGAATTGTACCCCACATCTTTAAAATAAAATATTAAAAAAAGGAAGAAGAAAAAAGAAATCTTTTAAAGACAATAACTGGAGACATCAGCAAAGACTTACATGCTAGGGTTTTCGCTTCCCTTCATTGCAATCTAAACGTATAGAAGCACCTAAATATCGAATAAATGAGGCGATGATTAAGTTATATCTTCACTCATGAATGGCCCTCCAAAACCTTTCCTCCACCAACGCGTCTTAGATCCCTGTTTTGTTTTGCTTAACTTATCACTCTCTAATATACCATATTTTTTATTTATTGATTGCCTCTCCTAGAATAAAATCTTCTCGAAGGCAATAGTTTTTGTTTTGTTTTATATTGTTCCTTCATGTAGCTCCAGCATATAGAAGAGTATATAGCATATAGAAACAACTCAGGAAATATTTGTCGAATTAGTCATTTTTTCCTTAAATTAATGGCATGAGAAAAATCCATAAAATAAATAAATAAAATATGCATAATCGGGGCATAAGAAATACATACACACAAGCACACAGCAAAATCTTGACAAAGATTAACTTTTCAGTTGTTCTTTTTGGCTTTCTCGACTGTGGATTGAGCACCTTTGTTAAGTTCCTGAGCAATTTAATTTTCTTTGCTTATGAAATGTCAAGTTGCAGGTTTTCTTTGTCTAGTTTTGGGCTGGTTTCTCTTCGGATTTGTATAAATTCTTCATGCTCTAAACGTTACTCCTCTGTCATAGGTGTTGCAACGATCTTTCAGCCAGTGGTTTCTGCCCCCTTTTGATGAAGTCTTCTGATAAACAGACTCTTTCACACGATCGTCGTTAAACAGCACTAGTCTCTTCCCTGGTGGCTTGCCGTCTTCTGCCTCGGCTATGAAGTCCTCATTCGGCTGCAGCGCCGAGCGGAGGAGGCAGGAGCCGAGTTCGAGCGCCGGCTGCGTGGGCACCGCGGCTGGCATCGCCGCCATCGAGGCGGCGAACGCAGGATCCAGGTTCCGCAGCCACAGGCCGAGGAGGCCGAGGGAAGAGCCCGGCGGCTGCCGCGGGAAGTGGAGGGGGAGAGGCGGCCCGGAACAGGCCGAGGCCGAGGCGGCCTCCCGGGACCGCGGGCTCCAGCTGGTCGAAGAGGAGCTGGGCCGCGCTCAGGAGCGCTGGCCGCCGCCCTGCAGCAGCTGGAAGCAGCAGGAAAAGCTGCTGCTGAGGGCGAGAGAGGCGTGAAGGCTGTTGCAAGCCGGGCCTCGAGGGCTGAAGCGAAGATGGAACTCCCGAAATCCCACTCAGAGAAGCTAAGCCCGTGGCCGAGGAGGCCGACAGGAAGCAGGAGGAGGCGGCTCGCAGGCTGGTGACGGCGGAGGGAGGCCCGGAACGCACCGAGGAGCGAGCCGGGCTGGCAGAATCCCGCTGCCGAGGGACGACGAGCAGGCCAGGCGGGCGGACCGGGACCCGAAGTGTCCGACGCGGCGGAAGGAAAGCACGCTCGGAAAGAGGACAGCTACGCGGAAGAGGGCGAGACTCTCACGACAAGCTCGAGGAGGCGGAGACCCGTGCCGAGGTCGCTGGGAGGCCGGGCGCCAAGCCGGAAGAGCCAGCTGGTGACCTGGAAGACGAACGGAACCGCCCAGGAGGAGCGCCTCTTGCGCGAAGGACGCTGGACGGACGCTGCCGGGCCGGACCAGACGCAGAGCACCCGGGCCGCCCTGCCGCGGATCCTCCCTCGCACCGACCCCGCCGGAGGCCGGCCTGCGAAGCCGACCTTTGACCCGAGGGCGGATCGTTACCGGAAGGCGGCTTTCCCCGTTGGCCCTTCCCTCCACTCCCCTGGGTCTCTCTCGCCAAACCGCCTCTGCGCTTCCCGGAGGTTCCGGCTGGGCTGGAGGCTGAGCACGTTTGGGAACCGCGGCTAAGGGAACGCGAGCACAGCGCAGCCTGTCTTTCAAAGCATGGTGTGATGCACGCCTTTTGTGATTACGCTGTTTTGTTGCTTGGAAGCAACCGCTGGCAAAAACATTCCCAATAGTTCCACAGCTCTGAAGCCGCAAACGAATCCCCTTTTCTCTTTTGGAAGGTGACTTTTTGGTTTAATACCTATTGCCCTCTCCGTGGAGAAGGGAAAAGAGTGTGGGCCTGCCTCACTGAGAACCAGACAGAGCCCTGGAAAGGTCTCCGCGCTGGGAAACCTCATTGCTCTGTACAGAGTACTAGCCAAACCAGAAAGGCGATTCCGGGAGGAGTTAGCCAAAACAACAACAAAAATGTGCTGTTCAGGTTCTCGGCTTGAAGGTATCTTTGGACAGCTTTATTTTTATTTTTATTTTTTTTCATTGGAAGTGACCAAATTAAGACGGCGAGACCTCTGAGACCAAATTTCTGACCGATGTCTACCCCTTCCCAACCACTCACAGAATGGATCATGTGCCCCTTATGATGAGGTGACCACTTAATGGCTCTCCTGCATTTTTGAAAGAAAATTATGATTTTTGCCGCTGATTTAGCCATATGAAACTCATCTCATTACCCTTTTTGGGGTCTGAAGCTGCTGTCTCTAAAAGTGCCATCTCATTGTGCTTTGTATCAGCCAGTGCTGGAGAAATCTTGAATAGCTTATGCACACAACTTTTAAAATTTTACATTATTTTAAAACTTTGCTTCTTTGGGTTTGGGGTGCCCTGGCCACCCCATCTGGCTGTGAGAACCTACAGTTTGTGGGCTGGCAGTGTGCTGATCTTTGACGTTTCTTTCCCTACCCAGCCCTCACTTTTTGGTAAGGTTTCTATGAAGTCTGTGCGGTGTACATCCTGCAGATTATTGACTTAAAATTTGCTCTCCTTTGGTGTGGTCTCTTTGGGGCCGATTGGGAGAAAGAGAAACCAACAGTGTACCTGTTTTGGTACTGCATATTGATAAGTGTCTTTTTAAATAAAGAACCAGTCCCTCTCTCAGACCTAAAAAAAAAAAAAAAAAAAGAAATCCTTATTCACCACAAGGCATAAAATTTTTAAAAATATTTTCTGATTTTTAAGGTTTTTATTTTTCATTTTAAATCATTAAAACCTGAATTTGTCGTCTGTGTAAAGTGCCAAGTAAAAATGTAATTTTATATTTTCCCTTATCTGTAACTAATATCCTAGCACTATTATGAGTTGTCCATTTTCTCCCCAGTTGATCTGAAGATATCACACAATGAGTTCCTTTAGAGATGTGTATCTGTGTCTTAGTGTTAAGCTATTTGTCTTATTTTTATAACTCTGCAGTAAGTCGTTGTGTCTTATGTGGGGAGTCTTCCTTCTAATGGCGTCACTTACACCATTTTTTTTAAGGTTCTCTCTTTTCTAATAGATATATTTACAAATACAAACCACCTACTAAGTAATGCTTTAGTTGCACTCCCAAGTTTTGAAATATAGTGTTTTTGTTACCATTCTATTCTAAATATATCTTTATTTTTAATCTTCTTATTTCAAATGTCTTTTTTTAACTTCTCAAAGCATAGGATACTCTGGTTAATAAAATCTGTGTTATCAAGCTGTAGCCTGGGAATATAATCTTTATTCTGTTGATTATTATTATTCATAATGCTTGCTGTGGCATTGCTATGGCATTATACATGGCAACTTTTATAAATGTTCCCTATCAACTTGAAAGAAATGTGTGTTTTGTAGTTCTTGGATGTAGGGTTCTGTTAGTACCCTTTTCATAAAAATTTTTAATAGTGCTTTAAATTTTCCTTATTTGGAGAGTTTTTTTGTCTTGTTTTGTTTTTGTTCAACCAATATCTGAGAGAAGCATTTTAAAAATTATGGTAAAATGTATATAACATAAAATTACCATTTGAAAATGCAATTCGGTAGTGTTAAGTGTATTCACACTGTTGTGCAACTAGTCTCCAGAACCTTTTTATCTTACAAAACTGAAACTCTGTCTGTCCTGAATATCTGTCCATTTATCCAACAGAGAAGCAGAGAACATGGACGCCCTCAGTGCCTAGCCCCCACAGACTGGCCAGAACCACTCCATGGTTGGTGGTCTCTTATCAGGAGAGCATGGTGGTCAGTTTTTGTGTCAAAACCACAAAAGAGAAGGGCACCATCAGGTGGCTGGCTGAAACCAGCAGTAGAGTGAGTGTTTGAAAGGACTGGTTTCATGGAACCAACCGTGCTGCCCATCGAAAGAAAACTGGATTAAAAAAATGTGGTGCGTATACATGATGGAATATTACACAGCCATAAAGAAGGACAAAAGTATGAACTTCACTGCAACTGGGATGAACTTAGAGTCCATAATACTGAGTAATCAATCACAGGAACAAAGAGCTGAGTATCATATATTCTTACTCATAAGTGGACCCTGAAAAATTACTGTAATACTACAAGAAAAAAATTGGCAGTAATGGGAATCGGAATCTGCTGGGGGGGGACACACCTCATCATCAAGGGTACCTGCATAATGAACATTTGTATACCTAACCCCGAATTGTTCCCCACATCTTTAAAATAAAAACTTTTAAAATAAAAAAAAAAGAACAAAAAAAAGAAAGGGCTGGTTTCTTGTAGGCCCTGATGTTAGGCCTTTGTCAGACACACAGCGAGCAAATGTTTTTTCCCGTTCTGTGGGTTGTCTCCTCACTCTCTTGATTCTTTTGCTGTGAAAAAGCTTTCCAGTATGATGAGCTTCCACTTGTCCATCTTATCTTTTACGGTGTTCACTTTGGGTTTATGATCAATAATTGGTTGCCTACTCCAATGTGCATAAGGGTGCTTCTTGCATTTTCTTCCGAGATTCTTATCGTTTGAGGTTTTACATTTAGGTGTTTGATCCATTTAGAGTTGATTTTTGGGTTTGATTAAAGGTAGGGGTTCCTGTTTCATTCTTCTGCACGAGGTCAGCCAGTTTTCACAGCACTGATTGCTGAATAAGGTCTCCTCTCCCCAGGGGTTGTTATTGATGACTTTGTCAAAGATGAGTTGGTTGAGAGATCAAGTTTTTGCTTCTGGAATCTCTATCCTGTTTCTTTGGTCTACAAACCTGTATGTCTGTCCTTGTACTAATATCAGGCTGTTTTGATTATTGTATCTTTATGGTAAAGATTAAAGTTTGGACGTATGATGCCACTCACTTTGTTTCTTTTGTTGAGGATTGTTTTGGCTATTTGTGTTCTTTCTTGTTTCCATGTGAGTTTTTGTATTGTCTTTTCCAGGTCTGAGAAGAATGATTTTGGTAATTTGATGGGTTTCGCATTGAATCTGTAGATTGTCTTGGATAGGATGGACATCTTAACAATATTGATTCTTCCAATCCATGAGCATGGAATATTTTTCCATTTATTTGTGTCTTCTTTGATTTCCTTAAGCAGAGTTTTGTAGCTGTCTTTGAATGAGAACCAGTTGGAAGCCCAAACTTCACTTGCACGTAGACAACTTATCTACCTGATCCTGACTTTTCCCCGACATCTTTACAATAAAGTAAAAGAAAAAGAAATGAAGAGTTAAAAAAAAAAAGGACTGATTTCTGTTTAACCCTTAGGGAAGAATTCCTAATGGAAGCATATCAAACCCGCAGCCCCTCATGGCCAAGAACTCAGTTTTGTTTTGTTTTCACATTTATCGGGGGTTGCCTTAACTGACAAGGGAATCTGCTTAGTCATTTGGAAGGCTTAGGATTTTGTTTTTATCTCTCAGTGCATAAGTCCTACACTCGTAACATTTATGGTCTAGCAAAGGTTCATTGTGATCCCACTAACAACAATTTATTTCTTCCTAAATACATGTGTATGGACATGTAAATATATAGAAGACCATGTTTAAGTATATGGCAGGCTATTCAGCAAAATATTGATTCTATTTATCTTTAATATCTTGGTGGTAGTTTATAGTTTCTTAGTGGTAGGTAGTTTCTGTCTTCTTTATGCCTTTCCAAATATTTTTTAATTTAGGAGCTGTATATAAAAAATGGTAGAGACAAACAAAAATGGAAATGGTATATAAAAAATGAAAAATAATTCAGAGATCTAACTGCTCATGATGTCATAAAATGGTATTTATCAGCAAGTACATATATATTTCCTCCAGATGAATCATTAGCATAAAGTCAGCATTGTCATCTCACTTTTTTTGTATTTCCAGTGAGTTTTTTAAAAAGTTTAAAATTTATTTTTAATTTTACTTTAAAGATGTGGGGCACACACAATTCAGGATTAGGTACATAGGTGGTCACCGTAGGGGTGAAGTTTGGGCCTCCCTCTGGTCCCCACTTTGCCTGGTTTGGGGTCAGGCACCCTTATTGAGGTTGTGTGCCCCCCATCTCCTGGCAATGTCTCGCTACTGCCAATCCCTTTTCTATAGTATTATGATAAAGGCCCAGGGTCCACTTACGAGTGAGAACATGTAGTACTCAGTTCTTTGTTTCTGTGATAGATCGCTGAGTATGATCAACTCCAGATCCACCCATCAACTTAAATTTTTTAAGTTCTCACTATCTAATTGACATTTACTCTAGAATATAGGAAAGTGTTTCTCAGAAAGTAATAATGGTAAGGCGAGTTATATATATTAATGGTTCCATTCTTTTTTTTCTGTGAACCAATATGCGAAAAGTGATAACTTTTTGGTTTATGAAAGTTTTAGGTTGTTCAGACAATGTTCATGCTTTGTTTGAGTTTCATCTCTAATTAGCAAGAGCCCGCATTGCTTAGGTTAGTACTGGACATAGTGTAGTGATCTATGCCATATCTATGCATAAATTATTTTGAACAGCTGGGCAGTTTCAGGAAGACAATTAATCAGTTGGAAACCAGGTCTAGAGGCCAATAGAAAACTTCTCCTTCGCCCTCTGATGGTTCGCTGAAAAATCAACTCACAAAAGGAAGATTAATAGGAGAAATGGCATCCAAATTTATTAATGTGCATGGAGAGAATCAAGAGTGATTATCACAACACCCTAATTGAGTTCAAAAGCTTGTGAAGCATCTTGGGGAAGGGAGACCCCAGAGAAAACCTGACTGCTTATTTCACTAATGTGGATTTTCTCTACAGAGGCATATCTCCTCCACAAAAGAAGGAGCAATAGCTTTTCAGCTCTATTCCTGTCTGCTGGCCCTCTAAATAGCCATCTCGAAATATGCCAAATAATTATTTTGGGGGGTGAAATATTTTTGATTTTCTTTAGCATCCGCTTCTTTTATATACCATGCACCCAGCTCCAGCTACTGCTCACCCTCAACCCATGTGCATTCCAGAAGTTTATTTCCTGCCTGTATTTGTCTTCTTGAACTACCGTCACTAAATCCCATAGCCTGGGGAGTTTAAACAATGAAAGCTTATTTTCTCACAGTTCTGCAGGCTTGGAAGTTCAAGATCATGTCGCCGGTCAGTTTGGTTTCTGGGGAGGGCCCTCTTCCTGTCTTGTAGATGGTCACCTTCTACCAGTGATAGCTCATGGCCTTCCCTTAGTTGTATGTGCATCGAGGGGGGGGGGAGGGGAGGGGAGAGGGGAGGGGAGGGGAGGGGAGAGGGGAGAGGGAGAGCGAGCTCTTTTCCTCTTCTTACAAGACTACCAATCCTCAGATTAGGGTCCGATTCTTCTGACCTCGTATAACCTTAACTACCTCCTAAAAGCCCTATTTCCAAATATAGTGGAATTGGATGTTAGAGCTTTAACATATGAATTTTAGGGGAATGAATTCAATACATGGCTGTAATTAACTTGTAACTGCAGACCAACTCTTTCTGACCCAGGAAAACAAACTCCTCTGTTATTCAGCAGGACAAAACAATTTCTTCCCCAATGAAGTTTTAGCTTCACCTTTGAGGAAGGGTTTCTGCTTTCAAGTTTGTCCTTCCTTAGGTATCTTTCCTCAGTAGATTAGCGTAGAGTTTACTTGGATCCTATAGTTCATCTTTTATCATCGTATAATAATAATTATTTATGTTAAACTTCTGTTTAACTCACTCTGTGGTTTATATCTCCTGATTAAACCTAGACTGTTACAACAACAGGTAAACTAAGAAATGGAACTTGCTGTGTAACTGCCCTTGGTGCTAATCACTATATTTTCGTAGATTTCTGTGTTAGGATCAGATGTTTGCTTTAATTGTACTTTTATTTACTTATACTTGCATTATGATTCTGCCATGGAAAACGCCTGTGAAGGAAGTAAACTATTTCCCCCTAAAACATACTTCTCTGACATATTCTGAGATGGCCATTCAGAAGGCCTTCAAAGAGAAGCAATCCTGAAAAGCTGTCTTTTGTGGGAGAGATTTGCATCTCTACAGGGCATCTGCTTTGATGCCGTCAGGCTTTCATCTGCTTTGATGCAGTCAGGCTTTCTCTGAAACCCTCTCTTGTCCAGTTCTAGGAAAGATTTACTGAGAGTCTGAAACCTTTAAAGGTCTGAAAGAAACACCCATCATCGATTTTTTGCTGTTGGCCACTGCCTGTGAGGTTTCATCTACATACTGAGACCATCTTTGCTTGCCAGGCCCGCTCTTCTCGCCTTCCTGTAACCTATCTTGCCAGTATGACCTGATTTTGGCCATAACTGTTTTGAACATACTCCAAGCCCTCATTTTTTCTGTAACTTGACGATGGTATACAAACTTTAACCATCTGATCCCAGCTTTGAGCCTCAAATTTTGTTTGGCTCTCCTGACCATATACCCGTGAATACTTTGCATGTCTTTTTTTTCCCCCTGTTAATCTGTCTGTTTTTTTTTTTTTTATTGTAGAGATGAGATCTCACCAAGTTGCCTGGCTGGTCTCGAACCCGTGAGCTCAGGCAATACTCTCACCTCAGCCTCCCCAATTGCTGGGATTATAGGCGTGAGCCACCGTGGCTGGCCTTCATCTGTCTATTATCAGTTTGTTTTATAGGCTCAAATTATCAAAACTTCAGGGGAAAGATCTAAACTTCCCTGCAGTGCTAATGAAGCCCAAACCCTGGCACACATGGCAACCCTGTCAGGAGAACCACTGCATCAGAAGAACCTCACAAGGCAAATCTGGGAGGTTGGGACAAGCAGTCAGAGGGCAGCAGGGTGGCAGTGTGGGCAAGAGACCTGGATGCCATGGTGTCTCTGCCAAAGAGCTGCACGAAGGTGACCACAGGCCGGGCTGGGACTGCAAGGCCACCGAGGAATGGTGTATTTTGAGGATGTCACTGGGATAGAGCAACCCCGGATGTTCTCACACTCCCATGGCGAGCCCACTGTTCAGCAGCTGAAGAAAGAAAAGCTCTTCCTCCTGCTTACTAGTGTGCTTACTAGGAAAAACAAGTGCCTTGAAAAGGCTGGCCCATTATTGCAGAACGTGTATTGGAGACTGAATTTGGAGCTGAGAGGCAATACATTGAAAAACTAGCATGGTTCTTTGGAACACTTTTCAGGTAATAGATTCTAATAGTGTGATAATGTTTGGAGGTAACTTACACTAACCTGTGTATTACAAATGATCTGAGAATCAGGCATTTAAATTGTGATATATACTAAGTTTAATGTGGGATGCCATTACCCCATTGATGATGGGGTGAAATGTGCTTAAAGAAACATTGCAATGCATCTAAAATAACTTACTAAATCTGCAAAAAATCAGAGTGAATATGCCATGTATAGGTACTCCAGTTGAAGATCCAGAGATTAAAGTACATCTTAGGTACCACCTGGGACAGGCTTTCATCTACCCTCTTGTTATAATCAGTAATCATTTTGTATTTCTCCCAAATTATTTTAGGTCACTATCCAAATTCACCATTTAAAACTCATCATTAAAAACAAAAATACATAGTGAGGAAATATAATGTCCTATGAAGGAAATTCATAGCTGTGCATTTTCTTCCTAGCTCTTCCTAGTCAGGGGAGATGTGCTGTTTTGTCTTGTCAATTGCAACAGCATCTTCCCATTAGAGTCCCCAAATACAAGAGCTCTAAGAAGAAAGCTGTTGCTCAGAAATTTTTGCAGATGTTTAATCCTTACGCCCTCGTTTCTTTCAGAGTTTAATATGCTCTAATGGATTACAGTGGATACAATTTTGTATAGCTTCTAACTGAATGGTTTTACAAAAATTTAGTCAAAAAATCAAGTGAAAGCAATTATTTCTTCACTATTCAAAGAATCTTTTCAATAGACATCTCATCAAGAACACTTAGAGCTTAAAATGGCAACATCTGCAAAATGCTTCAACAGAATGATAATAATAATAAGTAATTTGGATAAAAGCTAGAGACCAGCCGGGCTCGGTGGCTCAGCCTGTAATCCCGTGCCTTTGGGAGGCTGAGGTGAGTGAATTGCCTGAGCCCACGGGTTCGAGACCCGCCTGGGCAGCGAGACCTCATCTCTACTATAAATCCAAAAAAAAAAAAAAAAAAAAACAGCCGGGCGTGGTAGTGCATGCTTGTAATTCCGGCTACTTGGAAGGCTGAGGTGGAAGGATCACTGGAGCCCAGCAGGTGGAGCCTGCAGTGGCCGAGAGCGGCCACTGCACTTCAGTCTGGGCGACAGAGTGAGACTCCAACTCAAAAAAAAAAAAAAAAAGCTAGAGACCTACATTATTTTACTTATGTGGAATGACTCGGGCATCGTTTTTTGGTCTTGTTGCCCTACATTTTCTTTAATGTTCCGGCGTTAACAAAGACAGACACAAAATAAGCACTACTAGGAGGGAGAAACCAAAAAAGCCAACATTATTTTTATTTTTTATTTTCTCCTCTTTGACTAAAATTTAACGTGAAAGCAAAATTGACATTATTTTGTTAAATTACACAAGGTAAAAAAAGGAGAGATTATAAAAGAAAAGTTTATTGAATTCTTTAAAAAAATTTTTTTTAACTTTTAATTTTTTTATTTTAAAGATGTGGGGCACAATTCAAGATTACGTATACAAATGATCATTATTCAGGTACCATTGTTGATGAGGTGTGCCCCCCGCTTTCCCCAGGAAGATTTCCACTACTGCCAATCCCGCTTCTCTGATCCCCTCCCGGCAGTTTCCCGCTACTGCCGATCCTTTTCTTATAGTATGAGGATAATTGTTCAAGGTGCGCTTATGAATGGGAATATGTGATACTCAGTTCTTTGTTTCTGTAATAGATCACTCAGTATTATAGACTCTAAGTCCATTAGGTTGCTGTGGAGTTCATGATTTTGTTCTTCTTTATGACTGCATAATATTCCATCGTGTATATGACGCACATTTAAAAAATCCAGTCCTCTTTTGATGGGCGGCATGATTGGCTCCATGTTCTTGCTACTGTGAACAATGCTGTGATAAACATAGTGTGTAGGCACCTTTTTCAGAGAGCGATTTGAGTTCTTCTGGGTATATTCCCAGTAGGAGAACACGGGGTCATCAGGAAGGTCTATTTTTAGATCTTTTAGGAATCACCACACTGTTTTACACAGAGCTTGTGCTAGTTTACACTCCCACCAGCAGTGTTGAAATGTTCCCTTTTTGCTGCATCCTCTCCAGCATCTGTTGTTTCTTGAGTTATTGATGATGGCCATCCTGATTGGAGTTAGGTGGGTCTCAGTGTGGCTTTAATTTGCATTTCTTTGATGGCTAGTGAGGCTGAGCATTTTTTCGTATATCTGTTGGGTGCTCATATGTCTTCTTTTGAGAAGTGTCTATTCATATCTTTTGCCCGTTTTGTAATGGGGCTGTTTGTTTTTTCTTTTTGGCACTTGTGAGTTCCTTGTAGATCCCAGTTGTTAGGCCTTTGCCAGTGACACAGTTGGCAAATATTTTTTCCCAGACTGTGGACGGTCTCCCCACTCTCTTGGTGGTTTCTTTGGCTTCGATCAGGAATTGGTTGCCAGTTCCAATTTCCATGAGGGTGTCTCCTGCATTTTCTAAGGTTCTTATAGTCTTATAGTTCTTAAGGTTTTACGTTTAGGTCTTTGATCCATTTAGAGTTGATTTTTGTATATGGTGATAGGTAAGGATCTTGTTTTAAACTTCTGCATGTGGTCAGCCAGTTTTCATAGCACCATTTACTGAAGAGGTTCTCCTCTCCCCAGTGGTTGTTGGTGGAGGCTTTGTCGAAGATGAGTTGTTTGAGAAATTTAGGTTTTGCTTCTGGAATCTCTATCCTGTTCCATTGGTCTACATGCCTGTTCTCGTACCAATCCCTGACTGCTTTATAAACTTTATAATAAAGTTTAAAGTCTGGAAGTGTGACACCTCCTGCTTTTTTTTTTTTTCTGCTGAGGTTTGTTTTGGAGATTCATGGTCGTTTATGTTTCCATATGAATTCCTATATTGTAATTTCCAGGTCTGAGAAGAATGTTGCTGGTGATTTAATGAGTATTGCATTAAATCTGTTGATTGCCTTGGGTAGGATGGACATCTTAACAATGTTGATTCTTCTAATCCATGAGCATGGAATATTTTTCCATTTGTTTGTGTCATCTTGGGTTTCTTTGAGCAGCGTTTTGTAGTTTTTGTTGTAAAAGTCTTTCACGTCTCTGGTTAGGAAGATGCCAAGGTATTTGATTTTTGTTGTGGCTATTGTGAATGGGATTGTGCTTTTTATTTGGGTTTCTGTTTGTTTATTGTTGGTGTGTAGAAATACGACTCTCTTCTGCACACTGATTTTATACCCTGATACTTTGCCAAAGTCCTTTATCAGTGCAAGGAATTTTTTTTTAAAACAGATTCTCTTAGGTTTTCAACGTATAGAGAATCATGTCGTCTGCAAAGAGGGATAACTTGGCTTCCTGTTTTCCTGTTTGGATATCCCTGATCTCCTGCTCTTGTCTGATTGCTCTAGCTAGGACTTCCAAAACTATGTTGGACAGGAGGAGTGAGAGTGTGCATCCCTGTCTTGTTCTGGTTTTCAGGGGAAATGGTTCCAATTCCTGTTTGTTTAGCAGTATGCTGACTGTGGGTTCCTCTTACATGGCTCTTACTATTTTGAGGTATGTTCCATCTATGCCTAGATGTTCGAGGATTTTTATCAAGAAGAAGTGCTGAATTTTATCAAAAGCTTTTTCAGTGTCTAATGATATAATTGTGCGCTTTTTACTTTTACATCTGTTGATGTATTTAATTATGTTTATGATCTTATGATATTGACGCAGCCCTGCATCTCAGGGATGAAGCCTACTAGGTCATGGTGGATGATTTTTGAGATGTGTAGTTGAATCCGATTTGCAAGGATCTTGTTGAGAATCTTAGCGTCTATGTTCATCAAGGATATTGGCCTGTGGTTCTCTTTCTTTGTTGGATCTTTACCTGATTTGGGTATCAATATGATGTTACTTTGGTGAAATGATTTGGGGAGAGTTCCATCTTTCTCAATAACTTGGATTACTTTCAATAGGATTATATCAGTTCTTCCTTGTATGTTTTGTAGAATTCTGTTGGAAAGCCATCTTGTCCAGTGCTTTTTTTTTTGTAGGTAGTTTTCTGATGACACAGTCAATTTCCTGGATTGTTACTGATCTATTTAGGGTCTTGATTTCTTTTTGTTTCAACTTGGGGAGGTTGTGTAATGTCAGAAAGTCCTCCATTTCCTTTAGGTTTTCAAGTTTATTTCCATATAAGTGTATATAGTAGTCTCTGATAATCTCTTGTATTTCTTCAGGGTCAGTTGTGACTTGACATCTTGCATTTCTGATTGTGCTTATTTGGGCTTTTTCCTGGTCACTTTAGCTAGGGGACCATCAAGCTTCTTTATCCTTTCAAAGAACTAGCTTTTTGTTTCATTGATTTTTTTGGATTATCTTTTTGTCTTCTATGCTCTGAATTTGGACTTTTATTTTGGTGATCTGAAGTCTTCTGCTGAAGTTAGGGTTTTGGTGGTCTTGCTTTTCCAGCTCCCTTAGATGATTTTTTAGGATGTTAACTTGTGATCATTCCATTTTCTTCATGTGAGTTTGTAGAGATATGAATTCCTCTCTTACTATTTCTTTCATGGCATCCCAAAGGTTTTGGTAAGATGTTTCTTCATTTTCGTTTGTTTTCAGGTATCTTTTAATCTCTGTTTTGATTTCCACGTTGGCCCAGAAGTTGCTTAGCATCATCCTGTTTAGTGTCTGTGTCTTTGTGGGTTTTGGGGGAACTTTGGTGGTGTTAATATTTGTTTTTATTCCACTGTGGTCTAAGAAGGTGCATGACAGACTTCCAATCTTGTGAAATGTGTTTATGCTTGATTTATGGCTGAGGATGCGGTTGATCTTAGAGTACATTCCATGTGGTGATTAGCAAAATGCATATTCCACGGTTGTTGGGTGGAGTATTCTGTAGTTATCAATGAAGTCCATTTGGTCAAGCATCACATTGAGGTTCCAGATCTTCTTGTTGACTTTTTTGTCTAGATTATTTGTCTAGTTTCATGAGTGGGGTATTTAAGTCCCCAACTATGATAGTGTTAGAGTCAATATCTTTTTTACTTTTACCTAGAAGCTGCTTTATGAAAGTTGGTGCTCCTACGTTGGGTACATATATGGTTAGAATGGATATTTCTTGTTGATGGCTTCAACCTTTTATCATTATGTAGTGGCCTTCCATATCTTTTTAAATTTTTGATAGCTTAAAGGGTATTTTGTCTTATATTAAGATTGTATCTCCTGCTTTCTTATGTGTTCTGTTTACCTGCAATTTTGTTTCCCACCTTCTTACTTTAAGTCTGTGGGTGTCCTTTCTGGTGAGATGAGTCTCTTGGAGACAATATATTGTTGCCTCATGATATTTATCCATTTTGCCATTCTACGTCTTTTCAGTGGTGCATTTAGTCCATTCACATTCAGGCTAATTATTGAAATGTGAGAGTTTATCCTTGTCATGAGGTTTTTATAGAGTTTGTTGTTGCTGCTGTTTGTTTTCTTTCTTTCAATTTTTGGGTTGATTCATGTGCATTTTCAATCTTTTTCCTGCATTCTTGTGGAGAGTGTTGTCATTATTTTTTTCCTTTTTTCTGTGTTTATTACTTTCCTAAATGTTTCTTGTAGAGCTGTTCTGGAGGCAGCATAAGCTCTTAGAGATTGACTGTCTGGGAAATATTTTAATTCTCCATCACCGATGAAGCTTAGCTTAGTTGGGTAGATAATTCTTGGTTGAAATTGTCTATCTTTGAGAACTTTGAAGATTGGGCTCCAAGCTCTCCTTGCCTGAAGTGTTTCTGTGGATAGGTCTGCTGCTGTTATAATTGGTCTTCCCCTGTAGGTAGTTTGACCTTTTTCTCTTGCTGCCTTTAAGAGTTTTTCTTTTATACCTACTCTGTGTAGGTAAATTACTATGTATCTAGGAGTTAGTCTACTCATTTGTTGTCTGGCTGGGGTTCTCTGAATCTCTTGTGTTGAATGGTTATGTCACTGATGAGATGAGGGAAGTTTCTTGGATCGTCACTGATGAGATGAGGGAAGTTTCTTGGATCATTTCATGAAATGTTTGTCCCAGGGTGGTCTCTGCCTCTTTTTCTACCTCAGGAAGTCCAATTACTCTTAGGTTTGACCTCATGAAATAATCGCTCACCTCTTGAGAGTTTTCCTATGCCTTTTAAAGCTTCTTTTCTATGTTTTTGGCAGTTTGGGTTAGTTCCATATTTTGGTCCTCAAGCTCTGAGATTCTTCTGCTTGGCTAATTCTGCTTTCCATGCTTATCAGTTTGTCATTTATTTTATCCACTGTTGTCTTTATTGCTGTTATCACAGTTATCAACTCCTTCATTCTTTCCTCTTGTCTCTACTCATATCTATTTATTCTCTCTAATAATGTCTTGATAACTAGGTTTGTGGTTTGAGACCAGTCATTATGGGGGCTCTTCATTGTTTGCATTCTGTAGTCTCTATTCTCAGTGGCTGACCTCCCAGGGGTCTGTGTGAGAACCATATTCTTCTTTTGTTTTTTCTTCATTTATGTAGATTTTCCTCCCTCCTTTTTTTCCCTCTTCTTTAATTCTGTTGTCCAGGGATGGGGGGTTGTAGCTTTTACTTCTGTTTGCTCAATCTCCTATTCTTTCTTATACGGATCCTCTGGCTTTGTTCAATTCAGAAGATGAATTGTGAGTGAGGAGCTGTACTTTATGTAGTTTTGAGATTTAATTGATGGGGAGCTGTGATTCTGAAACTATCTGCAGATCCAGCATTTGCTGACAGGTGTGTGGGTACCCTGGAACCCGCTTCCCACTACCTTACAATGTGTCCATAGAGTGGGGATATAAATTTGCCCCCTGAAAGGAAAATGAAGTAAGAAAATGGAAAAGAATTGAAAAAGGAAGGAGGGCAATGAGAGGAAGGTGGAGAGAGAATAATAAGAGGGAAAACAGACAGGCATACCAACTAAAAAATGAAAAGAGACACAAAGACAGAAAAGATAAAAAAGCTAAAACATGCAATCATACAAATACAGAAACCAACCAAAACCCCCTACTGATGTACTCTCCCTCAAAAATACTAGTACACAAACAGAAACAAAGCAGGTATGAAAACATAATAAACACAGAAAGACAGAGGGAAAATAACTAAAACAGAAAGCAAACAGACACACACAAAAAACAAAACTTGCTCTGAGGTTATTCCTGTAAGTTCAACTTTCTTTCAGCTCTGTTCTCCAGCCCCTCCACTCTGCTTGCGGCACAGGCTGATAGAGTTGCTCTCGGTGTGGGTCAGATGCCCCAGGCCTAATATGGGAGGAGGGTGGATCAGATCTGGACTCACTTGGCTTGCTGCCGGTCAAGTCTCCCACTCAAATCTTACATGGCTGTTTGATCCAGTGTGGGGAGGGACTTCTGTCACTCTGAGTTTGATGAGATTACCTCTAGGTCCCAAGTTGGAGGCTGGGTGGAACTGGGCGGGGCAATGCAGGTCTCTGCCTGGGCCTGGGACAGAGAAAATGGCTCCAGTTGGTGTTTCCTCACTGATGGTGGGACTCCTCTCCAGTTCTCCCCATCTTCTCTCTCCATGGATCCAGGGCTCCAGCCGCTTTGTTTTCACAGGTGATGGTGTGGACTGGGTGCCAGGTGATGAGAATCAGCTGTATTCAGCAGGCTTTTCTCAAGAGAGTCCCGAGAGCGCACTGACAGCTTTAATCTCAGGGTGTTGGGGGGTTACAGTCATCTCTGGAAGACAGCCCCAGGTGCATTAACCCAAGTCTCCTCTCAGACAGACTCACTCACCCACTGATGCACACCCACTCACGCAGGGAGTCTTTATGGACACTTGCTTTTGTGGAGACTCTCACAGTCCAACCTGTCTCTTCACCATCTTGCTGGAAATCCCAAAATTATTTTTTGGAGGGCAGGCCCCTTATATTGGTACAGGCTTTCCCCCCTAGGTAGGTGTTCTAGGAACCCTTCAACATTAGTATGCCAGCTAGTATTGTTGTGAAAGGCTGTGGATTTTGTTTTCTTTTTTTTTTTTGAGATTCTTTCAACATGTTTGCCCATTTAATGATGGGTGATTTACGAGTACACCTGCCCACACCATGCTGAGAGTTTAGCAGTTTTTGGCCAAAAAGAGCATGGCCCCTATGTCCCACCCTCACTATTCACCCAATTTGCCTAAGTGACATTTTTTGTTTCCCAGAAGAAAAAATTCCTCAAAGGGAAATGTTTTGCTGATGTGAAAGAGTGAAACACAAAATGGTAGAAGCACCAAGAGACATCAAAATGGAAGAGTTCAAAAACTATTTTGAGCAGTGGAAAAATGTCTCAATAATATTGCATCAAATGGAGAGTACTTTGAAGATGACTGAAGTTTTAACATGCAAGAGCAAATACACAATTTTAGATAAATAAATTCTGTTTTGGGGGGTTCCCCCTCCTATTTTAGTTTCTATTTTCTCAAGAAAATAGACAGCAGTTTGCAAACACATATTTTATTTCCTAGTAAGATTGTCTGTATGATACAGCTCTGCAGTTTAAGGGATAAACTATTCCCCCTTAATCTCGGTTGCCAATATCCACACTAACAACTTTGGGGTCATCATTCTTTGTCTCTCACAGTCTACATTCAGTCTGGAAAGAAACCTTGTTGGTTCAATAGCATTTACAAAACCTATAAAACCCTTGCCACTTATTAAGGACTCCACCATCACCACCTTGATCAGAGCCATGTTCTTTTGCCTGAACCATTGTAAATGGCCTCTGGAGGAGGACTGGTCCCTGATGACCACAGCTGACCCAGCTCTCGCCTCCCCTCCCTCCTTTTCCTGCTTGTAGTTCTCAGAAGAACCATAGAATGCGCCAAGGATGCAGTATCCTGAAAGAAGGAGGAACTGTCTGGAACAACCAGGGCCGTGTCCTCATTCCTCTTAGAACAGGATGTCTTGTAACGCTTTTGCTTAGCAACTCACTCAGGGGATGACGCAGGATGCCCAGAGTGGAGTGCTTTCAGGTTCCCTCAGTCATGGTGCAGAGTGGGGGAGGTGCAGATGATGAGTAAAGGGAACATATGTCTTCTTTCTGTACCAGAAGGAAGTGTGGCTTCATTCAGTGAAAATAATGATCACTGATTGATACAATACTCAAAGCTAAAATAAGAAATGCACTCTGTGTTAAAACTTAGAGCATTGAAAGCTGATTTATTTGTTCAGAGACCATATACAATAAAGGATATTGCCGCACACAATACCCAGAAAGCAGACCATCTGATGAAAGATACTTATTTAAACATGTTCTTTATTCATTGTATGACATCTTGATAAGCTTTCCTGAGGAATTAAATGTTTCTGGGTTTTTTTGAAAGTACATTGTCTGTAAACAAGTTGCAATGTTTTGTTAAAATGAGCCATCAGTTAAAGCAAAAATGACTTGTAGATGACTTTAGTATGGGCTGTCAATGAAAACATTGTGCTTATTTTCACTCTAGAGTATGCCGAGCTTACTATTCAAAGTTAGTAAAAGGAAGCAGAATTGATTTTCCACAATTTCTTCTATGCCTTTTCCCCAAACCTTTAGAGAGAGGAAAAGGCGAAGGAATGCAATATTCTTCCTTTAACTCAACATTGCAAATGCAATTAAGAGAATAAAATATTGCTAAATAAGAACTCATCATAATGTAAATTCTCTAATAGCTTGTTTTTGCTCCTTTAATTGCACTTTCTGTGATTTTCTGTCATTTATTTGTTAGCCACTCAGTTACTAAGATTAGAATGTTTTTAGCCTTGAGACATAATATTTGTACAATCTCTTCTTTTGCTGCACCTTTCTAAAATGTCTACAAAAAGTGTTGAGCTGTCTTACCAACGTGCCCTAAAATTCTAATTTACTTGAACCTGTGCAAAGTGTGTGACTAAACACATGCCTGTTTACTGTCAGGACTCATTCCTGAGCATTTGCTGTGGAAAATAGTCAGTTATACACATATTATCCCAAAGACAGCACCTCAAGGGAAGGGGTGATGAGATGGGAGAAGAATGGTTAAGTCAGTATTGCCCTTGATTTAAGGACATTAGTATTGCTTGACAGCTTCCTAGAATCCACAATAAATGATCAACCAATTTGTTGCCTTAAAGTTATTGACTTCACCAACATAGAGGTACACCAGTTATGTATTTAAAAGATGATGGACATTTCCCTTTCTACATCTGGTTGGAGAATATTAGACAGTATAGAAAGTCACCAGACAGAATTAATATCAGGGCTACATGCAACCCCTTTAAGCTTGAGTAAACTAGCTCTGTCAATCAAGTCACAATGATAACCTCTTCTCTATGAAAAGTACCAGGACAATGCAGGTGCACAGAGAAGAGATGAACTGCAATTATAAAGTACAGTTAGCAAGCAGTAGCAATCCAAGATATTAAACATACACACTCACACACATTCACGCACCTGTTTCCAAGCCAGATGATCACTAAATATTCACATTGAAGATAGGGCTATTAAGTAATAACCCACTGAACAAAGCAACAGTAAGTTCACCTTCTACAAAAACCTTTCACTAATTTATTTTAATTTTTTAAAAAACAATTTTGATGTATTTCTTTTAAAAATGTGGGGTACCCTGGGCAGCGAGACCTCATCTCTACAATAAATCAAAAAATCAGCTGGGCATGGTAGCGCATGCCTGTAATTCCTGCTACTGGGAAGGCTGAGGCGGAAGGATCGCCGGAGCCCAGCAGGCGAGGCTGCGGTGGCCGGGAGCGGCCACTGCACTCCAGTCTGGGCGACCGAGTGAGACTCCAACTCAAAAAAAAAAAAATGTGGGGTACAATTCAGGATAAGGTAGATAAGTAGTCATTTTCCAGGTAAGTGCTGGATCTCCCTTTGGCCCCCACTTTGCCTGGTTTGAAATCATGTACCCTTATTGATGTTGTGAGCCCCTACTGACAGTTTCCTGCTACTGCCAATCCCTTTCTTATAGCATTATGATAAATGTTCAGAGTCTGCTTACAAGTGAGTACATGTAGTACTCAGACCTGTGTTTCTGTGATAGATCACTGAGTATTAGAAACTCTAAATTCATTCAAGTTGCTGTGAAGTCCGTAATTTTTTTCATCTTTATGACAGCATGGTGTTCCGTTGTGTATATGTACCACATTTTTTTAATCCCGTCTAGTTTTGATGGGCAGCATGGTTGGTTCCATGCTTTTGCTATTGTGAATAGTGTTGCCATAAACATGCATGCGCAGGTATCTTTTTTGTAAAATGATTTCTCCAGGTATATTCCCAGAAGGGGATTGTTGGATCATAGGGAAAGCTGATTTTTAGATTTTTTAGGAATCACCACACTGTCTTCGACAGAGTGGAAAGTGTACTAGCTTACACTCCCACCAACAGTGTAGAAGCGTTCCCTTTTCCCGGTATCTCTCTAGTATCTGTTGTTTTTTGAGTTATTGATGATAGCTATTCTGACTAGAGTTAGGTGGTATCTCAGTGAGGTTTTTACTTGCATTTCTTTGATAATTAGTGAGGCTGACATTTTTTAAAGTATCTGTTAGCTGCTTGTATGTCTTCTTTTGAGAAGTGTCTACTCATATCTTTTGCCCACTTTTTAATAGAGCTGTTTGTATTTTTCCTTTGGGTACATTTGAGTTCTTTTTTAGATCTTGGATGTTAGGCCTTTGTCAGATACACAGGTGGCAAATATTTTTTTATCATTGCATGGGATGTCTCCCTGTTCTCTCAATGGTCTCTTTTGCTTTGCAGAAGCTTTTCAGTTTGATGAGGTCCCATTTGTCCATCTTTATCTTTTATGGTGTGGACATTTGTGACTTTGATCAGGAATGGTTGCCTATTTCAATTTCCATAAGGGTGTTTTCTGCACTTTTAAAGATTTTTACAGTATGGGGTTTTACATTTAGGTCTTTGATCCATTTAAAATTGATTTTTGTGTATAGTAATATGCTCTAGCTAAGACTTCCAAGACTATGTTGAACAGGAGGGATGAGAGTAGGCAGCCTTGTCTTGTTCTAGTTTTCAGGGGAAATGCTTCTAGTTTTTGTCTGTTTAGCAATAGGTTGGCTGTGGGTTTATCATAGATGGTTCTTACCATTTTGAAGTGTTGGGAGCTGGCCTTGGAGGCCCACCTGATTGACAGGGTCCTGGTGGGCCGAAGACACCGGGCCGCAGGCGAGCCCGGGAAGCTGAGGCCTTTCTGTCTTCCACCTTTGCTGTTTGGTACGGCAGAAGAATTCTGTGCAGTCGTGGAAGAAGAAAATGGCACGTTTATGTGAAGTACTCACAGCTAGCCTGGAAATGTCATGGTTCATTTTTCCATTTCCCACTATGCCGTTTGGGCTTTTCTAGCACATGCAAGGGTTAAACTCTGAAACACATCAAGAATGCTTTCTTTCACTTGGTTATAAGTTACTAGATATTGCTCACGTAATAAATGATATAAGTATATTCACTCCTTATTTGATTTAGGATTATGTAGTTTAGTGTTTAGACATAAGGTTTTTTAGAAGCACAAGTTTATAGTAAGTTCATTATGAATTCATTATTAGTTCTGACACTTATCTAGGAGTTATGTAGGTGATTTATAACACTGTTTTCACTGACTTAGGATAAAGATTAATCGTTAAGGTTTTTACTTAATTCAATAGTTAAAACTCTAAGTTAACGTTTATAGAGTGGGTTTTCACTGAACTCATATTATACTAATCAGACACTTTTATTATAAATTAAGTAAAGACAGAAAGCAAGCTTGAGGCCTGGGAAACATTACTAAAAGCTACTTTTGAGTTCTCTTTAGAAATAAACACTGCAGGATAAGAGAAAAGTAACAAAGACACCTGGACAAGAGAGGCAATTACAAAGCTCTGAAGGTCATAGAAGCCCCAGAAGAAAAACTACTGCTACATGAAGAACTTTGCACTTAAAAACTTTCTTGAGACAGTTCAAGGACTGTAATTCAGGACTTTGGACTAAAACTATCATTTTTGGCTTTATGAATAAGACTCATTGTCTGAATGTTTATAGGGATCTTGGCTTGTTTGTTGCTAAAACCACTAGATGGTGGTAACTTTTAGAGGATATGTACATGAAGGAATTTTCTTTGTCTTGCCCCTTTACAAATGGCATAAAAGCTTTCCCTTAGCTAATATTAAACATCATCTGTTCAGGAAGCAGGTGTCCGAGTATAATGTTTTTGTCTTTCATCTATCCGTCTTTCCTTCAGGAAACCTCACGACTCGGCAGGGGCTGGACCCCCACATTGAAGTATGTTCTTTCTATGTCTAGGTGTTCAAGAGTTTTTATCAAAAAGGGATGCTGGATTTTATTAAAACCTTTTTCTGCATCTAATGATACAATATGTGATTCTTCTTTTTACATCTGTTGATGTATTGAATTACATTTATGGTCTCGCAAATGTTGAACCAGCCCTACATCCTGGAGATAAAGCTGACTTGGTCACAGTGGATGATTTTTGGAATGTGTTGTTGTATCTGATTTGCTAGAATCTTGTTGGGAACTTTTGCACGAATGTTCATCAGGGATATTGGCCTGTAGTTCTCTTTCTTTGTTGGATCCTTACCCAGTTTGGGTATCAATGTGACCTTAGCTTCATAAAAGGATCTGGAGAGAGTTCCATCTTTCTTGATTGCCTGGAATACTTTCAGTAAGATAGATATCAGCTCCTCCTTGTATGCTTTGTAGAGTTCTGCTGAAAAGTCATCTGGTCAAGAACTTTTTTTTTTTTTTTGTAGGTAGTTTTCTTATGATAGGGTCAATTTCCTGGGTTTTTATTGGTCTGTTTAATGTTTGAATTTCTTCTTGTTTCAAACTTGGGAGGTTGTGTGATGTCAGAAAGTTCTCCATTTCAGTTAGGATTTTGAGTTTGTTTCCATACAGGTGTGCATAGTAATCTCTGATAATCTTTTGTATTTATTTGGGGCCAGTTGAGATTTAATCTTTTGCATTTCTGAGTGTTTCTATCTGGGCTTTTTCTTTCTATTTCTTGGTCAGTCTGGCTAGGAGTCCTTTAGTCTTGTTTATTCTTTCAAAGAACCAGCTTTTTGTTTCAGTGATTTTTTTCTTATGTGGTTTTTGTCTTCTATGTCTCAAATTTGGGCTTTTCCTTTGGTGATCTTGATTCTTTTGCTGCAATTATGATTTTGGTGGTCTTGTCTTTTCAGCTCACGTAGGTAATTTGTTAAGCTGTTAACTTGCAGCCTTTCTATTAACTTGATATGTGTTTGTAGAGATATAAATTCCCCTCCAGTACTGTTTTCATGGTATCCCAGAGGTTTTGGTAAGATGTGTCTTTATTTTCATCTGTTTCTAGGTATGTTTTAATTTCTGCTTTGATTTCCTTGTTGACCCAGGAGTTGTTCAGCATCATGCTGTTTAATGTCCATGTCTTTGTGGGTTTTGGGGGAATTTTGTTGTTGTTCATATTTATTTTTTTCCCACTGTGGTCTGAGAAGGTGCATGGTAGTATTTTGATCTTATGAAACTTATGTTTGATTTATTGCCAAGGATGTGGTCAATCTTGAAGCATGTTCCATGTGGTGATGAGTAGAATGTATATTCTGTAGTTGTTGGGTGAAGTGTTCTGTAGGTATCTATTAAGTTCAATTGGTCAAGGGTCATGTTGAGGTTCTGGATCTCCTTATTGATTTTTTGCCTCAAAGATTTATCTAGGATTGTTAGTGGGGTTTTTAAGTCCCCAGCTATGATAGTTTTAGATAGATAGTTTTTAGTTTACTCAGGAACTGTTTTATAAAAGCTGGTGCTCCTGTTTTGGATGCATATATGTTTAGGATGGTTATTTCTTGTTGATGGATTGAAACTTTTGTCAGGTTCCATATCTTTTTAAATTTTTGATAGCTTTAATGTTATTTTGTCTGATATTAAGATTGCGACTATTTGTTTTGTGTTCCATTTACCTGAACATTTGTTTTTCATTTTCTAACTTTGAGTCTGTGAGTGTCCATTCTGGTGAGATGTGTCTGTTGCAGACAGCATATTGATGGGTCATGGCTTTTTATCCAATTTGCCATTCTAGGTCTTTTCAGCAATGCATTTAGTTCATTCACTTTCAGGCTTTCTATTGAGATATGAGAGTTTATCCCTCTCATGAGGGTCTTATAGAACTGTTGCTGTTTGTTTGTTTATTTGTTTGTTGGTTTTCTTTTGATCTGGGGGTTGATATCTGTGTGTGTTTTCATTTTCAGTCACAACGCATGTTGTATTGGTTCTCTGTTTTCCTGCGTTCTTGGAAAGCGTGTGGTTGTTCTTTTTTTCTTTCTTCTATGCTTGATACCTTCTTAAGTGTCTCTTATAGAGCTGGTCTGGAGGCAGTATAGACTCTTAGGGATTGAATGTCTGGGAAGGATTTTTAATTATCCATCATTGAAGCTTAACCTAGCTGGATAGGAAATTCTTGATTGGAATTATTTATTTTTGAAAACTTTGAAGATTGGACTTCAGTCTCTTCTAGCTGGTAGTGTTTCTGTAGACAAGTCTGTTGCTATTCTAATTGGTTTTTCCTTGTAGGTAATCTGACTTTTCTCTGTCACTGACTTTAGGAATTTTTCTTTGATACCTACTTTCTGTAAGCAAATCACTATGTGTCTAGGAGTTGATCTTCTTGTTTGGTATCTTGTAGGGGTTCTTTGAATCTCTTATGTTTGGATAGTCATGTCTCTGATGGGATTCAGAAAGTTTTCTTGGATGACCTCATGGAATGTTTGTCCCAGGCTGTTCTTATCCCTCTTTTCTACTTTGGGGATACTGATCAGTCATAAGCTTGGACTCTTTTTTTTTTTTGAGTTGGAGTCTCAAAGTTGCAAGTTCACAGCAACTACAGCCTCGACCTGCTGGGCTCAGGTGATCCTTCCGCCTCAGGTGATCCATCCACCTTAGTCTTCCAATTAACCGGAACTACAGGCAGACACTACCACACCTGGCTCATTTTGTTGATTTATTGTAGAGACAAGGTCTCACCAAGTTGCCCAGGCTGATCTCAAACCCATGGGCTCAGGCAATCCTCTCACCTTGGCCTCCCAAAGTGCTGGGATTACAGGCTTGAGCCACCGTGCCTGGCCAAGTTCAGTCTCTTAATATAATTGTACACCCCTGAAGGTTTTGTTTCATCTTTTTAAGCTTCCTTTCTATGTTTTTAGCAGTTTGGGTTAATTCCATATTTTGGTCTTCAAGTTCTAAGATTCCTTTTTCTGCCTAGTTGATTCTGCTTTCCATGCTTGTCCGTTTATTATTTTTTTCATTTACTGTATTCTTTATAGCTTGCATCTCAGTAGTTAATTCTTTCATGTTTTCTTCTTCTATTTCTTGGTTCTTATACATCTTTTCAAACCATTCTCGGATATCTGCATCTGTGGTCTGAGACCAGTCTATCTCGGTGCTTTTCACTGTTTGAATCCCAAAGTCAGTATTCTTGTGCACCATCCTTTTGGACTTTGGGGAGTACCTGTGTATTTCCTTTGATTTCTCTTCATTTGTGATGGATTTTTAAAAAATCTTTACTTCTGTTGCTCAGTGAGAGAAGGAGTAGTTATCACTTCTTTTTTGCTCATCCCCCTATTCTTCCTTTGGTAAAGCCTCCTGGTTTGTTCAATTTTGAAGCCAAGTTGGGAGTGAGGAGCTGTGCTGTCCTTTTGCAGCTTTGAGATATGAATACGGTGTGTTGGGGAGTGCTAGCATTTGAAGGCTACCTGCAGATCAGTGTTCACTGACTAGGGTGTGGTACTCCAGGGACTCACTTCTCACCACCTTACAGTATGTCCATGCAATAGGTATGTATGTATTTCTCCTGGGTACAAACACAAGGGAAAGGTAAGGGAATAAAAAAGAGAGAGGGGAGAAAAAAGGACAATGAAGAGAGTGGAGATGGAGAAAAAAATAAACCAACAAACAGATAGGCAAACCATCAAAGAAGTGAAAAAAAAGAAAAAAATTAGAACCATCAATATGAGGAGATTTTCACAATCATATATGCCTTCATGTGAAACAAGGAGTAAAATAAACAGAAAAAAAAGAAAAAAGAAAAAAAGGATGTAATCCTTGAGTGCCTTCTTATCATAGTTTCTGAAACTTTGAGCTCTTATAAGTGTGACCCAAGTACCTCTGTCTTGGGTCAAGGCGGAGGGGAGGAAGGTCTGTCCCCCCGCTCACCATGTGGTGGCGGGAAAGGGGAGAGTGTGAATTACCCCCAGCTGATCTGCCTGTGTTCAGCCCTCTCCATGTGTGACTTTCAGGTACTCCCTGCCTGGTTTATATGTCTCAAGAATTTGGGGAAAAGAGAGCTGGGCAGGCTGCGAGTAGTGGCTCATGCCTGTACAGTGAGAAGACTGCCCGAGTCCAGGGGCCTGTGACCAGCTCGGGCAACCTGACCAGACCTCGTCTCCACAACAGATCAAGAAATCAGCTAGGTGTGGTGGTACATGCCTGCAGTTCCTACTACTTGGAGACTGATGAGGAAGGATGCTTAAGTCTAGTGGGCCAAGGCCGTGGTGGCTGTGAGAGTGTCACTGCACTCCAACCTAGACAGCAGAATGAGACTCCAACTCCCTCCCCCCAAAAAGGGAGCTGAGTTGCTTTAAAACTCACTGCCACTCATCCACCGTGGGCTGGGTCTTTTTTGTGTCTAGTAGCAGCCGTAGACCCGCAAATGTTTCAGTTAAGGAGATGGGGCACCTGGGTCTCCTTGGCGGGCCTGTCCCTCTGGGTATACTGCATGCGGGGTATCCTCTTTGGGTTGGCAGTGATCTATCTCCGAGAGGCGCTGGATCCACCCCTCAGTCTCAGGTAGTAGCTTGGCTGCTCACGTAGGCAGGCCGGAACCTGTCCCTGCTTGGGTACCAGGACAAATGTATTGGGGACCTCCTTACATCCCGTCCTGCACTGAGACTCCACGGCTGGCTTCTCCAGTGCATTTCATCTGCGGTTTCTGCTGCCGATGTATGATCTGGTGCTGAAGGCTGTGGTGGTGAGTGGAACCAGCAGGGGGTGTTTCTCACTGCTTTCTTCTGGGTTTGGTCACCGAGATGGTGCCTGCCTCTGGGCTGTGGATTGCGCTGGGTACTGAGTTGCTGTGTGGGACAGCCACCTTAGCAGGAGAGCTAAGGCTGCTTATTCCTGCATCTCACTCAGACACCTGCACACCCACTTGCTGCCACCCTGGCTGACTCCACTCATTTCTGCGAAGACTCACGCACACCAACCAACTCTGCCTCTACCTTGGCGGAAGTTCAGTTTTCACTACTTTAAAATCTTGCTGGTGACAAGACAAAAGATAGAACAGGTCAACATTTTGATACATATGCAGTACAGATAGCACTAAATAGTATTTTATTCTTTAACATTCTTAAGCATTATCCTAAATGCCAAAGAACAGTAAGCTAAGTTTCAAGGCTTAACGTAACGTACTGCACTAAGCTTTTAGGGTGAAGGACTTTATCACTCAAATACTATCTTAAGCCCTATGCCATCACCGGAGTTCCCAGTATTTTATTTATTGTGCTGGCTAGATTATTCTACAGAGATATTTTGATGTTCTTAGATCTGTCTCTCAACGTACCTAATCAGCTCCCTCGATCCCACACAAGGCTCAAGCTAACCTTACCCATTCTTCTTTCATTCATCTTTTTAATTCCACTCATTCACAAGCATGTATTTGGCATGAGTTGTCTGTCAAGAAGGCTTCAAGGGCCAGGGAATATGAGGGTATGGAAGACAGGCCCTTGCTCCTGCAGGCCCACAGAAGAGGATAAAAGCCTTTTAAAAGACAGGTATTTAAAAATACTTCAAAAGACACAAAATAATATACCTGCAGAGAGTGAAAATTGCTGCAAAGAACCCCAAAACATAGTTATGGAAAATAAATATATCCGGGTTTTTTTCCATGTCTGCTGCCACTACTCTGGAGTGAGCTCTTGTTATGTCGAGGCTCGCTTGGACTCTAGTGATGTCCTGGTTCGCTTCCATCAGCTGGACTGCCTTCAGCATTTTCCTCTGCAGTGCAGCTAAGCTATCGGTTTGGTTCTCTACGTTCTGGAGAACCGGCCTGTGGTCTGTTCGGAGCCAGGCTGCACAGCAGGAGGTGAGCAACGGGAGAGCAGAGCTCTGCCACCTGTCAGGTCAGCGGCGGCATTAGATTCTCATAGAAGTGTGAACCCTACTGTGAACTGCAAAGGCGAGGGATCTGGGCTGTGTGCTCCTTTGAGAATCTAATGTCTGATGATCCCACTGCCCCCTCTGTGGAAAATTGTCTTCCATGAAACCGGTCCATGATGCCAAAAAGCTTGAGGACTGCTGCTCTAGAAACAGAGCCTGCCATGAAGCTTGTTAAGCAATATTTTTCTATCTTTTAAAAATTTTATTTACTTATTTATGTACTTATCTTGATTCATGTCAGTGATAAGATCTTGCTGCGTTTCCCAGGTTGGTCTCAAATATCTGGGCTTACGCCATCCTCCTGCCTCAGCCTCCCAAAGTGCTGGGATTACAGGCGTGAGCCTCCATACCAGGCCTAAGCCAGTGTTTGATTGAGAGAACATCCTTGTGATGAGGGAAGAGTAGGCAGGGAAAGACAAAGGCACACCTAAGCAAGGGTGATCGCATCCCAAGTCTGGCTCAGCCTGACACAGAGAGCTTTGGAGCGTGGATTTTGTCACGGAGTTGGCCTGTCTTTGAGGCGAGTGGCCATTTGCACCACTTTCCAGTCAGTCATTTGGTCTGTTCCAGGTGAGCAGCTCCCTTCAGCCCAAAGACGTTCTCTGGAGAATAGAACAACTGTGAGCCGTTAGCCACCAACATTAGTAGTATTTGGGGGGCATGTTCACTGGGGATCTGAGTAGAGCAGCACGCTTTAGTGACAAAAAAGAGAAAAAATTGAATACTAATGAGGAACACAGCAGCCTTTGCCACAGTTAGAACAATAGAGACTGTGGTGTTTCTGGAAGAACTTGAGACGATGTCGATGAAGAACGTCACACAATGACTGTAATGCAGGCTCTCAGTCAATGGCAGCTGTTGTGGTTGTGACAGAGGAGAGATGCTTATAATTTTAATGATTGGTGCTAGATTTCCTGTCAGAGAAAGACTGCAGTACTACTTTGTTGCAGTACTAGCTTGATGAGCTTCTTAGAATAAAATTGAAATTGCCAAGTCATGTCGGCTAGCAAGAGTTAAAACAGCCAGGAGGTCCTAAACCATTCTGTGTGACACAAGAGGCTGAATACAATTTTTGCTCTTGAGAAGAAAGAAAGAAGACAGAACGGGTGGGGGGGGATGGGATATGTGATCAGGGGAGCCCATGTCATGTTATGAAATGCACAGAGATAACTACCTGGCAGAGTGGTGATTAGAGGACCTTTAAAGAATGGATAGTTAATGTTTAATTTATAATAATTGTCATTGCTATGGTCTAAACTTGCATTTTGCTACCTCTCCATACCTTCTGTAAGGTTACTGAAAAAAAATTAATGTTGTATTATATGTATTATGATTTTATTGTGGAAATCAAGGAGGAAAGAAATCTCATTTATGAAGGGGTCCCCTCCAAACCAGAATTTATTCATAAAAAATTGTGTATTTGTTTTTACGTGTTTAAACTTTAGTTACCTTCAAAGAACTCTACATTTGATGCAATACATGTATCAAGATGCTTTTTTCCACTGCTTAGAACAGTTTTGGGACTTGTCAATTTTGATACCTTCTGCTGTTCTGCTGCTTTTTGTTTCACCTCTTCTGCACTGGCAAATGTTTCCCTTTGAGGACTTTTTTTAATCTGGGGAAACAAACAAGCAAAAATGTTGCTTGGGTGAGATCTGGTGAATAGAGAGGGTGGGGTACACGGGTCATGTCATTTTTGGTCAAAAACTGTTGAACACTCAGCACAGTGTGGGCAGGTGCACTTGTAAATCATCCATCATGAAATGGCCAAGCACACTGAAAGAATCTTAAAAAAAGAAAATTCACTGAAGCTGAATGCAGCCTCTCACAACAACACTCGCTGATGCTGATGGGTTTCTAGACCTTACCCAGTGAGCGAAGCTTGTACTACCAGGGATCCACACTCCAAAACTTAGTTCCATGTTTTTGGGAGTCCCTCCTGTATGAGTTAAGATGTTTGAATCACAGAGAATAATCTATGAAGTAAAGGAGAATTTCTACTCAGCGGGACTTCTTAGCCAGGGGTAACTGTGTTATCTGGATTCTCCAAAGAAACAGAACCAAGAGAAAATAGGTAGAAAGATAGAGGTAGAGGCGTAGTGGTGGTAGATCCTGGGAAGATTCAACATTGTCTTGATGGAAATTTCATTAGGGGAGGCTGTTAGAATTTCATCAGGCAAGGAGGGGTTAATCCCCTCAAATGGGGATAGAATGACTGTTCTCAGTGGGGGTGGGGAAACCTATTACACTGGAAAAGAAGATTCATGAGAATTCAGGATCTCAAACGTCTCTAGCTTTATCAGGGAGTTCCCACAAATTACGTCTCCATTCCAACATTCCGATTCCATCCCGTCCCAATCAGTGCCCTCACATGAACAGAAACTCCACAAGATTGGGAATTCAACTTGCATTGAAATTCAGCCAGTCATAGTATAAGATTTTGAGTTTTCTTTTTTAGTAAACTCAGACCTGCTACAGAAGGTAACTGTCTCCTTCAGGGCATACATAGAAGCTTTCAGATCATTTATGTAAGCATTTGAAAATTTTGATCCTTAAGTTCACCCTTCTCTTTCTGTATTTTGTCCGGCAATATTAGGGAAAAAATCTGTCAGTTATTATACTCAATAATTTGCCAAACATGTTTCAAAGTACATATAGTCACTCATCCGTATGCTTGTTTCTTATAAGTGGTTGACTAAGATTATCTAAGGGTGTATTTTACACATCTCTATTGCCAGATCGTGCAATGTACTACCAGTGTTCTTTTTTACTACTGAGAATAGAGCCTTTAGCATCCTTCATTCTAATCAGTTTAGAGAGCCAATTCCAGAAACCTCCAAGCCAATTCAGAAAATTTATTCTTAAAATTTTCTCCTCTGGAACCGCTCTAAGTACTACTCTATCTTGTACTGACCTGTATCCATCATGTACCTCCAAAAAAAAATTCCAACCAAGACCAACAGGATGTACAGATAGATAGAAAGACAGATAGACATATGGGTAGATTTGTTATAAGGAATCAGTTCATGTGACTATGGAGACCGAGAAGTCAAGATTTGCAGTTGGCAAGATAAAGGCCCGGGAGAACCCGTGATCCAGTCCCAGCCCACATTCAAAGGCTTGAGCACCAGAAGAGCTGGCGATGTCGTTCCAGCCCCAGCCTGAGTGCAAGTGCAGAGGAAGTGTCCCAGCTCAAAGACATTCAGGCAGCGAGAAAAATATTCTTGATCTTTCATTCTATTCAGGTTTTCAGGGAATTATATGAGGCCCATCCATAATGGAAGAGCAATCTGCTACTATAGGGTTCACTAAGAAATGGACTCTCAAAAGACAAATTGGAGAAAAAAAGCATAAAAATTTATTTAACGTATATACATGGGGGCTTCAGGATGAAGACCCAAAGATACATGGAGAAATTGTCCATTTTTATGCTTTGGTCTGACAATGTATGAACGGTTGTGTAGAAATATGATTGGACAAAAAACAGTGTGGTCTAATGCAAATTGAGTGGGGAAATTCAGCAAAGCCTCTTTGTCTAGATTCTTCTTGGCCTCTTTCAGCATACATTGCTTCCTTCTGGGTATGGGGTAGGGCCCTCTCTGGAACGAGGGGTCTTATGGCCTACAATCACACAAGGCAGGTCAAAGGAGATTTTTATGGTCAGTTTCTACACAGTTAATGAGCCAAATATACACTGCTTATTTACAAAAATGTCAGCTGTATAGAAGAATTATCTTAGTGATAAACTTGGAAATTAAAACGAATTGTTTTGAAAAACTCCAAGGACTACAGTAGTCTTATTGGTTCTTTTACTTCCCAAAGTTTCTGTTATCTGAAATTAATATTCAAACCCTGAAGTCATAGGCCCTGTGGGTGAGAAAATGTGCATTGTCCACATCAAATCCGTTTCCTTATCAGATAATTTAGGGCTCATTCTTTCAAGCTGACTGCATTTAAAGCTAGAAGATTGTTCACATAGCAAGTTCTACCTCAAAAATTCCATTTAAGTCCATCTGAACATTGCGTCCTCCTGTTAGAAAGGGATAGGCCTTTCTTGAGCTCAACATGATACTTTTCTAAACTGTTAAGTCAATTCATTGATGAAGATTGCAACTTTTATCAAGGACGAGAAGTACACTCTTTGTAGGATCTATTGTCAATGACTAATGAATGAAGAATTCATGCACTTGACTATCTAAATGATAGTGTCACACGTGGATCGAGTTCCACTGGCATATGGACAAGAACATGTGTCAGTAAAATGAAAGCTCTGAAATCTCATATATTATGACTAAATGCTTTATTTTCTATAATAACATGTAAACATTTATTCTTGGGAAATAATTTTGAGTAGAGGCACGTTACGGCATATTTGTTGTGTTTCTTTATGGTTAACTTTGTAAGCATTAGTTTCATTAATAAATTATAATGTGGCTTTTGCTGAATGAAAAGCACTAGGCCGAATTTGTCACTTTTCAGTTTTGCTGTTGATGAGCGTAGACAGACAGGGAAAATCGCTGGAGAATGGAGACAACTCGAGAGATTTACAAGGCACGTGCTATTGTGTTTCCATTTGTGATATTGCCACACACTGGAGAGAGATCAAATATATTAGAACTAAAACGTATTCGTAGGACTTTTATTGAATAAATGTCAGTTGTGGAAATGAACGTTAAGTTGCAACGTAGGGAAAGACAAATGGGAGATAGATGGAGACAACAAACCGAGACCTTTCATCCATGGACAGGCAGAGAGGCCCTCGGTGAAAGCTGAAAAGATTGAAACAGGGTCAGGAAAGGGGATTTATTGGTTCTGACATAGTGACACGTAGACGACTTGAAGCATCGATGGGAAAGTGCCAGTATAATGGGAGTGCTCGATAGGAACAGAGAGAAGGGAAATAATTGACAGGAGACGTCAGGAGGTGGTTGGAGAGCGCAAGTACACACGTTTTGCTTTTCCCGCAAAGATTCCTCAGTGGCATTGGAAAGGAAGGCCAATGAGGAACGACTGGGAATAGTGTGATTTTAAGGGTAAGACACATCAAAGTTTCAGAGTAATTGATGCAGAGGACTTTGTGCAAGTGAAAATACTTTATAAAATATTTTTATCCTGCACCCACCCAAGAATGCTGTTAAACCAGAGCACTCCAGAAAAAAATCTCCTTGATAAGAAAAATACAAATTCTATAACCTGAACAACTTGTAAACATGTGTCATGTGATCTTTATTTAGATATTATTTTGACATACAACTGCAAATAATGCTTTAATCTTTTATCTTTTGGGAAACTATAGAATTTTAAAATAAATCAGTTCTTTGCTTAATTAAAGAAAATTCTTAATTCCTTTATTCTTGTTTCTTATGAATATGATTATATTTCTTAAGAAACCAAAAATTTGTTTCTTAAAGTGTTCTTCTATTTCTGTTGTTATTTCCATTTAAAAACACACTTCTGTTTGCACAGTATAATCCCAATAATGCACTTGTAGACATGGGGACTAAGAATAAATACCAGTAATAGTAGCTCAGAGGCTCAGGCTAGAACATAATAACTCTGGCACCTAATATTCCATTAGACCACTTACAGCATCTTTATATTGATTAAGGAATTGCTACCATTTGCATTTCTAGTAACAGTCTTATACATTATCACCATCTACATTTAACTAGTTTAAAATTCAAACTTAATGGTCCTGCTAATGAAGACAGTACATTTGGAATTTAAATGCTCCAGTTTTATTCTTAAGGTGTTCTAAGGCCACACTTCTTAAACTTTCATGTACATATGTGCAAAATCCTTAGGCTCTTCTTAAATGTAGATTCTAAGTCAATGTAGGGGTGAGTAGGGAAGTCTGCATTTCTAACAAGCTCCCCAGTGCTTTAATACTTTGAATAGTAAGGTTTTATTTGCAGTTAGATACCTACTTACAATCAGAAAGTGAACAGATAAGAATGAAGACATACTAAATAACGTGTTGATCTCAATAAATCCCTTTACACACAGTATCAGAATCTATCTAACATATATATATATACATGACACATACAGCAACCCAGCCTGTAGAGAAAATAGTTAAATATTTTGCCCATCATATTTGCCAAGTAAGATAAAATTATTGTTTAAAATCTGATTCCAACATCAAAATTAGTTTGTAGGATATTTTCTGAGAAATCAGTTTCTACATGTCTCCCTCTCTCTATTTATAAAGGGTGCCCCAAAAAGGGCCAGAATTATTTTTTGGAGGGTAGACTCCTTGTAGTACAGGCTTCTCCCACTAGCTGAGTGTTCTAGGAACCCATCAGCACCAGTGTACTAGCTACCATTGTTGTGAGAGGCTGCATACAGGTGGGTGAATTTTTTTTGAGATTATTTCAGGGCATTTGCCTATTATATGGTAGGTGATTTATGAGCACATGCCCAACTGTGCTGAATGTTCTGAATGTGCTGCAGTTTTTGACCCAAAATGGCTTGACTCCCATGCCCCACCCTCTTTATTCACCTGATCTTGCCCCAAGTGACTTTTCTTTGTTTTTGTTTTTGGGTTTTTTTGGATGAAAAAAGTCCTCAAAGGGAAAAATTTGCAACATGGAAGAGGTGAAATAAAAAATGACAGAAGCACTTAAAAGGCTTTAAATTAACGCATTTAAAAACTATTTTGAGCAGTGGAAAAAACATTTTGGTAAGTGTATTGAACTAAACAAAGAGTGTTTTCAAGATGACTAAAATTTAAACATGGAAGATGAATACACAGTTTTTCAAATAAATAAATTCCATTGTGGGGTCCCTTCTTGTACATTTGTAATTTTTAACATTTAACGTTTAACTTGAAGCTCAAGTAATATTGATAAGAATCATGGTGTAAGATAGTTTCTAGATACCAAATTGTCAAGCTAGATATTAATGTTTAGTTGATGTTAACATTTTGTCTTATAACATTAAAGAGGGAATTCTTATTGGAGTTATGCACTCGCTGAAAGTTCAGAGCATTCTGTAGCTTTCATATGAATTTCCTTGCTCTGCATTAGGCTCTGGCTTTTAATATTCCCTGAGTTGACTACATGCAGTTGGAAAGTATAGTCTTTCACTCTTATTAGTCATGGAAATCGAAGGGTTATACTGTCTTTCTGTGAAAGGATTCAGTGCATTTTTTTTTTTTTTGAGTTGGAGTCTCACTCTCGCCCAGACTGGTGTGCAGTGGCCGCTCCCGGCCACCGCAGTCTCGACCCGCTGGACTCCAGCGATCCTTCCGCCTCAGCCTTCCGAGTAGCCAGAATTATAGGCATGCGCTACCACGCCCGGCTGATTTTTTGATTTATTGTAGAGATGAGGTCTCGCCTGCCCAGGCGGGTCTCGAACACGCGGGCTCAGGCAATCCACTCACCTCAGCCTCCCAAAGGCGCGGGATTACAGGCTGAGCCACCGAGCCCGGCTTGATTCAGTGCATTTTAAGCCAAATTTTATTCTATGAAATCTAATAACATAAGCCAAAGTTGAAAATGTTAAGAAATGGAGACTAGAAGCCCTTTAAGACAAAGTAAAGGAAATTCTTTCTGGTAATCTAGTTGAGATAAAGACAATAAAATATAGAATTTTAAATTGATTTTTTTTTTTGAGGCTAGGATGTGCCCAGGGAAATCTGTCCTTGACTGCAAGGCAGCAGAAAGTTTCTTGAAACTATTGACACACACAACGACTTGGATCTCTGTGGCATTACTGTGGGTGAATGAAGGCTCTCAAAAAAGCACATGCTTCTTGGATTCCATTATATGACATTCTTCAAAAGATAAAACCATAGTGATGGAAAACAGATCTGTGGTTGCTAGTACTTGAGGGGAGAGGGATAGGTTTGCTAATAAAGAGGCAGCCCAAGGGAGCTTTTTTAACTCTCTTTCTTTAATACTTATGGTGGCGTATTATAGTTACATACATGTCAGAATTTATAGAACTGTACGCCAGAAAAAGGTCAATTTTACTGTATTATAATTATGAAAGTAAAAGAAAATAGAAAAAGGCACGACTCAAAAACATCAATTTGGCTCAAAGACTAAAGGAACGTTCCCCATGGTGTGGAGCTGTGGATTTATCAAAACTGCTTTCTTTGTTGTACGGTCAGGTGTAAAGTAGCCTTCTGCTTCCATCTCCTGGAAGATGACATAGAAGAATGGTGCTGACAGAAGGTGTGACTCTGTTTCCTGTATTTACAGACCATTGCGACCACAGCACAGAGGGCTTCGTGTAGTTGAAGACAGAAACTGTACTGGAAAGATTATTTTACAATGCATTTCTTTATACTTCTTTAAATATAATATCCTAAATAGCAATTTAGGATTGTGTGTTAACTATAGTAAGCAAATTTGATAATCAACTGCATGGTAGTCCAAGCCTAAATATTAAGACTTCTACATCTCTGAGTCCAGAAGTTCTATTTAAGAATTTTAAAAGAAAAATTTTCACCAGTGTCACCTCAGGGCATTATAACACATGTTTCTGATTCTTTCCGTTAGGGTGGTAATTGCTAATTGAAACCTAATGCATATCTGGCTATGAGGGCTTTCTTTCTCCATATTGGGGGGAAAAAACAGTGTAAGAAAAAGCCTGGTGTCGGTTAAATTTGCTCTGATGTCAACTGGCTCTCCATATTCCATATAAAGAAGAGGTTTAGCGAGTTGAAGGAATGTGCCCAAAGTCCAGGCGCTGGTCAAGAGAAGCCATGCCGAGACTCCAGATCTTCTGAACCAAGTGTGTCGTGACACGGTCTGAAGCCCCTGTGTTCATGGATGATTGTCATGCCTGTGAGGCTTACCTGGTTAGATGCTCAAGTGCTCCCTGTTCTCTCTGTTAAGGGAGATAAGTAGCTACCATCATTTAGTCATTCACTCATTCAACTAGTATGTTTTGGACAGTACCAGGTGACAGATGCTGCTCTTGGCAGAGAACGCTATTCTGGAAGCTGGGACTACTCCTGCGACCAGAAACACATTAAGCCTTGTGCAAAAAAAAGTCTTCCTTTGAGAGTCCTTTGCACATCTGAGTAGGTTTAACAAAACATGCTGGTCATGTGAAAGTCGTTTTCTGCTCTGAATCTGCCAATTAATGTTGATTTTGAGAATTGCTATTATTTTAGAAATTAACTCTTCCTTTAAATTATTATAAATAACTTGAAATCATCAGAAATTAATAACAAGGGGAATTTGAAGTTACTGAACATTTTATTTGGAATTTATTAGAGAATGAAATTAGGCACATGCACTCAGAAATACTAATTCTTCATGTCATGTAAACAAAAAGCAATTCTATTTTCTCTCTTTCTTTAACACTTAACTTTATTATTTCATTTTATGTTATATTTTGATTATTCACAACAGTGAGAATGCTTTTTCTGTCATTGGAAGAGCATGATGTGGCATAAATAAATACTGTAAAATATTACAAATTACTGTTCAAAAGATGTAAATAATTAAGATACTAGTAAACATGGCCTCAATCATAATTACATTTAACGACAATCTCATTTTGATCCTTAGCCTGGACTGGTCTTTTTATCTGTTATAGTTACAAGACACTTTGACTTATATATTGTTTTAATACAGTGTTGGCGCTCCCACCCAGAAAATAAGAAACTTCCCACATCTGAACCGGCAACTGGAATAACCAGATGCCACATGAAGATCTGGCACGGGAACCAAGGAGGGCAAATGCCCGATGGAGGGCTGGATGTCGGCAGGACTTTTCAAGAAGGTCCCGGGTGTGGCGCACCCTGAACAAAAAAGAGATTAGTCATGAGGTTTGTGACACTAGCATTCCCTCTGTTTTTCTTAGATGTTTGAAATTTATGCAAAGTTAATTTTTTACAAGAACAAAGAAGGAGACTTGTCTATATCCCCATCAACCACCTTTGACTCTCCTTATTAAAAGCAGAGAATTTGTCTTTCCTCCTGAGTGTTCAATAAAAAAATGCATTCGTTTTTATGCAATTATAAGAGCCAAATAATACTGAATATATCTTACTATGCTTAAATCAAATTTAAATAATTTTATTTTATCATTTCCAATGTAGCATGAGTTGAATAGATACTATGATTGGAATTTAAGGGTCATGTGGGTACATGAAGGTAAGGATGAGCATTTTTGTAGGTGATAACATACAATTAGTACATATTTTATCCAATTTTTAAATAAACCAAAATCGTAAAATAGAATTAACTGGCCAGGCTCGGTGGCTCAGTCTCTAATCCCAGCACTTTGGGAGGCTGAGGCAAGCGGATTGCCTGAGCCCGTGGGTTCAAGACCAGCCTGGGCAACCTGGTGAGACCTTGTCTCTACAATAAATATAAAATGAGCCAGGCACGGTAGCGCACGCCTGTAGTTCTGGTTGCTTGAAAGGCGGAGGTGGAAGGATTGCCTGAGCCCAGCAGGTTGATGCTGGGGTGGCCGTGAGTGTGCCACTGCACTCCAGATCAGAAAAAATTAACTCGCTGTGCCAACCCATTTGAATCTCTAGTTCCTTAGAAGTTAACGAAGTCTCCGATACTCCAGTCACGAAGTGCAGAGCGCCCACAATCATCCCACCTCACTGTGAGGGCTCTAGGAGGCCCTGGCTTCTGACAACGTCACACGGTCCGCCCTTGTGCACACTCCTGGCGCTTCTCTGAACCCTTGCCTGCACCCTCTCCGCTTGGAACCTGGAAAATGCCGCAGAGTGGAAGGTGTGGAGGGCGGCCACCCCGCAGGGCCATTATCACGAAGCACATCAGTGAATGGGGAAGTAAGACGCAAACAAGGGCGAGTCCTCTACTTCCCAACATTCCACTCAAAATACTGACCAGGTTAGCCCCACTCTACCGAAAGCCGAAAGATGCTCCCTGTCACCAATGCTGTGCACTCTTGCAATACAGAAACGGCACCATAAGGCATACTTTATGCATTCATTTTAGTAAAATAGTCGACCCACTTAGTAAAAAATGAGGCTAGTTAGTTTTTCTCCCTGTCACAGATTGTAACTTCTTTCAGTTACAGGAATTGTGCTCCAGAATTTCTTTTAGGTGCTTTTTGTGTATTGGAATCACTGTGCGCACTGGTAGGGTCACCCTGGCTTCGTGGTTCTCAGCCCTGACTCGTTGGCATCACCTGGAGAGTTCTGAACATATGGAGGCCTGGTCCTTTCCCTAGGCGATGCAGGGTCTGGGCATTAATGTTTTTGAGAAGCTTCTGCTGAGAGACAAGAAATAAACACTAATTTACTAACTACTGGCTACTTGATTTAATTGAATTCTTCCCTAATTTCCAACTTATTAAAGCATTACATCCATTGCTCCACAAATGAACAGACTAAGTTCTCTGGTATGAAGAGAAAAGACAGGGTATTAACCTGAGTAAATGTCTTTGAGGATATAAATGGAGGGACCCTGCGTGGAAACAGGTATGAAAAAACCGCAAAATATACAATGAGGCACATCACAGCTGAAAGGGATGCCTGGGGGGGAGGTGAAGGTGGGGCCTCTGAGAAGCCACTGCTCGTCTTGGACTCCGATGTGGACACAGTAAAGGGAACTCTTGCGTTTTTCCGTGTACTGGGCGTTTGAGTTTTTTTTTTTTTTTTGCAATCTGAAAGCATCATTAGCAGCTTGGGGAAGAAGGACAGATGATGTGTTCTAATGTAGCATCTTTACATTCTCAGTTATTGGAAACTTAAACCCTGTCTTCCTTTGGAGTTTGCCAAATGTATTAATGCTTTGATTTTTATTAGGAAAATTTGATGAATTATGATATTGATTAAATGCCACAGCTAAAGGGAATTTCATGGTAATTAAAATAACGTTAGTTACAGTTACGAATATGGTACCTAACGAAGAAGTGGCTTTGTTGGTTTAGATATGTTCCAAGAGAAACAAACAAACCCAGATCCTACTTCCTCACAAAGTGGTTCACAGATGTGGCCACACGTCATCAACATGAACATTTGGCCCCCTCAGAACATTTGCGTGGAGCCCACTTACCATGTGCAGGCAGTTAAGCCTCACCCCAGCCGTGGGATCCGTTATAGATCCCAGTTTACAGATGCATATGGGAACTGCAGATATTAAATTGCTTGCTCAAATGCACACCTAGTAAGACAGCGAGATTCGGAGATCAGACTCTAAAATACGCAATAGCACACGATGTGGAGTCTAATTGAGAACGAAAGCCAAATTAGCCCTCTACAACAAAAGAGAAGAAAAGAAAGAAAAGCTAAAGAAAAGAGAAAGAGAAAAAGAGTAAGCAAGAGAGAAAGGGAGGGAGAGAGGGTGGAAAAGAGGAAGCAAAGAAAGAGAGAAAGAAAAAAGAACGGAAACAAGGGAAAAGCACTTAGGCCAGCCTGAGCATTCGTAAGAAAAGCATAGAGAAGATCAGTCTAGCTTTCCAGTCTCTAAATGATACACCATTTCATGTATAATAAAGCATCTTTCTTTTTACTTGTTTAAAAATTTTGCATACCATCCCTTATAATGACCCATGGCAAAACATATAGCAAAAAATGGACATTCGTAATCTTAAAATGACTGGTTATATAGAAGACTTTGAATCAAAACCTGAAGAAGTTTGGGGAATATTCTGTCTGATTCGCTCAACTTATGTCTTTTATGAAAATATGGGTTACGATATGCAGCAGAGGGTGGGAAGGTCTGGTCTTAACCCCTCCTTTTCTGCAACAGGAGTGAAGGAAGAGAGGATTGGTGGAAAAGAAAACAAGTTTCAGGTATAAAAGTGGAAATTTGAAGTATTATTAGGGGATATAACTCTGCAAGAGAGAAGGAAGGAGTCTGGGAAGGGAGCTGGAAGAAAGCAGGAATGAGATCATAAAGGGCTTATGAGCCATGTCAAAGAGTGAAGGTGTTTCCCAAAGAAATTAAAGAGGCATAAAAATATTCAACACGGTCACATTTTGAATTTTCAAGAACACTGAACCTGTGTGTGAAGAAGGTATCGGATGGGAACAAGAATGGAGGTCCAACAGAGCTGGAGGTGATGGCCCATGCCTGTAGTTCCAGCTTTTTGGGAGGCTGAGGTGAGGGGATTGCTTGAACCCCGGAGTTTGAGTCCAGCCTGAGCAACAGAGCGAGACCTTGTCTTAAAACAAACAAACACATCAACAACAAAAACCATACACCTACAAACAGATTCTGCCATTACACTGGTGAGAGACAATGGGGTCTGAACTGGGTCCCAAGTCAGTACTGGGAATGGAGAGAAAAGAACAGATTTCATTTTAGTCAGGAGACAATAGCTACAAGATTTAATCATTCATTATATGGAAGGAGGAGAGAGGAATCAGGGTATCTCCTAAGTCAAATTGAACTGATGGTGATGAGAATCACAGGGGGTGGAATCAGTGTCAAGAAGAAAAAACTTTTGAGTTAGGATGTGTTGAATGTGATGCTTTCCACCCCTAAGACAAATGGTTGAACAGGCTTGTTCTGGTTATCTATTTCCACAGAACCACCACCCAAACTTTAGTGGCTTAAAAAATGACCACATTTATTTTGCTCATGAATCTACAATTGTGCAGGGCATGGCGGGGGCGACTCAATGATCTGGGCATGGTTCAAAGACCAGGGACTAGAATCATGTGCGGACTCAGGGCTCACATCTAGTGGCTGATGTTAGCTGTTGAATTTCCCTGTGGCTGTGCAGATTCCGTTCAGCGTGGTGGATGGAACCAACAGTGAGCGTCCCAGGAGAGCAGAAGAGAGCTAGGCCGAGCCATACCGCCTTTTCTAACTGAGCTTAGGAAATCGGTCCGTGTACTTTCCACCACCATCATATTCATGAGAAGTGAGTCACTAAATCAAGCCATATTCGAAGGAGGGGAAATCAGACTCAATTTAAAACAAATAAGTGTAAAAACTTTAAAGACATATTGTCAAACTACTGGAGTCCGCGGTCCTCAACCTTTGTGGCATTAGGCACAGATCTGTGGAAGACAATTTTTCCACGGGCGGGGGAGGGGTGAGGGAGGAGGGGTAATTAGGTTGCACCGATTCTCATAAGGAGCATGCAACCCGCATGCATTCGGGTCTCATAAGGAGCATGCAACCTCGATCCCTCACATGCCGGGTTCACGATGAGGTTCTGGCTCCCATGAGAATCCAACGCCCAGCAGGATCTGACAGAAGACGGAGCTCCGCTCTCCTGCGCTCATCTCCCGCTGTGTGGCCAGGCTCCTAGCAGGCCACAGGACAGTACCAGTGTGTGCCCGGTGTTTGGGGACCCCTGACTAGAGTGATCTCCTAGCTCTCTGCCACTTCATGACCAACTATTGCATTAAGGCTCAATATAATTTTGAAGAGAAACTTTAGCTGAAGCCGAGATTATATTTTGGAGTTAATCACAGTGAAAGAAATAAAGTACATGTAAGTTTAATATTGCAGAACATTTTTTCCCCTTTGCCCAAGACATTTTAAATTTCAAATGTGGTTTTGGCAGTTTTGAAAGAGATATTTAAATTGAGAGCAGGAAATGAGTTTTGGGGTCAATTTTTAAAATTCATTTTGGAGAAGCACAGCCTTCCTCTGATTTCATGCTATTTAAACAAAAGAGCCGTGCTTTCCCAGGAGTGGAAATTACATTATTGGACAAATGTAGGAACTTTAGAATAAATGACAACACAAAGATAGTAAATGTCTTTTCATTTGCAAAAACCTTTGTGGAAATGTTGTTATTGTCAATAGAAGAGGTGAATCTGAACAGTGTTTAACAATATTTAATGGACCACCTATCTGTGATACATCATAAAGCTAAATGTTAAATGAACATTTGGCTAAAAGAGACATCATGGTCAGAAGGAAAGCCTGGAATCCCTAACCCTGGTTCTGAATCTTGGTTTGACTCTTCTTTGCTGAGGGACCTTGAAGTTTTGTTAGGAAGATTAGAGACACAGTTCTCGGTGTCTGCTCCCTGTCTGACCCTCAGAAACTTGGACTTATTTGTCATTAAGATGATGATAGTTAAATTATAATGATAAGAACTTGTTTGACTATACCAGAAATAGTAGAAATTATTAAAGTATTGAATTATACCCATCTGACCACAAGAAGAATGACACAAGCCCTCCCCTCAAAGTGTATGGCTTCTTATTGTTGAAGAAATTATCTACAAAAACTTGAAAACAAATAATACACAGTTAAGGTTTTAAACTGTACCCCCAAAATTGTACCATATGACTTATGAGATTTTGCTAGAAAGTTTGGCATTAAAATGGACAACTCATTGAAATAAGAATTATTGTGAGGGTGTAATTTGTTGCATCTTCTGATTCATGTGAATTTCCCTTGACGATGTTAATCCCATTATCAGGACAAGTGAAGAAATCAACCTTGTAAATTAAAACATAGGAATATATACATATAATTTCTTGCTTTTAGAACTCTGATAATGGAAAATTATATTTTAACATAAGGTTGGCATAAAATATTATAATAAGGAGATCAGTGATATAGTTATAAGTTATTCTTTCAAAACATAGGGATGTAATTCACAAATGCCTAATATCAAAATACTTGGCATAATTCATAAATCTGTAATTTATAGATTGTAAATCTACAGTTATAAATCTATAATCTGAGGATAATTTTTATAATACAGAATTAATACACTACTGTCATCAATAACTTTTAAGAATGTTGTATTTTCTACCACAAATTTATTAATAACAAAATATTGTAGTCATTTTATTTTTTTTTAAATGTTAAAAATGTATCTCAAATATAATGGTAAATGCTGGCAGTTTTATCAATGGGAATTGCAATAGTAAACAGGAAAACTGAAAATACTTTCCAAGAATAGACGTGATTCATGTTGGTTTGGCTGGCACATCTGCAAAATTATAACTTCGTAGCAACTTGGATGGATTTAGAGTCTATAATACTCAGTTATCTATCACAGAAACAAAGAACTGAGTACCCCACGTTCTCACTCAGACGCAGACCCTGAATAATTATCATAATACTACAAGAAAGGGATTGGCAGTAGTGGGAAACTGTCAGGGGCGGGGCACACTTCATCAGTAAAGGTACCTGATCTCAAACCAGGTGAAGTAGGGACAAAGTGAGGCCTGAACTTTGCCTGTAGAATGACCATTTGTAAACGTAACCCCAAATTGTACCCTGCATCTTTAAAATAAAAATTTAAAACTAAAGGAAGATTTGAAGCGAGGTACATTGACCCCATTACACTGAAGGTTTTCAGTGGAAAACGAGCTGAACTGCTCTTTGAGATGGAAAACGTGTAAACATATCAAGTGCATCTCTGTTCGAATCTTATCCACCAGCAAATTATTATAAATCAGCGGGAGACATTTTTGATACTTCAGAGTCCCCAAACAAGGGGATGGGTTTCGAGCTGAGGTCCGAGATGTTTCAAAGTTGTGCCAGAGTTGCCCCGAAGAAGGTCAACTCGAGCTGGCCTTTGCTCCCACCCTCAGCCAGCGCATCCATACCTGCACCTCAACTAGAACAACCCCTGTTTGATAGTTTTATACATTAAGCTTATAATCAAGAGATTATTTAATCAAAAGAATTTTGCTGTTTCAAAACAATGGAGAAGAATAACTAGACTCTTGAGTACACAATACTGTAAGATCTGATCGCATGATATTTCAGATGAGAAAAAAGAGTAGAAAACGTTATTGTGAGAGAAAATTATAACCTCATTTCACCTGTTGGGATGTTGGCATCACTGTCCGGTTTCACAGGGCCGCATGTTTGTGTGGTGAAATCCCAGCTCCGTCGCTTTCTAGCTGCATGCTTTCAAGAAGTCAGTCTTTCCAGGACTCAGTTTCCCATTTGTCAAGTGAGAAACTTACCACATAGGACTTTTGAGAGCTTAAATGAGTCAACACAAGCCAATGACTTCTCAGCCCTTAACCTGGATATAGTAAGCACTCCTAAGTATCCTCAGATATTCATGGCACTTTGGAGGCAAACGGCACTCAGATCTCTGCTGGCATAATTTTTACTCAAGCAAAAAATTGAAATGGCGCCCAGATGCAGGCTTAAGAGGAGGATATTTCCTAGAAAGGCAGCTCAACTTCATGGAGAAGGAGAGTTACAGCTAACGGAGGCATCGGGGCCGGGGGTTGACTCTGCTGGGGTTTCCGTACACAAAAACGACAAATTGCTCTTCTGGCGTGTGATTTTTATCTCTGTTTGTCGCGAGGCTCTTATTGTGAAAGTCAGTGTTTTACTTCTGTCTTCCAAAACAATATTTCTGAGTCCTGGGCAAAAGACTCGCAAGATAGACCTTGTTGGAAGAGAAAGGGCGCACCACATTCCACAACTTGGCACACAGAGCTTCACATGCAAAGCTCTTTGCATATCCAGGGTTAAGCCTGGCTGACTTAGTGCGGGTCACTTTCCTCCAAGCTGTGAGGTAGATGGAACAGGAGATGAGCCAGAAGGCGAGGACAACGCCTCTGCAGAAGTAAAAATGGGCAGACTTGGGGAGTCATAACTAGCGCGTGTACTCTGCCTGGATCCTGAGAAATGGTGCCACCTATTGAGAAGGACACAGCTGTGGATGCACGATACTTGGGAATCAGAGTGATGCCTTAATCTACAATTCCCTAAAAACAGTTTTACAAATACATGCATCTAACAACCCAAGTGCCATTTTATGGCTTATTGGTCCTCAAAGAGCAGCTTGGTCTTACACCTTATTTTTCATATCATGGAACTTCCACCATATATTCATTGAGGGATCGTGAACTGTGTTCATTCTGGTGTTTATCTCCTTCTTGGTTGATCATTTATTAAGGAAAAATATTTTGCTTTTCAATTAATTTTTCTTCTTGTCACTCTTCTGATTATTATTTTGTAATCAAAACAGAATTTTAAAAATCCGTAGGCACTAAAATATTCTAGATTTTTAGCACTGGTTTCTAATAGCTTGAGAGGAGAAGCTTCATTTTCCCTTGAAAATGAATTGTACCCCACATCTTTAAAATAAAAATAATAATTTTTATAAAAGAGCAGATGAAATATGAAGATCCTGAACTCTTTGACTAGTACATCTGGGCTTCATGGAAACTTTTGAGCTGTAAGGTACATAGAGAAAAGGTAAACAGATCTCTCCTTGCAGAGAAGAAAACGGAGCCCCAGAGAAGCGGAAAGTCTTGCAGAAGGCCCCTTAGCGAGCGGCAGAATCTGGACTCACGCAGCACTGCTGACCCTGAGAGCAAAGTCTCAGTGACCACACCATGTTCCCCCCATCACTGCCCACACGTTTCAGGGGAAAGAGCGCATCTTGAGGATCTGGCTGGAAAGTACAAGTAACAAGTAACACTTTCAGGTCCATGTGCTTCAGCCAGAGAATAATGATCAGAAAGAGTAAAGCATACTCATCAGCAAGTGACGAAAGCTGAATTCTGACCCAGATCATATACATCAGCATCCATGTCACTTACCTTTGCTGAATAAGAATTTTCTCAAATTCTCTGCAAAAAACTCCAGCACTCATCAGGGGTTTGAGTAGAAGTGGCATATGCTTGGACCCTCATGAAAAGGGTAGAAATGGTGTCTGGTTACAGCTTGTGTGCGAAGGAGAAAAATGATTTAATTCATGGGTACAAAAAATAAATGCAGCTTAAATCTAAACATTAAGTCTTGGTATTTTTTTTACAGAAGTGAAAGTGTTTCCAACCAGACTCCCTGGGCTTTAATAGTTCTTCAGGAAAATTAGATGTCATAGAAGTAGAAGGTTAATGTCTGTCACAGTCTGGATTTTCTGGAATGACTGCCTTCACAGTGTTTTAAACATAAAAGGGACTTGTTGGTTTGTATGTATTTAGTGGGATTACAAATACTCCAGTAGCTGCTTACAACAAATGTTTAAGAAATTCATAAAGCCTACTGTTTATCCTAAGAGTAAATAATTAATAACTTTTAATATCTAAAATATCTTTAATAAATTTAAATATCTTTAATGACTAAAATATCCTTAATATCTAAAATTAAAAAATTCAACATCCAAAAATTTAAATTTGATATCTTAAATTTTGACCATTTTGGTAACAGAGATTTAAAAAAATAAACTATCATGAACTGACAAAACCAACATAATTAAAATACATCTTATGAGATTTATACCAAGACCAAATTTGTGACTTTTGTCCTGCCATACCACTGCTCATAAACAAAAATAACTTTGTTACAATGTAATACACTCAGATACATGTAAAATTTATTAAGGACTTATCAGGAACCAAATTCTGTGGTAGGATATTCTTCATACACAATTTTTCTTACTCGTTGGAGCACTCCTTTTATAGAGTTGGTTGCCTACCAAATTCAGCAAACGGGTGTGAGCAGAGTCCAGGGTAGTTGAAAAGAACACCCAAGACGTCTTTGAATCAGAAACACAAAATTGCGAACAATTTCAGTTCATTGCACTTAGTTCATATAGCCACAGTTACAGGTATCTAAGAAAAATATCTATGACAAAAGTCCTGCTCTCTGGAAAAGTCAAAAGAATGCTGAGCTGGTATTCTGCCACAGTGCCTCCCGGCATACGAAATGTCTTTCCCATGTTAACAAGTAACCCTTTGGCAAGAGCGGACACTTTTTATAAGGCCGAGTCTGGGCTCTATACAGGGATTTGGAACTGTGAGCACCCCTGCTTGAACTATACTGAGGTCATGTAAGTGGTTTCTTACACGCTTTAGATAATGGGTTCTTTTGGGGATCTGATGATAGTTGTTCATCTTTGCTTTCCGAGAAAAATACAACTGTCATAAAATTTTGTAATCAGTTTCAATCTATTGCTGATATTCTGTTGTAGTTCTAAGTTGGCAATCCACTTCTTATGGTCAAAAACGCAATATTAAGAACTCTAACAACTCAAAATTTGAAAGAATATCTTTGGAAATCTTAGGATCCAAATCTAAATTAAATCCTGAGATTTCTTCTTCCTAGATGGTACTGATGCAATGGTGCCTTATGTAATACCCAGTTCTTTCCCATGAGATTTCTCAGTGAAGGAACCACATCACATGTTTAAAACAGCATTGAGACTGTCAAGAGGGCCTGGTACCTAGAAATGAGGATTGTCTAGTATTATTAATCCCTTGTCAAATATAAGCAGCTTTAGGGCAGGGGTTTGGTTTAGTTCCCTCCACCTAGCACTTCGAACAATGCTTGAATATTTTAATATAAGACAAAATACATTTCAAGGGGACATGTAAAAATTAATAAATAAAAGTAATTATGATAAAGTATATTTTTACCAACATAAAATTAGTACAAGGTTTTTACGCTATTTGTGGTGTTAAAATTTATGCAAAAAACTGCCGAAAAACAAGTGGAAATGAGCAAATTACATTGACAGTAGTAATTCATAATGTTTCGTCCTTTGTTTCAGTGGGAGCTGAAAATTCTTTGACCTTTCTTTTCTTTTTTTTTGAGTTGGAGTGTCACTCCATCACCCAGACTGGAGTGCAGTGGCATGCTCATGGCTACGGCAGCCTCGACCTGCTGGGCTTCCGGCAATCCTTCCTCCTCAGCCTTCCAAGTAGTGGAACTACAGGCACACGCTACCGCACCCAGATAATTTTTTTACTTATCGTAGAGATGAGGTCTTGCCAAGTTGCCCAGGCTGGTCCCGAACCAGCCGGCTCAGGCAATCCACCTGCCTTGGCCTCCAAAGTGCTGGAATTACAGGCTGAGCCACCTAGCCCGACCATATTTTTAAAGTTAAAAAACTCCACTTCTCTACTTTGCCTAATATACGCTACAAGCAAGAATTTAAATTCTTCTCTGAATTTTCTAGTGAATTGAAGAGTGTCTACTTGCAAAAAAGTGTAAAAGATGATACAAACTGGTTCATCAAGCAAACTGTGTAGTTTTGTACGGTCAGCCAGGTGCTCTGTTTCACATTGTCAGTGATGATTTACCCCCCTACATCAGAGTCACGAAAAGAAAAGTGATTTAAGGCAAACAGAGGAAAATATAGGTCATTTTCTTTCAAATGCTTTTAATCTAGAAGCCTAGCTCTTTGGTTTTTTTGTGGATGATAAATTGAAAAAGATATTGCAAGGAAAACATTTTAAATCAGAATATTTACCAGCATCCCCACAGTAGTGAGTCACTTTTATTGCCACTACGTTGTTAATAATAATAGTTCGATTTTGCCTAATTATAATTAAGTGCTGGCCCAAGATAGTAACTGACTTTTCTTCCAGAGGGCCGGTTTCAATGACAGTAAAAGGAAAACTGGGACTGTGAGAGATTCTACAAAAGCCCGTGTCCATGAAGACTCTCGCCGGAGTGGGAGCTGGTGGGTGCCGGTGCATGAGTGAAAGTCCGTCTGATGGGAGACTTGGGTTCGGGCACCCTGGGCTCTCCTCCAGAGGCGACTGCAACCCTCCACCACCCTGAGGCTGGAGATCTGGGGGCCCAGGATCTTCTGCCATTCTCGGGCCCTCTTGAGAGGAGGCAGCAGAGAACAGCCGCGCCTCAGCCGTGGGTATTTTTGGGGAGAGTACACCAATGGTGGGGAGGGGTTGTTTGTTTGTTTGTATGATTGTCTGTATGTTTTTGTCCTTTTTGTTTTTTCTGTCTTTGTCTCTCTGTTTATTCATTAGCTGGTATGCCTGTCTGTTTTCCCTCTTCTTCTTCTCTCTCACAACCTCCCTTTTGTCTTCCTCCTTCCTTTTTCCATTATTTCCCTTTTCTTATCTCATTTTGCTTTCAGGAGGCAAACTGACACCCCCACTGCATGGAACGATTGTAAGGCAGTGGGAAGAGGTTTCCAGGGGGCTCACACACCTGTGAGCAGATACTGGGATTTGCAGATAACTTCTGAATCACAGCTTCCCCTTCAATTAAATCTCAAAACTGCAAAAAGCTTAGGCCTGCACCCTAGTCCAACTTCAGAATTGAACAAAACTAGAGGATCTACATAGGGAAGAATAGGAAATTGAGCAAACAGAGATAAAAGCTATCCTCCCATCACTAAACAACAGAATTAAAGAAGAAGTTAAAAAAAGGGCAGGGGGGGAAACCTATACAAATGAAGAAAAACCAAAGGAAGAAAATGAGCCTCACACAGACCCCTGGGAGGTCAACCACTGAGAATACCAACTTTGGAACTCAAACAATGAAGAGCCCCAGTATGATTAGTCTCAAACCACAAACCCAGATATCAAGATATTCAGAGAGAGAATAAATAGAAATGAGGAGAGACAAGAAGAAAGAATGAAAGAATTTACAACTGAGATAACAGCAATAAAAATACAGTGAATGAAATAAACAACAAACTGATAAGCAAGGAAAGCATAATTAACCAAACAGAAGGAATCTCAGAGTTTGAGGACCAAAATATGGAACTAACCTAAACTTTTTAAAACATTGAAACAAAGCTTAAAAAGACAGAATAAAACCTCTAAGAGGTGAGTGATTATTTCAAGAGTCTGAATCTAAGATTAATTGGAATCCCTGCGGCAGATAGAGAGACAGAAAACACTCTGGCTGGAACAAACATTCCATGAAATTATACAGGAAAACTTTTCTCATCTCATCACTGATGCAGCCATTCAAACACAAGCGATTCAGAGAACCCCTGCAAGACAACAAGTGAGAAGACCAACTCCCAGACACCTAATAATTTGCCTACACAAAGTAGGTATAAAAGAAAAAATCCTAAAGGTAACAAGAAAGAAGGATCAGACTATCTACTGGGGAAGACCAGTTAGAATAGTAGCAGACTTACCTACAGAAACACTTCAGGGTAGGAGAGCTTGGAGCCCAATCTACAAAGTTCTCAAAGATAAATGATTTCAACCAAGAATTACCTACCCAGCTAAGCTAACCTTTATCAGTGATGGAGAATTAAAAGACATTCAATTCCTAAGAGTTTATGCTGCCTCCAGACCAGTTCTACAAGAAACACTTAAGAAAGTATTAAACACAGAAGAAAGGAAAAAAATAATGACAACGCCCTTCACAAGAATGCAGGAAAAACATTGAAAACACACACGAATCAACCCAAAAATTGCAAGAAAGACAACAAACAAATAAACAAAAAAACAGCGGCAACAACAACAAGCTCTATAAGAACTTCATGACAGGAATAAACTCTCATACCTCAATAGTTAGCCTGAATGTGAGTGGACTAAATACACCACCAAAAAGACATAGAATGGCAAATTGGATAAAATATCATGAGGCAACAATATATTTTCTCCAAGAGACTCATCTCACCAGAAAGGACACTCACAGACTCAAAGTAAGGAGTTAGGAAACAAAATTTCAGGCAAATGGAACACAAAAGAAAGTAGGAGTTGCAATCTTAATATCAGACAAAACACCCTTTAAGATATCAAAAATTAAAATGATATGGAAGGTCACTGCATAATGATAAAAGGGTCAGTCCATCAACAAGAAGTATCCATCCTAAACATATATGCGCCCAGCATAGGGGCACCAACTTTCATAAAGCAGCTTCTAGATAAGCTAAAAAAAAGTTACTGACTCTAACACTATCTTAGCTGGGGATCTAAACACCCCACTAACAACCCTAAACAGATCATCAAGACAAAAAGTCAACAAGGAGATCCAGAACCTCAACATGAAAACTTGACCAAATAGACATAATTGATACCTACAGAATACTCCAACCAACAACCACAGAATATACATTCTACTCATCACCACATGAAACATACTCTAAGATCGACCACATTCTCGACCATTAATTAAGCCTAAATAAATTCCATAAGATTGCAATTCTGCCATGCACCTTCTCAGACCACAGTAGAATAAATATAAGTATCAATACCAACAAAGTTCCCCCAAACCCACCAAGACATGGACACTAAACAGCAGGATGCTAAACAACTCCTGGGTCAACATGGAAATCAAAACAGATTAAAAGATACCTGAAAACAAATGAACACTAAGAAGCATCTTACCAAGATCTCTGAGATGCCATTAAGCAGTAATAATAGGGGAATTAATATCTCTATGAACACACATGAAGAAAATGGAATATCACAAGTTAGCATTCTAACAAATCACCTAAGGAAGGTGAAAAAGCAAGACCACCAAAACCCTAACTTCAGCAAAAGAATCCAGACCACCAAAATAAAAGCCCAAATTCGAGATATGGAAGACAAAAAAGATAATACACACACACAAAATGAAACAAAAAGCTGGTTCTTTGAAATAATAAACAAGATCGATGGATCCCTCAGTAGACAATCCAAGAAAAAAAGAGGAAAAGTCCAAATAACACAATAGAAATGCAAAAGATGAAGTCATAACTGACCCTGAAGAAATACAAAAGATGATCAGAGATTACTACCTGTATGGAAACAAACTAAAGGAAATGGAGGACTTTCTTACATCACACAACCTCCCCAGGTTGAAACAAGAAGAAATCGAGACCCTAAGTAGACCAATAACAACCCAGGAAGTTGACTATGTCATAAGAAACTACCTACAAAAAAAAGTCCTGGACCAGATGGCTTTCCAGCAAAATTCTAGAAAACAAATAAGGAGGAGTTGATGCCAATCCTATTGAAAGTATTCCAGACAACTGAAAAAGATGGAACTCTCCCCAGATCATTTTATGAAGCTAACATCGCATTGATACCCAAACCAGGTAAAGATACAACAAAGAAAGAAAACTATAGGCCAATATCCTTGATAAACATAGATGCTAAAATTTTCAACAAGATTCTAGCAAACCGGATCCAGCAACATGTCTGAAAAGTCATCCATCATGACCAAGTAGGCTTCATCCCCGGGATGCTGGGCTGGTTCAACATCTGCAAGACCATAAATGTAATTAAATGCATCAACAGTGGTAAAGACAAAACCCACATGATTATATCATTAGACAAAGATAAAGCTTTGGTAAAACCCATCACCCCTTCTTGATAAAAACCCTTGAACACCTAGGCACAGATGGAGCATACCTCAGAATTGTAAGAGTCATCTATGAGAAATCCACAGCCAATATACTGCTAAACAGACAGAAGTTGGAACCATTTCCTCTGAAAACCGGAACAAGACAAGGATGCCCACTCTCACCCTTCCTGTTCAACATAGTATTGGAAGTCCTAGCTAGAGTAATCAGACAAGAGAAGGAAATCAGGAATATCCAAACAGGAAAAAAGGAAGCCAAGTTATCCCTTTTTGCAGACGACATGATTCTATACCTCGAAAACCCAAGATAATCTGTCAAAAACCTTCTCGCACTGATAATGACTTTGGCAAAGTCTGAGGATATAAAGACAATTGCATTTTTATACACCAGCAATAAACAAACAGGAACCCAAATAAAAAGCACAATCTTCACAATAGCCACAAAAGAAATGAAATACATTGGCATCTTCCTAACCAGAGACGTGAAAGACTTTTACAGCAAAAACTACAAAATACTGCTCAAAGAAATTAATGGTGACACAAATAAATGGAAAAATATTCCATGCTCATGGATTGGAAGAATCAATATTGTTAAGATGTCCATTCTACCCAAGGCAATCTACAGATTTAATGTAATACCCATGAAATTACCATCAGCATTCTTCTCAGACCCGGAAATGACAATACAGGAATTCATATGGAAACACAAATGACCACGAATGGCCAAAACAATTCTCAGCAAAAAACAACAAAAAAACCCCCAAACTAAAACAAACAAACAAAAAAAGCAGAAGGTATCACAGTCCCAGACTTTAAACTTTATTATGAAGTTACAATAATCAAAGCAGCCTGGTATTAGTACAAAAACAGGCATATAGACCAATGGAACAGGATAGAGATTCCAGAAGCAAAACCTCAATTTCTCAACCAATTCATTTTTGACAAAACCTCCACCACCAACCACTGAGATACCACCTAACTCCAGTCAGGATGGCCATCATCAATAACTCAAAAAACAACAGAAGATGGAGATGATGTGGGGAAAGTGAACACTTCTACTCTGTTGGTGGGAGTATCAACTATTACAACCTCTATGGAAAACAGTTTGCCAATCCCTAAAAGGTCTAAAATTCGACCTTCCATATGAGTCCACAATCCCTCTATTGGGAGTATACCCGGAAGAACTCAAATCACTCTGTGAAAAAGATATCTGCACACACATGTTGATTGCAGCATTGTTCACAATAGCAAAAACATGGAGCCAACTGCGCTGCCCATCAAAAGAGAACTGGATAAAAAAAATGTGGTCCATATACACAATGGAATATTACGCAGCCATAAAGAAGGACAAAATTATGTACTTCACAGTAACTAGGAGGGACTTAGACTCTATAAGACTGAGTGACCTATCACGAAAATAAAGAACTGAATATCACATGTTCTCACTCATAAATACACCTTGAACAATTATGGTAATACTATAAGAGAAGGGTTGTCAGTAATGGGAAATTGCTGGGGTAGAGGGTGGGATTGGCCGTGGTGGGGTTCTGCTGGGTGGGGGCACACTTCATCAGCAAGGGTACCTGCATAATGAACATTTGTATACCTAACCCCAAATTGTATCCCTCATCTTTAAAATAAAAAATGAAAAACAGAGGAATATGATGTGAATCAGCAATAATGTTAATTGAAGCCAATTTTATAGTGTACATGTTCCTGTAAGAATAAGACATTTGGACAATTTTTTATATATACAAAAATCCCATAAAATTTCTACGGTATATAATACAAATTAATTTCTAAATGCATGAGTTCCAACTACTCTCTATTAAGGAATATTTAACTTTGAGTGATTCATGTGACCTCTGAGCACGACTGTCCCCAACCTCTGAGATGCAGATAAAAACAAGCATCTTTATTTAGCTCTAGATTAAGCAAATGGCATTGAGTATCTGTGGTGAGAAAGAATATTTTTTTGGCAGTCATGATAGCTGGTGCTGTGAAGACCATTAAAATGTGAATCGTGGTTCTGACAATCTAGCTGAGAACACAAGAAACAAATAAAAAAGAACATTAAAATGTTTATTATTAAATTATGTAATATAACCTATGAATGCTATAGAGGTTAAAGTGAATCAGGAAGTCAATGATGCATAGCATAATTAAGATAGTCTTCCTATTTTTGTAGGTGTATTGAATAGACAGAAAGCATAAAAATGAATATTTAAGACATAAGCAAATACTTAGATGTCTAAAATAACATGACAAATCTGTGTAGGAGGGAAGAACATATCTCAGGGCATGAGCTAGAATGTGATCAGCAGCTCATTTGTATACTCTGATGGAATCAAAAAGTAGAAGGCTATGGAAACCAATAGAGTAAAGCAATCAGATAGTCAAAATAGGTACAAAAAGAAATAGAAAAAAACATTCAGAATAGAAGCAATGAAATACATCTCAGGGAAATAATTTTAAAATGCGTGCCATTTAAAGTAAATATAACTTTATAATGTAAACAGAAAAAATAATGGACTTAAAATTATTTTCATAAAGTATGAACATCATGGGTTGCTATCATAGTTTACTATATTTATTTTATATTTTATACATTTTTAAATGATTCAATTTTTAAATTTGTTTTTAAATTTATATACAGTAAATATGAGATAGAAAAAACAAATTTATTTACCACTCTCACACACTCACTAGTCAATACATTACTTCACCTCTGGTCACCAAAATAGGTATGGATTTCCCCCCGCACACCAAGAAATGCTCCAGCAGACACCACCTTTGTGTCTTACAATTTAATTCATTTCTGACACTTTCTGCCTCGAGATAGTGTCAGATCCCATAGGCTAAATGCACAGTCCCACAAGACTGCCCTCCAGCTCAGATGTCCATTGCAAGTCCCAGGCTGTGACCTGTCACTCTGATCTACTTGTTATAAATTGGAGATTCCCGTTACCCCCTGCTCAGTTTGCTAGGTTTGCTCAGTTTGCTAGAGTGGCTCACATAACTCAAGGAAACACTTTATTTGCATTTACTCATTTATCATAAAAGACAGCATAAAGGTTACCAGTGAGCAGTCCGAGGGAAGAGATGCATAAGGCAAGGTGTGTGGGAAGGAGTGGGAGGCTTTCGTGCACTCTCTGAGGGCACCACTCTCTGGCACCTCTTCTTGTTCAGCAATCTAGAAGCTATCCAGACCCTGTCCTTTGGGGATTTTGCAGCGGTCTCATTATGTAGAAATGACTAATTACATCATTGACCATTGGTGAGCAACTAAACCTTCAGCCCTTCTTTCTGGAGGATAAGAGGGTGGGGCTAAAACTTCTAACCCTCTAATCACAAGGTTGGTTCCCCTGGCAACCAGTTCCCATCCTGAGGCTATTCAGGACCCCACCAAGAGTTACCTCATTAGAACAAAAGATGCTCCTATTACCTGGGAAATCCCAAGAGATTGTGAGCTTTGTGTCAGATACTCCTATTACTCAGGAAATTACAGAGCTCTTAGGAGCTCGGAGTGAAGAATCTGGGCTAAAGACCAAACGTTAGAAACAAGATTCTGGCACTCATATCTACAAGGGATTTAGGAGCACTGTTTCAGGAACCAGGGACAGAGACCAAATAGATATTTATTATAACACAATATCACACAGTACAATTCACTTTTATATTTGGTGTACAGTTCAGTAAGTTTTACCAAATGCATAAAGTAATGCAACTACAAACATAATCAGCACACAGAGTAGTCACACTACCATGAAACAACTCTCTGGATGCCCCTTTGTAGTAATTTTCTACCAAAACCTAACCTCTGAAAATCACTGACCTGTTTTCTGCCCCTATAATCTAACCTATTCCAGACCGTCATACAAATGTGATAATAGGAAATGAAGAGCAGAAAAAGCTATAAAACATACTGAAAAGAAATAGTAAAATGGCAAAAGTAAGTTCTTCCCTATTAGTAAATGCTTTAAATGTAAATAGATTAAATTTCCTAATCAAAAGACATAGATTGACCCAATGGATGGGAAAACAAACAAAACAAAAAAGCAAAAAAACTGCAAGATCCAACTGTATACTGTCTTCAATAATCTCATTTTAGGCATAAGGACACTTATGGGTTGATAGTGAAAGTATGACAAAAGATGTTCTACGCAAAAAGAGAAGAGGGCATTCTGTGCAAGAGAACAAGGGTGCCTATCCTAATTTCAGTCAAAATAGACTTTTAGTCAAAGCTGTTGCAAGAGACAAAGAAGAGCATTACATAGTAATGAAAGGATCAATTTGCCAAGAAGACATAACACTTACCAACATATATGCACCAAGCATCAAAGCTCCAAAGTATATGAAGTAGCATTTTCCTAACCAAAGTTCTAAAGTATATGAAGTAGTATTTTCCAAACCAAAGTTCCAAAGTATTTGAAGTAGTATTTTCCAAACCGAAGTTATGAGTATTTTCTTCTAGGTTATTTTGTAAATTTTATGACTTTGCATTTATGTTTACGATCCATTTTAAACTGATTTCTACAAACTGGAAAGTGTAAGAAGAGGCTCATGTTTTGCATAGAATGTCCAATTATTCCAGCACCATTTGTTGAAAATATTATTCTGTGTTTTCTTTTACCTTTATCAAAGATAACTTGATCATATATGTATGCATCAATTTCTGGATTCTCTATTCTGTTCCATTGATCTACATGACTATCTTGATTACTGTAACCTGAATCTTAAAGTCAGATACTGTGATTCCTCTTTGCTCCTTTCAAAATTATTTCAAATATTCTTGTTCCTTTATCTTTCCATATACATTCTAGTATCAGTTTGTTTTTATTAAGATAAGAAACTTTCTTTACTTGTACTTTACTGAGAGTTTTCATTCTAAGTGAATAATAAATTTTATCAAATGCTTTTATGTACCTAGTGATATGATTATGTAGTGTTACTTCTTTATTTCATTAACATTGTATATTACATTCATTTTCCAAGATTTTGAATCACCTTGCAATCTCAGAATAAACTCCAATTGATTATGATTTTATATGCTTCTGAATTCAAATTGCTAATATTTTGTTGAGGATTTTTTAAAAAATCTATGTTCATAAGAAATATTAACTTGTAGCTTTCTTGTAATGTATTTATCTGGTTTTAATAGCAGACAATGCTGACCTCATGAAATAAAGTGAGACATTTTTCCTCCTCCTGAATTGAGAAGAAATTGTACATAATTGGTAACATTTATTTCTTAATATCTGTTTTATAAAGCATGCCAGTGAAAGCACTGAGACTTTGAGATTTTTTTTTTTTTTTTAGAGGAGGAGTTAGACTGCTTTTCAGCAAAGAAAGCAAACATGGTCACGCTCAGTGTTCCTGGGTTAGTGAAACCCAGTTTCTTGAGTTAATACAATGCCAGTTTCTATTTTATTTTGCAGAAATATCATTAAAAGTTAATAATCACACGAATCGTTCTAACCTATATATTAGTCATCTTCCTTTTATCCACATTCTTTACTGATAGACCTAAAAACACTTTCCTTTTCTTCATTTGTCCTCAGAACATTATTAGTAAGTTCCTGAGGCCACGCCCATCCTATACTTTCCAGAATTAAAAAAAGTTCTACACTTTCTGAAATACCCCTAGCCTCTTCAGTGATTATTTCCAGAGTATGTATAATTAAACTGTGTGTGATTTTAAAATCAACTCCCCATTAAATGTCAATCATACGACTGCTAGATATTATCAAAGCTTTGTAAGAAAATTGCAATGGGCAAGACAGAAGACCAACTCTTCTTACTTTTTCACATCAGTCCTGTATTTTGGCTGGAACTTTTAATCTTGCCAGATGCCTCCATAGGATTTGTCTATTCTTCCCCATTTATTTATTTAAGCAATTCTTTATTTACTTAAGTTTCAAATCATGGCTTTCTAAGAATACTTTGGGATATAATTCATTACTACTTATTTATTTTATTGCCAAACTGTTCCAATTTTGACAACTGAGAGTTTTTTCAGTCAGCTAATGTACTCTTTGATACACCTCCATCATTGAGTGTTTTTAAATGCAGTTTACTATGAATGAAATTCAGGTGGTCTATTCGTAGCATCCAGATTACTTCAGATACGTTATGTGAACATTGAGATACATCAAGAATTAGACTGGCAAATGAGAGTCCTGGAATCAGAGAACTTCCTCAGAAACAAGTTTTACTAGTAACTGCAATGATAAATGTAATTACATGTCACAGGCACAGCAGAAAGGGTTCTGGGACACCAGTGTGACTTGTCAGATTCTTTCTTCTTGCATGAGATGTGTTCTGGCCTAAGTCTTGCACAGAAGAAGCCACTTAGATCATGAATTACTTAGCTACATAGATTTTGTGACATTTTCCATAAATCCGTGTCCTACAAGGCTATAGATTCCAGGTTTATTCACTGAGGGCAAAACATTGACGAAACGTGTTTTGTAGATAAGTTCTCTCCTGTTGCCCAAAACCACTTTGTTTGTTTGCCAGGAGATCTGCCATTATGATATTTGTAAGGCAATTAGATGAGCTAACATGCTTCCTTTCTTTCTTTGGGACATCCATCACCCCAACTCCAGAAAGGTGGAGAAGGGCAGGCAGGCCTATTGCTTAAGTCCTTTCTTCTTAGATATTCTAGTACAGCATTTTGTGACACAGCTATTTAGTATTTGATGCATCATGTTTAAAATGAGCTCAATAAACAATCATCACTTTGAATACACCGGATAATAATTCTGCACAGTGAAAATTCATGAGAAAATGTTCATAACCATTAATGCTGGTAATTGGTAGCCATTTAAATCTTTTTCAGATCAATGGATTCATAGATTTATTAGCTCTTACAGAGTGCAAGCATATTACAAATTTATAATATGTGATTAAATTAAAACATTTTTATTTAACTGAAAATTCATGTGAAGTAAAGCCTTTGCAAAATTGTAATTTTTACGCTTAAAAAAAATACTCTTTCTGTTGTACATTGTAATAACCTTATTCTGGAGTACTATGTATAAATGAGTTTTGAATTGAACGCAATGGAGCAAATCTGTCAAAATCAGTTAAATTGATTTCCATTTATGTAGATGCATTGAGTTTTACCGTGGCTGAAGCTTTTAAAAAATGAATTGAGTTGAGGATACAAGCCAATTGTCCACATTCCAGATCCTACACTATTGCTCTAAAACTTGGTAAGAAAATAATAAGTTTCAGAAATTTCCTGAACAGATAATATGAAGATCATGCCAACTTTACACCAACTAACTAGTTATAAAATCTAGAATCATTAGAGTTACATTTCAAAAATGAAGTGACTAAAAAGGTGATGTCAAAATACTTCTAATAAAAATAGGATACAATGCAGACTATTTAGGAAACAGACAATGGGGGCTATTTGTGTTAACAATTAAAGACTGGAGCCATATCGAAGATCAGGTCCCAAATTTGAAGTGACCCAGACACCTAATACATAGGTTAATTTTCCCCTAATATTTTGTCTTATCAAGAACTGTGGCTTTCTTGTTACAGTTTTTGGACCTAACTGACTCGCATGATTTCAACTCTGATAGATATATAGCCTCGTGCTTGAATTATAAACCTACATAGACCAGGCCTTCCCATGAAGCTGCAAAGCTGTACTGAGCATGTCTTTTATGTCAACTCCCCTTGACTGTTTCACAGGCACCTTCAGTTTCGCATGTCCCGATTTCAGCACCCGATCCTCCTCTGGCTGCTGAATCCCCTTTCTCTGCATGCAGCATCTCTAATCTAATCTTTACTAGTCTCGTCATCCCATCTCAAAATCGTAAAGACTTCTAAATAGCTCCTTCTCACCACCATTGTCCTGTTCAGCACCCTGTTCCAGAAGCTGTGGAGGCTTTTGGGGTAGTCATTCAAAGATTCTGTCACAATTAGTTTTTGGTATGAACGCAGATTATGAGCTCTGGCTGTTTGATGATCACGATTGAGATCATGCTTTATTTTGTCTCTCATGTAAGCTTTTCATTGCTGAAAACAGTCACTAAATGTTGGTCGCCAGAGACACCCTCTGATAACACTGTTCTGCGAAGTAGAAAACTCATTCACGAAGACCAGCTTTTGAGTGGTCTCAGTCGAGACTTTGAATCGATAGGGCAAAAACGGGCTGTAATTGGAAAAGATTCCAGGCTCCGTGGATTCTGTTTCCATCACAGCTCTCCTATCCATCTTTCTTCCACTGCCCCAGAAACAGCCTAAATCCAGGCCTTCATTCCTTCGTATCTGAATAATTAAGCAAGCAGTTAGCCGTCTTCCCTGCCTCCAGATATGCTTCCTTCTCGCTTCCTCCTTCGTGTTAATGCGCAATTATATTCTCAAATCCAAATCTGATCAAAATCTGCTGATAATCCTTTAATGACTTCCTGCAGCTTTCAGGGAAAAGTTCAAGTTTTGTGAATTGTCACACACCGCATAGTTTGTTGAATAACTACAGAGGAAGAAAGGAGATGGGCCGCGTGTTTCTTGTCTATGAAATGCCAGCCTGGCTTAGGTAAATTGAAAGTATGGAGCTTCCAAAGTTTTCTCTCTCCACATCAGGTTGTGAAACCTTCTGTAACTGAACCCACGTACTTTCTATGTTCTCCTCTCAGCACACTGCTTCCTCCTATTTGGTAACCTGCCAGTTAACAGAGAATGGATAGCTCTTTAAGGGAGCCTTGAAACCAACTTGTTTTTCAAAAACTTTAGGATATTTTACTTATCATCTTGATGCCTTCCTGTTTCAAGAACACAGACATGACATTTCAGGATTAAACCCTAGAAAGAAGTATCCAGAAAGAACTTAGAGACGAGTTGCTTGTCTATCACAGTATTTCTATCCTCCTTCCATGCAGTCATTTGTGACACCCTGGCAACCCACATGCTCCAATCACAAGGGCGGCAAGAGATTTTGACGTTCTTTTGTGGAAGTGCTTACCTTATTAATACTGTGCCACCCATCTGAGTCACAGTTCTTCAGCCACACGCAGGTCCAAATGTCTGGGAGATTTCAACAAACTTAGTGCTCTTCATGGACAATAAAGATTGGATTAGAATCTAAGCTGAGATTTTTTTAATTACTATTGATAGAAAGGGAATCAGTGAAAACCCATTCACTAGTTGTACACAGATATTTAATAGTTGATAAATAAGACATCTTGAAAATACTTAAATACTTTGATATATAATATTTAAGGAAGGAGACAAGAACAAAAGACATTTAGAAAGATTTCATGTGAAAACCTGGTTAAAAGAAAACTCAGAAATTAGAACGGTAAAATTCAGTTATCTGAGTGAAAACTGCATCTATATTATATAGTCTGTTCATTTACAAAATTGATTTCATATAATAGAAAAAAATCTGTATTAATTTCTTTCCCACTCTACTTGTGTAGTTTTGGTATATCTAATTTTTATTGTTTGTTTGTTTGTCTGGTTTTTGAGTTGCAGTCTCACTCTGTCGCCCAGACTGCAGTGCAGTGGCCGCTCCCGGCCCCCGCAGCCTCGACCCGCTGGGCTCCGGCGATCCTTCCGCCTCAGCCTTCCGAGTAGCAGGAACTACAGGCGCGCGCTACCACACCTGGCTGATTTTTTTTTTTGATTTATTGTAGAGATGAGGTCTAGCCTGCCCAGGAGAGTCTCGAACCCATGGGCTCTGGCAATCCACTCACCTCAGCCTCCCAAAGGCGCGGAATTACAGGCTGAGCCACCGAGCCCGGCTGTATATCTAATTTTTAAAAGGCAATAGGTAAGACATGGATAATGACATTTTTATTTAAAAAAGCAAGCTTTTTCTTTTGCTGTTCTCAGTAGGAAAGCTAGTCTACAAGGAGACTCTTTTTGTCGATTATTTTAATCCACTTGTAATGAAATCAAATAGTTTTTTTAAGAGAATATGATATTTGGAGGAAGAAATCATTTGCAAGAGTAGAGACTGAATCTGAAACTCAAACATGAAATGAGATGGAAAAAAAATGAGTTCTTCCCTGAGACAAAGGGGAAAGCAAAAAATGCAGAAAGGTAGGAGACAGATCCTTCTCCTCTGTTTTCATTATGTATTTGCCTCAGCATATCCACACTTAGTGCTTATCATATGCCAGGGAATGTTGTAAGTTACTTGACGTTGAGTTACTGGATCCTCATAACTACCTGTAAGGGTTAACGTTATAATTCTGCCCCTTTTTGCCTGAGGAAACGAGGCTCATCGAAGGTGTGGTGGTTGATTTCACGTGTCTGCTTGGCTGGACCATAGGATGTCCGGACATTTGGTCAAACACTATTCTGGGTGTTTCTGTAAGTGAGAGTGTTTTTTGATGAGATTAACGTTTGAATCGGTAAACGAAATGAAGCAAGCAGATTGCCTCCTCAATGGAAGCGACTCTCAGCCAATCAGTTAAAGGTGCCGACGGAACGAAAAGGCTGACCCTCCTGTTAATCAGAAAGGACTCCTCCTGCCAGGCTGTTTGCGCTTGGACATTGGTCTTTCCTGCCTTCGGATGCAGCTGAAACCGGCTCCTCCCGCATCGCAGGCCTGCCAGCTTTCGGATTAGAACTCGCATCACTGGATCTCCTGGTCTTAGGCTTCGGACTCGGGCTGGAACCACGTCATTGGCTCTCCTGGCTCTTCCGCTTGCCAGCTGTAGGCACTGGGATTTCTTAGCCTCCATAATCGCACAAGCCAATTCTCTGTCAAAAATTTGTCTATGCATGCGTAGTCTTTTTATCCAGAGAACTCTGACTAAGACAGAGGGTAAGTCGCTGTCTCAAGGGTACATAACTACGAAGCACGCTCAGGTCCAGAGCCCACGCTCGGTTGCATCCATTGACCCTCCAGACATCACCCAGTGTTCACATAAAACGTGCAAGTGTGTTAAGCACACGACATATACAGAAAGTCCTCACTTCACATGGCGTATGGTTCTTGGAAACTGTGACTTTAAGCAAAATGACAATGCGGTAAGTACTTCACTCTTATTGACATCAATCAGTCTCTGGTGGAATTGGTTTCGTTGTACAGTATGTCGTTTCACTTAAAGTTGTAGCTTCCAAGAACCTATAGATGGCGTTAAGTGAGGATTTACTGTGTTCCTATGAGGTTATACTAATATCTCTTTGAGAAAAGAAAAAATTGAATCAGAGGAATTAAGCAAAATTCTCAAGGTTAGATATTTCTATGCAGTTGACGTGAAACTTGAACCTAGGTCTTTCTGGCTCCAACACTGTTTTCTTTCCAATTTGTCTTCTGCTGATTTCTACCTTTAACAAATATATGTAAGATACACCATTATCTATTTTTATTGATCTATAATTGATCTATGTATCTACATTTACTTAAGATATATGCAATCATGCTGTAAGCTGAGATATCTCTGCACGTTAAAATCTAGATAAAATGGGCTCAGACCATATCTGGTGGGAAACTCCAGCAGCCTTCTCAGCGTTTATGTGACCTTCAGATTCCCTGATTCACAAGTTCTCTCAATCTTTTTTCTCTTTGCAGCATCTCACAGCTTCTTACTTCCGCATGAGGAATGCAGTGTCATTCCTTGGTATTTGCACAAAAGAAATAACAAAAATAATACTCACACGAGGCCGCTCTTGCCTGGAAAATCCATTACCTGTTTTAGAAAAAGTCAGGGATGTTGTTACACACAGCAAAGAAAATAATAGAGGTAAATCAATGTCACTATCAGCTTGCTCTTATATACTACACTTTCTATTTCTGCTCTTTTCTGATTTTTTTCCTCTCAAGCGTACAAAATAAACATTAAACTGCTATAAATCTCTATGCAGGGCACTCAGCTCTCTCTGCAGCTCTGCCCTTCTTCGGTTTGTAATCTACAGTTCTAAAGGCTTTTTAAGTGCATTTGTAGACGTGACCATCGCCCTCTGGTCTTTGACTATGGGGTGGGAGGTGGGTTATGTGCTTCTAGTTGGGTAAACGCTAAATTCTAAGCATTTTAGTGTAGGATGCATTTTATGTCCTCTTTCTAGCCATCAGGGAATTCAATATTTAGAAGAGCTAAGTAACTTTCCAAAAGTTACAGAGATACTGATGGCTAATCCAGGGTTCATACTTTGGTCTCTCTGATCACAAGTCAGACTAGACTCAGGTTTGGACTTTTCTGAGGTTTTCTTAAATGTAAAACGAGAATCATGTTCCCTAACTCACTGGCGGAACCGAAGGTCATTTCTTATCCATCACTTTACCGGTGTTTCTTAGAAAATGTGGTCCTTCCTCTGATGGTTCCATCTTTTGAACATAAAATTATCTGACCTACAGGACCCGAGGCATCGTGTATGCTCGGCTCATCCCATCCTTTCAACTGGAAATGCCACAACTGATTTAAACTGGTGAGAGGTGATTGAACTGTAAGATGAGGTGGACTCCCAAGACTAAGGGTTTCCTCTTGGTAGAGATTTAAGGAAATAGGCAAGTCACCAGGAAACAACGTTCAACAAGAGAGTAAGGAGGATGGAGCAGCCATGTGGAAAAACAGATAGGACACAGGGGGACACCGCAGATGAAGAAAGAGTGAAACTTCAGCTCCTGGACCTCAAATCTGGACCACCTCCTCGCGTGGCCTGTCAGCTGTCCTATTTCCTTCCTTGGACTTCCCTCTTCTGTTTTGTTTTACGCTTATCTGAATGGGTGGCAGCTGTCTTTTGTAATGAAATGATCTGAAGATGAAGGGATATTGTAAAGTTCAAATGAAATTGGACAAAGAAATATGTGTCAATGCGCCTAGCATACGTCTAGAAAATGATGATTATTAAAGAGCAGCTGTTTGATTACTACTATTCCGATCTTATCACTATCAAAATTTCCTTGAGGTTGGCCTACTTGTTTCAGGACAAGGATCATAATATTCCCCAAGATTCAAGTTAGTCATATATTTTTAATTTAAAGAAAACTACAACAGACATTATTATTCATCATAAATACACTTTATAGCATATTTATTGTGTGACATCATTTTCATGTTAGGGTTATAGTTTTTTAAATCTCAATGCTTGTCCAACATGGTACAATTGAAACAACAACATTAAGATAATCAAATTCTTGAATTATGAATAACACACTTTTTCATTTCACCAGCTTTTTTTGAAATAAAAATTAATCTGAGAGGAAAATATTGAAGCAAAATAGTTTATTTCCCCCTCAGTAGCTGAAAGAATAAGAAATAATTTACTTGTTCTTTGAAAGTTTGATTTTGAAGCAGAGCTCGGTGGCTCAGCCTGTAATCCCGCGCCTTTGAGAGGCTGAGGTGAGTGGATTGCCTGAGCCCGCAGGTTCGAGACCCGCCTGGGCAGCGAGACCTCATCTCTACAATAAATCAAAAAATCAGCCGGGTGTGGTACTGCATGCCTGTAATTCCAGCTACTGGGAAGGCTGAGGCGGAAGGATCGCTGGAGCCCAGCAGGTCGAGGCTGCGGTGGCCGGGAGCGGCCACTGCACTCCAGTCTGGGCGACAGAGTGAGACTCCAACTCAAAAAAAAAAAGAAAAGGTTTGATTTTGGTTTATATAATTATATCATTCAAAAGGCAAAGGAAGACTAAAATAAGCAACGACTTTATTGTAAAGACACATAGATTGACTCTTCAAAGTTACCGTGAGGGAAGGCTGCATTGAGGCTATTAAAGGTAACTATACATTTAAAAAAACCCGAAAACCTAGAAATCCAGTTAGTTATGGGAGCCACATTTCAAGCACTCAGCATGTTGCTACCATATTGGATAGATATAGAACATGTCCATCATCTCAGGAAGTTCTGTTGGACTGCACGGTAGAGGACTAGGACTCTACCAGTGTCTTTGTGTTATTAGGCTTTCTGTTTCCTAAAATCTTCTGCCTGCCTTGACTACTCATCGCCCTACCTTCATCTCACCCACAGGCAGAATATCCATCAAAATGACTATTTAGCTCTTTGTCAAAGTCAGAGAGAGAAAGTTGTAGCACTCTGTTACTTTTTTCTCTCGCTTTAAACTGTAAAACTGCACCTCTGACCACGAGGATGTAATCAAGGTGTACAGGTGACCAGGTGTAATCAAGCATAGCTGCTTGTATTCCGTATTTTAGTTGCAGACTCGAAGGATAAGTATGTGATCAAATTAGGGCCGTAGACCCTCCATGAGATTAAAATATGACAACATCGGTGCAAGACGAGTCTCTCTTGCTTTGACCTGGATCAAGTGATCCAGGGAGCTGGAGAGGTCGTTTTGGTCCCATAGAAAAAAGTCTGCTTGAGACTGAAGCTAAGTTGATGCAAACCACGCTGAGATGTAGAGTGCTGTCTTTCGGTCTCAGCGTGTAAAGAGCCGTTCATTTAGTGTGAACGCAGTTACTGTTGCTCGAAATCAGAATATTTCTGGCTACTCTGTGGGAATCTGAACGTTTCAGGGCATTAGGTATTAAACACAAACATTTAGAATATCAATATTGATGACCGCTCTAAGTCAGTTTCTATACAGTATGATATAACTGACATCATATGTCTTGTCTTTTAGGTTTCTTCTTGCTAGTTTTACTCAATTTAATTTATTTATTGCATACTTCATGTAAGACACTTTCACATATAGCACAAGTTCTCATAATAAAACAAACCAAGAAAGAAAAAAATGTATCAAAAAATATTAGTTCTATCTTGAGCACAAGTTTTAAAAATGCAAATTAGCTTATGAGAGTTGTCTGTCTCAAATATTTAAGACAATAATTTTATGATCATACAACTTATGGCTCCATCACTCAATAAAGACAATCTATATTATATTTCCATCAGTTTATTCTAGGCAATTATGAAAAAATGATTAAAATATTCTGATACTACACTTGAGACTCCAACTCAAAAAAAAAAATTCTGATAATAAATTTCCCAGATGAGTTTAGTAGCCTGATATTTTAAATTTTTAACTAGCATGATCCTTTTAATTTTACATTTATTTCTTTCAATGATTAACATAGAGGCAATATGCAATATTCATCTTTATGTGGATTTGGATTACAATTAACTGATGGATTTAGAAGGGCCTTAAAGAGTTACTATTACAATATTGTAGTTAAAAGCATTAAAGCAAAAGGGTCGTAGCCCCAAATATGCAAGCAAATATAAAACTCAACTTCAAAATAAAATTATCCTTGACAGTAATGAAAAAACTTCAGTGGTAATGATGATGAAACAGTATAATATTTCCGAGAAATTTTGTAGAAATATCGTTGTACGTCCTCACTTACAGGCTCCTGATTTTCCATACATAAGTTTGTTAGAATGCAGGAAAGGGGGATAATATTGCTTTTAATGAAAGTCTGCTTTTATGAGTTTTCAGATGTCATTCCAGAGCTGACGTTGTGTACCGTTGTACCCTGGGGAGTTGCATGCTCAGAATGAACTCATATGTTCCATGACCTTGGGCCAAACAATATCTTGAAGAAGTAATCAGTATAACATTTCAGAAATTGAGGTGGCCAAAGTCTGCCTAGAAAAATCTCTCAGGATTTGATATGCTGAGTGTAGGGGAATTCATTTTCCATTCAAAAGAAAGGTCATAGAAAGTATTCATGTGCCTCAACTTCAGTAAGTGATACAGAAAAAGGAAGACTGGACTTACACGGAATTTAAGAAAATATGTCTTCATTTTCTCATGGCAATCCTTTATATCTAGGAAACTGTTACTATGGAAAGGCCATAATACGGACAATTTAGACCAGTCATTCGAACAAATGTCCTAACAACAGCAGAAAAACATGTCAATGTTTCATCGAACCCTGACTTGTAATCAAGTAGGTGGTTTTTAAGAGGCAAGGTTAGATCATGCAAATATACTGGGGCCAAGAATCAGAATTTTAGTTTTTGCTCCAGTGCTGATTTGTTCACATAAGAGTGATGTTTTCAGATAGATTTCTTTAGGGTAGAAAGTAATGTTATATTACTCAGAAAGACTTGATAAATGTTACTGAGTAAATAGGTTGTTTTCTGATTGCTACTGATCAAATTATTTAATAAAAGTTAGAAGAGATCTATCTGAATATACAATTATAACACTATGTAGCTATCTAGGGTTCATCGGTAGTTGCACAGTTGTTTAAATCACAAAGGTTGGATATTAGACTATATATATGTGGAATTTCTAAAAATAATTCTGTTCTTGATAAAGATGTTTGGGCATTTGCCAGTTTGGCAAAATTGAACATTTTGTGTAACAAGTGAATACTAATTATTTGATCTGAAATTACTATTTTAGGAAACATGTTATTGACTATTAAATCATCAGTTCTATTTGGAGCTGGCCAACAACATACCAGTTTGTTTTCAGTGGTGCAGCCCATGATAAAGAAAAGCAGAAAGGCGATAAGGGCAAAGGGAGGTGACGGAGAGCTCCTCTTCATTGTGTTTTAATTGTGTTTAGGATAAGATAAATGGAAAAACAGCGTCAACTTTTGATTGTTTCACCCACATCAACATTTGAGATAGGCAAGATGCGCTCATAGGAACAAACATGCCAGTGACCACACCAGAAATGTTCACATATACCTCATTATGGCATGGTAAGAATAAAGAAAGGTTTAATGTAGTATTGACAAGAATTCAGTGAACCAAGAAAAGAAATAATAACACAACCATAATTAATTGGTGAGTTTTTATTAAATACCAGGCACTGTGCTATTGTAAACTCTCTCTGCCTCTCCGTCTCTCTCACACGTATCCATAAATAGTTATTAAAAATTATCATGAAATTGCAGCAGCCATGTAAGAGTTTGGAAGCATTTTCTCTTTATCTGGGTGAATGGGGAAACACAGACACACACCAACAAGCACAGAAAACCTTCCAGTGTTCAAGCGGCTGATGCATAATTGAGCCTGAGTTAACATGCCTCCCCTCGGCAGAATAGACTTCATCCTTCCCTCTGGAAGAACGTAGTAAAGGTCCTGGAAACTGGAAAACATTTCTTTTACCCCAGGCTTCTTCCTCCTCAAGGGGTCTGAGTCCCTTTTCCTATTCTCAGGCCTGCAGACTAGTTCTAGGAAATTCTTCGGTCGCATTCTCTCACATCCTCCCATATCCCTCCCCGTTCATCTCCGCTCAGAATGTGAGCTGCTCTGTCCCTCCTTGCCCGTAACCACACTTCCTCCATGTTCCCACAAAGCCCGCTCCAGAACACCATTTCATTTCAATCAACTCCCTTCACTCCTACTTCACGGCACCTTGACTTAACTGAGCCTTCTATTAAACAAAGACATGGCTCATCTCCAGGAGTTTCGAGAGAATGCTGCTCAGAGTTGGGGGCTTCCTGGTACTTCCTGGTGTGAGGCCACTCCATCCTCGGTGCAGTTCCAGATCATTCCTCCTCCCATGTAACAACTCCTCTCCCCTGAAGCTCTTAACATCCAGCCCTGTGGCCTTGTCTTTCTTCCTCACACTCCCTTGCTTTTACTGGAGACTCTGTAGCTTTTTCCCTAGACCCACGTTCCGTCATCCTCCTGTTTGTGTCTCGCACATAGTGGTGGATACATTATATTCCTAATCAATTCACAGTGATTATTTTTAATAGATAACACGTGAAATGCTCACAGTTCATGTTGAGAAAGCCGTGTATCTTGAGACTAGGGTCGAGAAGGACAATGAAGACACCCCCTCCAATACTGTGGTCTCTCAGTTGCACGGATCTTGTCTGTCTTAGGACTTTTCAGCCACCTACCTCCACCGCCAAGCCCCAGGTGTGCTGGAACTTTGGCCTATTCAATTACAGCTTCACCACACACACACACACACACACACACACACACACACACACACTATTATGAACCATGGCTCCTCTAGCCACCCCTCATCATTCCCACTCTGTCTTTCTTGATTGCATTGTAGTGAATGAATTGGCTTATGTGACACAATCAATCCTTCTCAATCTCCTACAACTATAACCCGCTACAACTTTGTCTTTCTACGGTACCTTCTGGGAAGAGAACTCCACATCACAATACGCCAAAGTGTCCTTTGCTCTCCTTCTACACAAACAGCTGTTGTGCAGATGGAAAACTCATACGACTGCATCTGAAAAGTCCATTTCAAAGGCATAGCTGCCAAACTCAATTGGAACACCACATGGTACCTCTACCTTTTGGGCTAACTTTCTCTTTCATTCCCCACAGAGCATATTTCAAACTTTTCCGATTATGCTTTAGTTTCCTTCTTAATGACATCCCTACCTGAAAGCATAAGTCATTTATTCATCTATTAGGCATCCATCGTGTGGTGCTGAGCACAACGGTGAAACAAAGTAAGTTGGGTGACCGTGCCTGTTCCCTCCTCACTTCTGCCTTCATTCCCAAGAACACTCGCCTATCTCTGTGCCCACCTCGGGGGAACACGTATCCTCCCCTATGCCTAACCAATCCCGCTGTATTCTGTTAGCTCAGCCATTGGCCCAGCTAGTTTCTCCATATCTCCTTTATCTGCCAATTCTCCATCCTACTGGCTCTATTCCAGCAGCATTATACTTACTTTTTTCTGTCCCAGCTTTAACATGTCACTACCACCTCTCTCAACCATCATGTCTGCTTCTTAGTTCTTCCCTCTATCTTCTGCATTCTTCAGAGCCATGATAGAGCTGTCCACATCCCCTCCCAAGCCTGACTCATTTTATTCTAACTCCAGCCGCCTGCTGTTTTGCATCCTTCCCCACTAGTCTATCAAAATGATTGTTATCAGGTTCAACAAAGACCTCTTTAGTAGAAAATCCACAGAACGCTTTCTTGAGTCTTTGGACTCGGCTAACACGTCCTTCTGTGAACCTCCTACCCTGCCTCTGGGCTGCCACACTCTCCGGGCCTTTCCCTGCTGGCCGATATTGCCAGTTACTTCGCTGCCTGTCACGACAAGTGGTGCTCCTCTACCTTCCTTCTTCTTCTCCTCTTGCAATTTATACGTTCCCTGAATGACGTAACCATTTTCTCAAATCCAAATATAGGTTTTATTTGTGTGGCAACTTGGTCTGCAACTTAAGTAAGTTCCTTATGAAGACGTTGTGCAAGTTCATTGATTGAGTCCCGTTACCTATCACAGAGTGCCTGGAAACCCAGTGCACGGCGATACAGAAAATAGACAGACTGTGAATGATACAGGAAGCTGTAACCATGAGGACCCATGAAAGTAGAGCACATTCATTCACTCAGCATTCGTTGGGGACTTGCTATATCCTAGGTTCTATTGCCTGTATTCTGTTGTGGATTCTGTGAAAAAGAAAGACAGGAGCTCTGACCCCTGGAATTTACGTTATAATAATGCAAACAAACATTAAACTATATATGTTATGTGATACCAGAGGAGGACAAGTGCTATGAAGAGAATAAAATAGGAAAGGGATCAGAGAGTTGTAAGAGGCGAAAGTGCACCATATGGATAGAGTAGTTTTGGAAGGCAGGTTTGTTGGTGGCATTAACCCTCATGAAAGGAGTGAAATGAGAAAAAGCCTAGAGGCTGTTTGAAGGAAAAGCAACCCGAGAGAAGGTGATATTAAGCACAGTGAAGTGAGAAAGACCTTGGAGTGTTTGAGGAGCAGCAAAGGCCAAAGAGGTCGGAGCTGAATTTCTCATTCTGGGTAGAATATAGGCAGCAGAGGCACTGCGTCACTTCCCCTGCAACAGCCAGTCCGCAAGTAAAAAAATGGGAGATACGATAGCTTGACGATATCAGAGAGCTGTGATAAAATAGTTTGCAACTAGACCGACTAAAATTGAAGTTGAGATGGCTCCCTGTTGCCTTCACTGGGAGGCAGGATTGCAGTTCAGCCTTGAGCTAAGCTGAGGTGTTTCGCCAGGGTAAGGAGAAGACAACAGAGCTTGCTTTTAAAAATAGCTTCATTGGGATATGACTCATACACCACATATTTTACCCATATAAAGCTTACAATTTAATGTTTTTTGGTATATTCACAGATATGTGCAACCGTTGCCACGGTTAAATTTAGAACATTTTTGTCACCCCCAAAATAAAGGCCACAAGCTTCAGCTAGACAACCAGTCTACTCTCTCCCCATACATTGCCTTATTCTGGACATTTGATATGAATGGAGTCAATAACGGGCGGCCTTTTGTGACTGACTTCTTTTAGGTAGCATAATGTTTTCAAGGTTCATCCATGTTGCAGGATGTATCAGTTCTTCATTACTTTTTTGTGACTAAAAATAACAAAATTTAGCATTTTAACAATTAAGGGTATGCAGTACAGTAGTGTTGACTATATACATATCATGGTGCAACAGATTTCTGTAACTTTTTCATCTCACAAAGCAGAAACTCTGTAGCCATTGGACAAGTTCCATTTCCCCCTCTTCCTTAGCCCTGATAATCACATGCTACTCTCTGTTTCTATGTGTTTAACTACTCTGGATGCTTCGTAGATGATCACGAAACATTATTCTTTTTATGACAGGCCTATTTCGTTTATCAAAAGGTCCCCAAGCCTTATCCACGTTGTCACATGTGATAAAATTTTCTTCTTTCTTTTAGCTGAACAGCATTCCACTGAATGTGTGTGTGAGTGTGTGTGTATTCCATATGTGGTTTACAAGTTAACTTTTCAATAGATATCAGGGTTCTTTTGACTCTTGGTTATTGCGCGTAGTGCTGCATAAACACAGATGTGCAAATATCTCTTTGAGATCCTGCTATTAATTTTTTGGATCTATATCCAGAAGTGGCATTGCTGGATGATATGGCAGTTCCTAACTTTTTGAAAATCTTCTACTGTAGCTGCACCATTTTATACTGCCATCAAGAGTTTTCAAGTATTCCAATTTCTCCACACACTTGTCGACAATTTTTGTTTCTGGTATTTATTTATTTATTTTGGTAATGGTCATTTAAAGAGATGTGAGGTGACATCTCACTGTGGCTTTGATTTGCATTTATTTGATGATTAGTGACATTGAACATCTTTTCATATGTGTGCTGGCCATTTTTGATCATCTTTGGAGAAATGTCTGTTCAGGACTATTGTCCATTTTAAAAATAGGATTACTTTTTTGTTTGTTTATTTTTGGTGTTGTTGAGTTGCAGGAATGCTTTATATATTTTGGATATTAACCCTTATCAGATTCATAGCTTGCAAATATTCTCTCCAATTCCATAATATACTTTTTCACTCTCTTATCTCTTTTGCCTCACAGAAGGTTTGAAGATAGAGTCCCATTTGTATATTTTTGCTTTTGATTCCTGTGCTTTTGATATCCATGAAATTCAAGAAATCATCACTAAATCTAATGTCGTGAAGTTTCCCCTCTGTATTTAATCTAGTAGTTTGATAATTTCAAGACTCACATTTTGGTCTTTAATCCATTTTAAATTCCTTTTTCTTTTTGTATATAGGTAGACAATGGAGAAATTCCAAGCTAAACCAAATACATGCTGGAAGAGATTTACTCTGAGTCAAATGTGAGTGACTAAGGCTCAAAGAACAATCCCAAGAGGCTCTGAGAACCATCCCAAGAGGCTCTGACCAAGATAGTTGGATTGCAGCTTGGTTAGACACATCTTAGGGAGACAGAGGTTACAAAAAAAAGACCCCATAAATGAATACATGTGAAGGTCACATTGGTTTGGACTGGGAAGGTGAGACATAGCCAAGTGGGAGCCTGCAGGTCATACGTGTATTCAAAGATTTCCTGATTGGCAATCGGTAGACAGAGTTAAGCTCTGTCTAAGGAATTTCACAATGAGTAAAGGAAATGTTAGTTGGGAGAAGGGGCAGGTTGAGGAAGCCAAGGTTTTTGATATGTAGATGACGCTTCATGGGTAGCAGCCCCGAGTGAGAATAGACGGGAATGTCCAGCTTCTCTGGGAGTCCGAGGAGAGGATTCCGAATGGATCCAGATCTCCCTAAAAGACAGCTTTTGAGTTCCTTCTTGAGCTGTTATGTGGTGTTATGTCACAGATTGGAAAGTAAGTTCCATTATACAGAGTTAGTAAAAACTCTTCTGACGAGACTTTGTGATTTATAAGGTGTGACTCCTCAAGCCCCCTAGATAGGAATTTAGGCCAGAGACAAATGAAAAGGTCAGAGTTTAGGCCTGAAGGTAAAATAAAATAAGGATCGAACTTTATTATTTTACATGTGAGTATCAAGTCTTCCCAGCACTGCACGTTGAAGAGACTATCCCTTCCCCATTATGTAGTCTTGATACCCTTGTGGAGGATTGTTTGACAATATATGTGAGAGCTTATTTCTGTTCTTTCAGTTCTGGTTCATTGACCCTCATATGTGTTGTTGTGCCAATATCATGCTGTTTTGATTATTGTAGCTTTATACTGTGTTTTGACCTTGCAAAGAGTGAGGACTCCAGCTTTGTATTTATGTCTCATGATTGGCTTGGCTATTTAAAATTTTTGAGATTCCTAATGAATTTTAGCATTTTTTCCATTTCTACCAAAAATGCCAATGAGGTTTTTATAGTGACAGCACTGAATCTGTAGATTTCTTTGAGTAATATGGCCACTTTAACAATACTGTCTTCCAATTTCAGAGCATGGGTTATCTTTTCATTTATTTGTGTCTTCATTAATTATTTTCAGCAACATTGGCAGTTTTCAGTGTATAGGTCTTTTGCTTCCTTGATTAGTTTTATTCATAAGAATTTTAGGGTTTTTTTGATGCTGTAGTAAATGGAATCAAAATTTTTTTCAGAACTTCATTCTTAGTGTATAGAAATACAGCTTATTATTGCAACTTTGTTGAATTAACTTATTAGTTCTAATAGTTTGTCTATGGTTGTGCGTGTGTGTGTGTGTATGTATAATCCTTCAAGTTTTCTACATATAAGATTATACAATCTACAAACAGAGATAATTTTATTTTTTTCTCTCAAAATTGAATGCTTTTTATTTCTCTTTCTTGTCTAATTGCTCTGGCTAGAATTTCCAATAAATGTTGAATAGAAGTGACAAGAGTAGGCATGCTTGCATTGTTTCTGATTGTAAAGGAAATTCTTTCAGTTTTTCATCATTAAGTATGATGCTAGCTGCGGATTTTAAATATAATGTAAATTACTTTTATTATGTTGAGGTAATTTTCTTCTATTCCTACTCTGTTGAATTTTGTTTTTATTATGAAAAGGTGTTGAATTTTTAAAATGCTTTACTGTGTCGATTGAGACGATCATGTGATTTTTATCCTTCTTTTTGCTAATATTGTGTATTGCATTAACTGACTTTTGTATGTTGAACCATCCTTGAATTTCAGGAACAATTACCACTTGGTCATTGTGTATAAGTCCACACAATGTATTGCTGAATTAAGTTTGTAGTATTTTCTTGAGAATTTTAGCATTAATATTTGACAAAAATTCTGGTGTGTGGTTTTGTTTTCTTGTGTCCTTCTCTGACTTTGGTATTAGGGTAATGCTAGCTTCATAAAATTTGAAAGTGTTTGAGAAGAATTGATACTAATTATTCTTTAAATATTTGATATAATTCTCCAGTGAAACTATGTAATTCTGAGATTTTCTTTGGTGGGAGGCTTTTGATTCCTGATTCAATCTCCTTACAGTTATAGATCTGTTCAGATTTTAATTTCTTCACAATTCAGTCTGGATAGTAATATATGTCCAAACATTTAGCCATTTCTTTTATGTTATTCAATTTTCATAGTGTATAATTGTTCATACTAGTCTCTTGCAATCATTTTAACTTCTGTGGCATAACTTGTAATTCTGTTCTTTTATAATTTCAATTTAATTTTGATTTTTTATTTTAAAGATATGGGGTACAATTCAGGATCAGGCATACAAGTGGTCACCATATGGGCAAGGTTTGGGCCTCCCTTTGGTCCCCACTTTGCCCGGCTTGAGATCAGGTGCCCTTGTTGATGTTGTGCTCCCCACCCCCGCCCCAGCAGTATCCCGCCACTGCCAATCCTTTTCTTATAGAATGATGGTAAATGTTCAGGGTTCACTTATGAGTGAGAATATGTAGTACTCTGTTCTTTGTTTCTGTGATAGTCCACTGAGTATGACAGACTCGAAATCCAAACATGTTGCTGTAAAGTTCATATGTTTGTCTTTCTTTATGGCTGCATAACATTCCATTGTGTATATGTACCACATTTTTTTAAATCCGGTCAAGTTATGATGGGCAGTACAGTTGGTTCCATGTTTTTGCTATTGTGAGTAATGCTTGCAAAAAAATGCACTTGCAGGTATCTTTTTTGCAGAATGATTTGAGTTCCTTTGGGTATATTCCCAGAAGGAGGATGGCTGGGTCATATGGAAGGTCAACGTCTAGTTCTTTTAGAAATCACCACACTGTTTTCTAAAGAGGTTGCACTAGTCTGCATTCCCACCAGCAGTGTAGAAATATTCTCTTTTCTCCACAGCCTCGCCAGCATCTGTTGTTGTTTGTTTTATTAATGATGGCCATTCTTACTGGGGCTAGGTGGTATCTCAGTGTGATTTTGATTTGCATTTCTCTTATGATTAGTGAGGCTGAGCACTTTTTCATGTGCCTATTGTCGCCCGTATATCTTCTTTTGACAAGTGTCTATTCATGTCATTTGCTCACTTTTTAATGGGGCTGGGTTTTGGTTTTTGTTTTTTGTTTTTTCTTTCAGCACATTTCAGTTCCTTGTAGCTCCTAGATGTTAGGCATTTGTCAGATATATGGTTGGCAGAGATTTGTTCCCAGTCTGTGGGCTGTCTTCCCACTCTGTTGGAGGTTTCTTTGGCTTTGCAGAAGCTCGTCAGTTTGATGAGGTCCCCCTTGTCTGTCTTATCTCTTACGGCATGGGCAGTTGGAGGCTTGATCAGGAATTGGTTGCCAGTTTCAATTTCCATAAGGGTGTCTCCTGCATTTTCTCAGGTTCTTATAGTTTGAGGTTTTACATTTAAGTCTTTGATCCACTTAGAGTTTATTTTTGTGTATGGTGATATGTAGGGGTCCTGTTTAAATTTGCATGAGGTCAGCCAGTTTTCCCAGCACCATTTACTGAATATGTTCTCCTCTCCCCAGTGGTTATTGGTGGAGGATTTGTTGATGATGAGTTGGTTGAGAAATTGAGGTTTTGCTTCCAGAATATCTATTCTGTTCCATTGGTTCATATGCCTATTCTTGTACCAATAACAGGCTGTTTTGATGATTGTAGCCTTATAGTAAAGTTTGAAGTCCAGAAGTGTAATACTTCCCACTTGGTTTCTTTTGCTGAGGATTGTTTTGACTATTCACGGTCATTTATGTTTCCACAAGAATTTCTGCATTGTCATTTCTAGGTCTGAGAAGAATGATGTTGGTAATTTAAAGGGTATTGCATTGAATCTGCAGATTGCCTTTGGTAGGATGGACATATTAACAATGTTGATTCTTCCTGTCCCTGAGCATGGAATATTTTTCGATTTGTTTTTGTCTTCTTGGATTTCTTTGACCAGTGTTTTGTAGTTTTCATTGTTTTCACTTCTCTGATTAGGAAGATACCAAGGTATTTCATTTTTTTGGTAGCTAGTATGGATGGGATTGTGCTTTTTATTTGGTCCTCTGCTGTTTGTTGTTGGTGTATAAGAATGCAACTGTCTTTTGCACATTTATTTTGTACGCCAAGACTTTGCCAAAGTGCTTTATCAGTGAAAGTAGACTTTTGACAGATTCTCTTGGATTTTTAAGGTATAGGATAATATCATCACAAAGAGGGATGACTTAACTTCCTCCTTTCCTTTTTGGATACCCCTGATTTCCTTCTCTTGATTAATTGCTCTAGCTAGGACTTCCAACACAATATTGAACAAGAGAATTGAGAGTGGGTAGCCTTGTCTTGTTTCAGTTTTCAGGGGATATGTTTCCAGTTTCTGTCTGTTTCACAATATGTGGACTGTGAGTTTATCGTAGATGGCGCTTACCATTTTGAGGTATGCTTTTCTTTTTCTTTTTGAGTTGGAGTCTCACTCAGTCGCCCAGACTGGAGTGCAGTGGCCTCTCCTGGCCACTGCAGCCTCAACCTGCTGGGCTCCGGCGATCCTTCCACCTCAGCCTTCCAAGTAGCTGGAACTACAGGTGCTCGCTACCATGCCTGGCTAATTTTTTTGATTTATTGTAGAGATGAGGTCTTGCCAAGTTGCCCAGGCGGGTCTTGAACCCGCAGGCTCAGGCAATTCACTCACCTCAACCTCCCAAAACGAGGGATTACAGGCTGAGCCACCGAGCCCGGCAAGGTATGTTTTTTCTGTGCCTAGGTGTTCAAGGGTTTTTATCAAGAAGGGATGCTGGATTTTATCAAAAGCGTTTTCTGTATCTAATGATATAATCATGTGATTCTTGTTTTTACATCTGTTGATGTATTTGCTTACATTTATCATCTTGTGGATTTTAATTCTCCATCACTGATGAAGCTGAGTTTGACTGGGTAGGAAATTCTTGGTTAGAATTGTTTATCTTTGAGTTCTTTGCATATTGGACTCCAGTCGCTTCTGACTTGTAGTGTTTTTGCTGATGGGTCTGCTGCTATTATGATTGGTTTTCCCCAGTAGGTAGTCTGACCTTTCCCTCTTGCTGCCTTTAGGAGTTTTTCTTTTGTGCTTATTTTGTGTGGGCAAATTACTATGTGTCTGGGGTTGGTCCTCTCATTTGAAGTCTTGTAGGGGTTTTCTTATCCCCATTGTTTGGATGTCACATCTCTGGTGAGATGGGGAGTTTTCTGGATAACGTCCTGGAATACTTCCTCCAGGGTGTTCTTCATTTCCCTTTCTTCTTCTGAGATACCAGTCAGGCATAGGTTTGGCCTCTTGATATAATTGCACATCTCTTGGAGGCTTTGTTCTTTCTTTCTGAGTTATCTTTCTATGTTTTTTACAGACTGGGTTAATTCCAAGTTTTGATTTTCAGGTTCTGAGATTCTTTCTTCTGCTTGATTAATTCTGCTTTCTGTGGTCATCATCTTGTTATTTGTTTCCTGGATGAAATTTTTATGGCCAAAATCCCTGTTGCAAGTTCGTTCAGTGTTTGATCTTGTCTTTCTTGAGTCTTATTTACTTTTTCCATAAATTCCCTAATGCCTGTTGTATTCTGTGGCCAGTCATTGGTGATTTCCATTGTTTGGGCTCTGAGATCTGATTTTTCAGGTGTTTTCCATTTGGCATACTGTGAGTTACCTGTGTCCTGCCATTGATTTTTTTTCCTCATTTGTGACAGATCCCTTTCTTTTCTCTTTAGTTCTGTTATTCAGTGGCAATGGGAGGGACTTTCCTTTCTGATGGTTTCTCAAGCCCTCTATTCTTTACTGATCAGGGTTCTGAATTTGTTCTATTTTGAAACAGGTCTGTGGGTGGAAGCTTTGCTGTCTGTTGTAGTTTTGAGAGTTGAATAAGGTGGAGGATGGGGAGCTAGGATTCAGAAACTACTTACAAATCACAATGTTCACTGAGTATTGTGGTATGGGTTCCCTGAGTCCACTCCCCAACACCACTCTGAATGATGATGTGATAGGTATGTATGTGTACCCCATGAGTCCAAGATACAGTAACAGCAATGAGGAGAATTGAGAATGATAAAATGAAATAACATGGAAAATAATTTTAAAAAGTAAAAAATTTAAAAACACAGAACAACAAGAGCAGAAACCAAAGCAAAAAACAATTAAATGTGCATGTATGCATGCACCCCACACACAGACACACACCCACACACCCACAAAACAAACTGAAATAATAACAAAGCAAGACAAAACAACAACAAAAAACAGGAAATCTAAGCACACACACACACCCCAAACCCAAAATGAAAAGAGAAGTAAAAAGGAAAAAGAAAAAGAAACTCAAATTGAAACCTCACACTTGTATTCACACATACATTTAACTTAAAAAAGAACAAAAAATCAAAAGCAAACAAATAAAAAAACCAAAAGATGAACTCTCAATCCTTCACATATACATATAAAAAGAAAAAAAAAGAAAGAAAGAAAGAAAGAAAGAAAGAAAGAAAGAAAGAAAGAAAGAAAGAAAGAATGAAAGAAATAAAGAAAGGAAGAAAGAAAAAGGGGTCGGGGGGATGCAGATTGATTTCTCACATACACATTCAGACACAAAGGGAAAATATAAAAAATAAAATTAAAAAAACAAACCTGCCCTCTTGTGGCAGGTTCTGTAATTGTTCCTCTCAGCTCCCCCTCTGCTGTTTCCTGTAGAGCTTTGCCTTATTCACAATCTCCCCAGTGTTTGGGCCAGGGAAGGAGGAGGGGGCAGTGGGGGGTGTGTGGCGCTTCAGTCCTCCCCTCCCACTCTAGTATGGTCAGAGGGATCCCCTCTAGTGAGGAGGTATAGGATTGTCTCTTCTCTAGATACTGCCAGGGGCACCCCAGCTGGGCTTATCCTGGAGTGGAGTCTTCCTATTGTGGCTGACATCCAGACTCTGCCTGAGTTTATCCCTCTCAGTCGTACTCCAGCCACGTGGGCCTCACATTCAGAGGATTGCTGAGGGTGAGGGGGTTGGGTCAGCTCCAGACTCACCACTGATCTCTTTGGAGGTCTTCCTCATCCTTTTTTGGCCACCCCCATTGTCCTGCAGCAGAATCAGGGTAGAGGCTAGGGTGCCTGAAACTCAGCACTTATTCTGTCTCTGGAGTTTGTGCTTTCAGGATATTCCCTCTGGGTCACAATCAACCCTTGAGTAGTTAATCCACTAGGTACAGAAGTCAGTCAGATTTGTCGTTCAGTGGTGAGCGAGCCGGAGCACTTTCCTTCCCAGTTTTCAAGATGGTGGCAGGGTGACGCTTTCATGTTCTCCAGTGAAGCTCTGCCTCTGGGTTCCCTCACTGTGCTCCTTCTGCAGCCCTTGCTACCAGTGTCTGGCCAGGCACTGCAGTGGTGGGGCAGAGCCTGGAGCTGGCAGTCTTTCCCAGCAGCTTCTTCCTGAGAAGGAAGGGCTTTGTTGATATTTTTTTAAAAGGCGCTTGGCTTCTGTGCCCCAAGAGGTGCTAGGGACTAAGCAGAGCAGCTGTGGCACCAGTCGCTTCACCAGGGGATCACTGGACACTTGCTCCCCAGTGAGTAGACTCAGTGAGTAGACTCAGCTGCTCACATGACTACTTACTCACTGACACACACAAATTTTCAATACACTCCTTCACTCACACTGGGGTTTGCTTAATCTGACTGGCTCCACTGCCATCTTCCAGAGAATCTAATTTTGTTTTTATTAAAATTACTACTACTCTCAGACAAAATTGATTGTTGATAACAAGGTGGTGGAGATTAATGGTAAATTTTGTCACCTATGTCCCTAACATTATTTATCCCATCTTTACAAATCTGTAACCATTGGAATACTTGACTACTGCTTTGCTCCACTGTGATTACTTATAGTACATGCTCAGTATTATTGGAAGGATAATTGTTTTTTCCAGATAGCTGGATTACATAGCAATTAACTTTATAATATCTCATTTTTAGAAGAGATATTATAAAAATTGGAATAAAAAGTGGAAACTGGAAAAAAATTTTCTGAAGTTGACATTTTATAGGAGCAAAAAAATTAGCACCTGGAAAAATAAAACTACAATATTTTAAATTAGTTTACATATATAGCCAATTATATTTTTTGCTAAAATAACTAACACCCAACTGATTTTGATTTTGAAGTGAGCTTTAGAACTTCTGTATGTCTAAATATACACAGATTTACCTAAAGATAACGTAATTAGGGTTTGCTACTGTGTCAGTCAAAATGTCTGGGCCTTGCCAACTCAGTAACTATCTACCTGCTTTCTCTGAGTAAATCGGAAAGCGATCTCAAGACACTCCTCTGCCAGGTTGGAACACAGAGGCTAAATCTCCCTGGGGTCTGCTCACGTTCCTACTAACATTGACATAAGAATATTTGTGGACGTAGCTACAACAGGTTAAAAAGCGCAATGCCTTTAGTGGAGTATTACACCGCCATAAAGAGCAAAATCGTGGCCTTCACACAACTTGGATGCAGTTAGAGACAATCATACTAAGTGAGCTATCGCAGAACAAAGAACTGAATACTGCATGTTCTCACCCATAAGTGGGCCCTGACCACTGATCACATTCGCACAAGGGTGGGATCAGCAGTCGCTGGGCACTGCTAGGGAAAGGAGGAGGGTGGCCGGCGTGTGACCGCACAAAGGGCACCTGCTCCACTACCAGGGGGAGGGAGGGCTAGTTAGAAGCCCAAACTCTACCCACTTGCAGCCTATTCATATAGTAAGTCCTTACTTGTACCCCACAGCTCTGTAATAAATGAATTTGAAATTTAAAAAACTACAGTGCCTTGTCTTGAGGGTGTTATGCAATTAGATCACGAGAGCGGAGCACTTGCATGGAGATCAGTGTCCTGAAAAGAAGACACCAGAGAGCTAGCTTGCTCTTTTTCCACCATGTGAGAAAACGATAGGAAGTCAGCAGTCTGCGGTCAGCAGTCGTCAGAACGTGGCCGTGCTGACCCTTGATCTTGGAGTTTCCAGCCTCCAGAATTGTGAGGAGTAATTGTTTATTGTAAAAGCCGTCCAGTTTATGGTGATGTGTTATATCAGTGTGAAGAGACTACGACAAAGATGCTGAGAAACAGGACACACTAGGGCAAAATTTTGTGGCTGGATATGGAGTTTTAGATCCAGAAAATAAAGATCTGGAAGCCAGGAGGTCCTCAGAGATGGAATATGGCACCAGCAAGGAGAAATGTGGTCGTGAACTAGATCCGAAGGCAGAGGATGTGTGTCCTTAGACCTCCTTTCTAGAGCTTTCCATGAGAGGGCAGGCCAGAAGACAGGGCTGATGGGGGTTAGAGCCACAGACGCACTTGACTCATAATGAGGAAGGCACAGGAATCAGAGAATCATGACTGTTCTTATGAATGATATGCATGGACCAAGCAGGCACATTAGACTCAGAACAGAGCAATTATTTCCCTAAACATGTCAGCTTATATATATATATATATTTTTTTTTTACAGGCCATGTATGTCAAGAGTATGAGGGATACCTTACAAAGCACACAAGATACATTCTGTACACAATTTTAGAATTCATAGCAGATTATACTCAAGGAGCTCCATTTTCTCTAGCATATTTTTTATACTACAGTCCCACAGGATAACAGATTCTCATTTTCAATGCCAGCTTACTTTTACATGATATTCACATTTTGTATCAATCTGGTGTTCAGGGTTTATATTACTTGACATGATTTTTTTAAGTGCATAATCACTTTCTTACATTTTCTGTTTATATACTTATGGATAAAATGACATAACATAAATTATATTAGAGATGGAATAATTAATATCTCCTAAAGTACCAAGTAATTTACCAAAATCCTAGTATTTCACTATATAGTTGGTAGCCGAAAGTAATTTATCATTGTTTCTTTGCAATCATATTGATGTCACAGGTTAGTTAAGGCTTAATGATGATTAAGAATATTTAGTGAATTCATGCACACTTTAATAAATTAATTTAACATTTCAGCTGCTTATGTGCAAGGATCCATAAAGTTATCCATTTAAATGACTTGAGAATTATAATATGATAGTTTACTCTTAGAGAATTACTTTTCCTTTCACTGGTTATTGATCAGGTTACCAAATGCTTTAATTACATATATACACATTGAAAACATTTATTTATGTGATTGTGGAGGATGACTGTATTTTAGGGAAGATTTTTATCAAGAATCCTGACTTTTTTTCTGGTTATAATTGCTTTTTTTCTAATTACCATTTATGTTAGCTAAGGCATCAATTATTTGATTCATGTAACATTTTATGTGTTAATGTACAATAATTAAAACAAGTTAGAATGTCATGAGAGATCTGTGCCAATAATCACAAGGCACCACATAACCACCACTACCTATGACAATGCTATTTTTTAATACTAGTTTTTTAAATAATAAAATTGAGGCTCAGAAATGTCAGGTAACTTTCCCAAGAATACACAGCTAGTAGACTCAGATTTATAATACCACAAAACCCAGATTCTCAGATACCACTCTGCTCACTAAAACTTGTGAGAGTGAATTTGACTTAATTTACAGTTCTTCTTACCACAAAAAGGAAAGACACCTCCATAGGGTAGCGCTCAGGTTTTGAGTAGATTGTGCTTGGCTTTCGGGGCACCTGATATGTGAGTGCAACTGGCGTTAGGATGGTTAAATTGTCAGCACCTCAATGGAACATCTTGTGTTTTTCGGGCATGAGTCACGTTCGCCAACCATCTGCAGCATAAGGTAAATTTTCAATTCACAAGCCAATGGAATTGTTATTCACGCAGATATCACCGTATTATTTGGCAGGTAATTTTTACTGGAATACCACAGGAGGCAAGTACTGTAACAACTTTCCTCCATAATTAATAAAAACAAACATATAATCATTTACAATACTAACCTTTGTTGTGGTTCTTTGTAGAATGTTCTTGCTGACTGAAAGTTCTATTAAATTAAAACTTCTACACTTCCCACTTTGTATTTACTTACTCTAAGATTGTTTCACTTTCAATTTATCAGATTTTTGCACTATTCTGAACACTGTATTAAAATTAACTGCAAAATTATCTTCTATTGTGCTTTTGTAGATGTAAAAACTCACTACCTTAATCTGCATAGTCTAATAAAATAATAGTGTTTCACAATAAATAACTTTCCCACAATGTGGAAACCTTGGAATATTTTCTAATAAATAACTTAGTCTTCATAAACACTCAAATTAGTCACTGAACATGTTTATATAACCGTATAGGATACGCCTTTTATTAGAAACAACATTCAGTAATATAAAGAAAAACGAATTCCCATCTGTCCCTCTTTTACTTTCCACGTAATTTAAGGTACATTTTGGAGGGAATTCTTGTGTTTGTTTCATCTCACCTCACTTGTTTTTAGGTGAATTCAAAGTTTTGTTATTAACCCCTACCACAAGCAAAATGACTCTGAATCCGCTTGTGAAGCCAGGTACACTGCATGCGATGCCCCTGGTGTGAAACAGATTTGTTGGTGTTTCCAAAACTGAATCAGAAAATGAAGATTTATGTGACTGAACTTCTCACTGAGCAGTTGTGGGACTCGCAGCAACTCTCAGTCTACCCCCTTAACTACTGGCCTGACATGTGTAATTGGCTGTCAGACACGGTTCTGACACAAAATTCGACATCTAAATTCCAATCTCCATCTTACATTTCTGCTAACCAGAGGTGCGAGAACCTTCATTTTAACATGATCAGGGACCCAGTTTTTAAAAACATCTCCAGTGCAGTCCTGACAGCCACTTTTTCGTGTTTAACAGCTTTGGGTCTTGGCTAGTCTTAAGCACCTGGGAGGAACCTGTTCAGAAATGATTTGTTATGAAATGATAAAACCAGTTCTGCCTTTGCTGATGAATCAGGAATAATGACCAATGCTGAGTCCAGTCTCATGGCTACTTTCTTGAGTGACTTATTGAATTTGCATCCTAATTTCAGTTTAAAGTTCTGGCAAGATATTGGACAGCTACAATGAATAATTTTGTTCACACATACAGATGCAAATACTTTATGCTAGGTTAACGCTATTCTAAAGGACATACTTTAAAACTGGTGTTCATTTCCTAGTGTCTACACTTCCCACTTTGTATTTACTTACTCTAAGATTGTTTTAGTTTCAATTCATCTTTTTACACAGACTCTTGGCCTCATATTAACCAAAATAAATCATTAAAACACATACATAGCTAATTGTATGACTTTTGTTGGCTCTGTATTACAGTTCTTCCAGTGTTCTTAAATTTAGTCTGAATAAAGGACAAATTTTTAAGCAGAAAAACCGACATTTTGTTTGTTTATTTAAATAAAAAGAGAAAGCGAATAATTAAGAACTGTTTTCACTGGTCGCCGAACAAAAAAATAATTTGGTTTTTTGGGAAAAAAATAAGTACTATTGCTCCCCTGAATCTGTTTGTTCTTTCAACTCAGTCCTAAGAGTTGATGCTTACTGAGTACAGAGCCCAGCAATGAACTTGAGGGCCTCACATTTCATTCAAGCCCCACAAAGCAATAGAAGGACTAATGTTTTCTTCTTTCTATAAAGAGCAAGTTAAGACTAAGATAGTGGAGTAGCTCACCCAAGTTCTCAAGAGTAGTGAAATTCTCAACTATTAATTTAAAGCAGATCGTCTGCTGAGAACGATCTCAGTTAAATAAATGAATTTGAACACTCTGTGGGAGTTTTAAGAAGAGGCAAGATAAGAACCAAGTCATTGAGCATTGAACAAAAGGCTGTTTTCCTAAAACACCTTTCAACATAATGCCAATTCATTTTACTGCACTTAAGGGAAAAAAGGGTAAGGCCCAATTCCTTTCTTCAAGAAGTTTAGAGATTAGTAAGGGCACTGTCATATTCATGCCATAATTTAAAAGCTAGTTAGAAATGGTACCGAAAAGTAAAGATTTCTCTGTAGAAGAGGTATAAGAAAACAAATATTTCCTGTATGCTAAATTTGAAGATTATTCCTCCCTGGAAGGCTTAAAGGAGTCTTCATGGTAGAGATGTGTAATCTGTGTATGGTGGGTTTGTGCTTGCCCATGTGAGAGGGAAAGCCATGAGTGACCTGATCCTAGAATGAGGCTGTAAGTGGGTGTACTTTTAAAGAAAAATGAGAATTTATCCTGTTTGCATAGAAGCCTGCTAGGGACTAACGGAGCTGTGACTAGAAAGACCCTTTGCAGCCAATTTGGAGATGATCTTGAAAACAAGGGGGAAGTATAGAGTCTTCTCCAAAAGCAAACAAGAAACCTCTTAAGACTGTTAGCTGAGAAGGAGCAAGATAGTAAGAGAATCTTTTAAAGCGAAATAAGCACGCACCTCAATGTTGTTCACCTTGTTTGAGGGCTTCCCCTTCGTAGCATGGGCCGCTGCTCCTGGCCCTCAGGGTTGGCTCTTAGCACTTGTCAAGTGTGATCACTGGCTGACTCATCCATCTCTTCTTATCCATAATTGGGTAGTCTTGATACCGAGCTTCCCAGCTGTGGACTCACAACTAAATTAATATAAGACCCAAGGATCTGAAACACTCTCTAAGATGCCACCCTTGCGAATATAGAATGTTGTCAGATACCTGCAGAAGATGTTAGATTTACACAAGAAGATGGAGTGGTGGAGGAAAAACTGAAAGTAAGGAAGCTAAGAGAAGGGAAAATATTTTTTAAAAAGGGACAGTGATCATGTGCATTAAATAATGAGAATAAAAGTAGAGTTAGCGGTCAGTGTTTTACAGGGGCAGTGGGTTGCAGGTTGTCTACATGTAACCATAAAAGGATTGGCCTATATGGTTTCATCTCTCTGTCTGCAAAAGCTTATGTGTATTGACTAGTAACGTTCAGGTAATTAACAGAGGACATTAATCAGTTAAATATCTATCTATCTATCCATCCATCTATCTTCTCTAAAAAAAACTCAGGTCCTTATTTTTTTTTCTGTCTAATACCTTTGACTTCAAGGATGCAACCAAAGGAACTGGAGCCGGTAACTGAAACACTTGCAATAAGGCAAATCTGTACAACGATCTAGGTCAGTGGGTCAAGAGGGGGCAACTAAACAATAAGACTGTAACCGCCTATGGCATGAGCTTTTAAAACAGTTCTTCTTTCCTGCTATTTTGGATGGATCTAAAGGGTAAAGGAGAACTTTCATTCCTGTGCTTTGATTTTGCAAAATTCTTCAGCTGTAAAAGACGTAACTGCAACTGAGAGACTAATTCTCATTTGCCTCAGTCCTAAACTCAGTGTGTTCAGCACAACACTGAGCAAGTAAAAATCATGATAATGATTTCAGGAGTGGTATATTGACTACGGAAATTTGCAAGAAAGTGTTCTCAGGCTCTGTGCTGAGAACATTCTACCCACTGATGTTCCAAAAGCATGTCATTTGGAGATGGTCTGTTGTATGGGAAACTAGATTTCTCTGAGTGCAGAATAACTTTTGGGTCCTTCACTTTCCATATTCAGATATTATTTCATTTCTATAAGATTTTCTTTATTTATGGAGTTCTTTAAGCATTTGCATATATTTTCTAATTTTTATGTCTAAATGTTTTATTTTGAATGTTGAAATCTAGCAAAGGTTTAGGCTTTTGTTTCATTTATAAGATGGACGTAAGAAGCTCCTTCTTTGTAATATATGCTTTCATTTTTTATTCTGTTTAAGAATAGGATATAAAGATAATATAAAAATCAAAAACAAATTTTAGAGAGTTTGTTTTTTTTTTTTAAGAGTTGGAGTTTCACTCTGTCGCCCAGACTGGAGTGGGCAGTGACCGCTCCCGGCCACTGCAGCCTCGCCTCCTGGGCTCCGGCGATCCTTCCGCCTCAGCCTTCCAAGTAGCGGGAATTACAGGCACGTACTACCACACCTGGCTGATTTTTTGATTTATTGTAGAGATGAGGTCTCGCTGCCCAGGTGGGTCTCGAACCCGCAGGCTCAGGCAATCCACTCACCTCAGCCTCCCAAAGGCATGGGATTTAAATTTTTCTCTTCAATTTAAATATTTTGCCCTTCCAAGGGGTAAGGCAAGGGGAAAAGAAAGGGAATTAAAAAACTGGAAAGAGTAATGTAGAAGCAAAATGGTTGGAACAGAGCTTGCCTTTTTTCCCACAGAATGAGTAATAAATTTTACTGGTATGACGATCACTCATAGTTTAAAGAAGCAACAGGTTTTCCAATTACAATGACAACTTCTAATGTATCTATTTCTAACACGTTGAGGTTGAAAACTTCTGTAATAATTGCCTATTTTAGCATTCTGCAATCCATCATCCTAGGCGTAACAAAACAGAAGCACCAATTCTAGAAATATGAGTGACTGTGCCACTTCTGGGGTTACGCTGCCAGCAACTACTGGACATGCAAGTAGTTCTCTGGCTGGCTGACACTCACAGCATTTCCCATGCTCAGTGGCTCAGATGAGAAGCCTTGGTAGAAAAAGTCTGCTCTAGGTCTCTGTCAGAAGGTAGCAAGACACCAGACTGTGCCCTCCAGGGAAACTACGATATGCCTCCCTAAGGAAAGCTCAACAAATTGAAAATCACCAGACAGCAAGCACAGGGTGCACATTCGATGGCTCTCAAAAGGAGTGGTAAGGTGATTACACAAAGTTAGTGCCCACTGTACCTGTCTGCGGGTCTAGCTGAAGACATAATCCTAGCATGACCCTCCCGTCGTCGTGGCCCCTCCGGGAATCAGTCCCAGCTGCAGCTTCCCTGTCAGGGAAGATTTCTTATGCTTTTCTAACAAGCTTCAGGTAGAATCAAAGTTTTCCTCACCAGAAAAAGAAAAAGCGCACTTCTGGATAGCTTGTATAAAGCACTTCAGATGTCCTCTTATCTCCATGGAAGCACGTATCTCAGGAGACATGGGAAGCCTGCTCCTGGCTCAGCTGTCACAGGACTGCATCGTGAAGCTTTCATCTGGCTTTTCCCAGGTGGGACTTAAATTTCTGCTTCAAAATTCTCTCTTTGTGATTTTAATAAACACACCTATGCTGATGGAATCTGTGAGACAGGTTTGAAAAAAAATCTCAAAGTGAAAGTCTACTTCTTTCTATAAAGAAGACATCATGGGCAGTCTGGGTAAAACGCATATTAAAAGTAGCCTTTTTGATCTGAAGAACCATTATGTTCAATTAGACAGATCATAAAACAGGAGTAGTTACGGAGCATGTGCACACATGTTGGTAAAGTGGCCATCTGAAGTCCTGGGTTCTAGTGAGGACCCCTCTTTAATTACCTGCATGATCTCGAGATGGTCACATAACTTCTCCAGGACTTAGGGTACTCATCTCCAAAGTTAAGCTTTTGAAGAAAATGATCACTAAGAACCCCCTAGTGATCAGGGCTATCAATATGGGTGCCCTGTCACTGTGGCACTGAGAAGGCATCTTTACTACAGCATTGCAGTGACTCAAACGCTCTAAAAGACTGACTCTGCCTCTCTGAATACTTCTGCTGCCAATGACCGTTCTGTGAATACACAAGTCTTAGACTAGGTCAAAAATTTCAGTCAATTCCATCTGTGAAAATTCAGACAATCTCGGTTTCTCTATTTCTCTTTAAATATTCATTAAAATAATAGTCACACAAAATTATCAACTAAGAAAATTAACATGCTTAACAGTTTTCTAATTTCTGTGGGTACCTCAACGTTTCTATGGGTGCCTCAACTGAGACAGAGAAGCCCAGTCCACAAACACTATCTATCAGCTTGCTTATTTTCCTTTCTGTTTAACTTCCCTTCACCCAGACCAAATTCCCGCCGATCATCTCATTATTTTATCACATAGACTCGATTCCTTGGCCCCGCCCATTCCCTATTGTCTGCTTATCAAGACCAAACTCTGATGACACTTTTTCTGCACCTGCCCCCATGCAGGTGAGTGTGAATGGTGAGAAGCCCACAATCGGCTCACGGGTCTTACTTCATATTCATGGCCATGGACATTTGAGGTGGCTTTAACGCTGCCAAGCTTTACCCAACATTTCTCACTTATTCGCTCTGTCATTCTGCTAGGCAACTCTTTTTCCTTCTTTTCTCGTTACTCAAAATGCCAGTATCTCTTCTCTTAAATCTTATTCTCAGCTTCCTACTTCATCAGAAACTAAGGCAACTGACAAAGAAAATCTATGAGCATCCAACATCACATTGAATCACTGCTGTAGTTTGCGTGTGTCTCCTCCAAAATTCAGGTGTTGAAACACAATGGCCAGCGTGACAGAATTAAAAGATGGGCCCTTAAGAAGTGACGAGGCCATGAGGGAATCCTCCCTCCTGACGGGGATTTCTACCTTTAGAAAAGAGGTTTCACATAACATCTGGGCCTTGCCTTTCTCTCTTCTGCCGGGTGAGAACGCACCACGTGCTGCTGCCTGGATCTTGAACTTGCCAGCATTCAGAACCGTGAGAAAACAAACCTCTTCTCTTTATAAATTACCCAGTCTGTAGTATTCTGCTGTAGCAGCCCAAATGAATTAAGACAAAAATTGGTAGCAGGAGAGTGGGGTGTTGCTACTACAAATAACTGAAAATGTAGAAGTGGCGTTGGAATTAGATCCTGGGTAGAGGCTGGAAGCGTTCTGAAGTCAATGCTGAAGAAAGCCTGTATTGTCATGAATGGAACATGAAGGGTGATTCTGGTGAGGACTTGGAGGAGAAGAGATGTATGGAAAGCCTGAAGCTTCTTTGTGACTATCTAATTGGTTATGACCAGAATTCTGGTAGAAATATGAACAGTAAAGGCCATTACTATGGTGCATTAGACAGAAACGAGAAACATCTTATTGGAAACTGGAGGAAGAGTCATCCTTGTTGCAAAATAGCAAAGAACTTCAAATAGAATCAAGGCTGAATTAAGACCTTGTCTCCGTGCTTTGTGGAAGGCAAAACTTAAGAGAAATGAGCTAGGATATCTAGTGAGAAAAAAATATGTAAGCAATAAAATATCTCATGAGTCCCATGGCTTCTCTTAACCACTTATAGTAAAATTTATAAACAAATGAGAAACTATCACATGTCAAGAATGGAAAGATTTCAGAGATTCTCAGCCTCGCCATGTAAAGAATAAGAAATCTTTTTAGGAGAGAAAACCAAGGGTCTGCTCAAGCAACAGTTTGGTAAGGACATTAGTATGGATAGAAGAAGTTAGGCGCTATTTATTGAGATAGTGGGGGAATGATGCCCAAGACATTTCAGAGGTCTTGGAGGGTGCCACACCCATCACAGGCCCATAGTGCCAGGGCCTTGAGGGTAGAGCAGCTTTGAGGGAGGGGCCCAGGGTACCCCTGGGAACTCAAGGCTCACTGCCTAGGGCCAGCTCAAGTCTCCTCTCCCTGAATTCCAGCACAGAACTCCTTGGCTGCCACAGATATGGCTCAACCAAACGCAGGTGCCACTTTGGCTGCCACTTTGGAAGATACAGGCCATAATCCTTGGCAGCCTCCATGCGGTGCTGACTCTGCAGGTGCACAGAATGAGAGTTCTAGAGAAATGGCTTCTTTTGCCCAGATTTCAACAGATGCTGCAGAGAACCCCTATCAGGGCAATGCCCAGGAATGCTGTGGGGTCAGGTTCACAGCAGAGAGTCCTCTCTAAGATAATGCATAAGGAAGCCTTGGGAGTGAGGCCACCTCCGAGAGTCTCCACTAGGAAAAGTCGAGTGGAACCATGGGGGCAGGGACACCCTGAAGACCTCAGCACCGTCGAGTCACCACCACGCAATGCCAGTCGGAAGGAGCTGCAGGGAACAGACTCCAACCCACGAGGAGTGTGATGTGGGCTGTGCCCTGCAAACATACATAGATGGGATCCCAGCGGGCTTTGAGGACCCACCCCCACCCCGGTGTGTCTGGAAGGTGAAACATGAAGTCAGAAAAGATTCCTCTCAAGCCTTGCGATCCAGTGCTGCTTTCCATGTTGGCTTTTGGACTTGCTTGGGGCTTACTGCCCCTTTCTCCGTGCCCGTTTTTCCCTTCAGAATGAGAACGTCTATTCTAAATCTGTCCCACTATTGTGTTTTGAAAGCACTTAACTGTTTGATGTCGCACGCTCACGGCTGTAGGGAAAAATACTTCAAGATAGATTGTTCCTTGAGTCTCACCCATATCTTATTTCGATGAGACTCTGGATTTTAGACTTTTGAGTCGGTGCTGGAATTAGTTAAATCTTTGGGGGCTATTGGGGTAGAACGAATGTATTTTGCACGGCCAGGGCGGAATGCTATGGTTTAAATGTGTCCCCTCCAAAGTTCATGTGTTGAGACAATGCCAAACGTGGTACCCTTAAGAGGTAAGGTTTCTGAGAGGAATTAGGCCATGAGGGCTCCTCCTTCATGAGTGGAATTAAAATGGACTGTCTTAGTCCATTTTATGCTGTTATAACAGAAGACCACAGGCTGGGTAATTTATAATGAGCATACGTTTTATAGGTTCATGGTTCTGGGAGCTGGAAAGTGCGAGGTCCAGGGGCTGACATCCGGCTAGGGTATTCATGTGTGTCATCTCATGCTACAGCGCAGAGAGAAGACAAGAGAAAGGGGAGAACCGTCCTTTTATCTAAAAAAATGTTCGCTTCTACCATGTGAGGACACAGCAACTGCAAGAAGGCACCATCTATGAACCAGGAAGAGCACCGTCTCAGGAACCAAACCTGCTGGGCCTTGGTCTTGAACTTACCAGGCTCCAGAGCTGTAAGCAGCACATTTCTGCTGTGCAAAAGCAACCTTGTAGGAATCGCCACACTGTAACTCCGCAGCAGCCTGGATGGAATTAGAGTCAATCACACTGAGTGATCTTTCACAGAAACAAAAGACTGAGCATCACACGTTCTCACTCATGAGTGGGCCTGAACAACCACCGCAACACTACAGGAAAAGGGTTGACTGTAGCGGGAAACTGTGGAGGGGAGGGGGGCGGGGAGGCGGGATGGACAGTCGTGCAAATCTGCCTGGGGAAGCGGGGCACACCTCATCCACAAGGTGTGAGTATTTGTACACCTAACCCTGAAAGTTACCCCACGATTTTAAGAGAAAAAAAATTTTAAAGTTAAAAAAATAAAAATAAATAACAGCAGCCTAGTTTAAGGTATTGTTGTGACGGCGGCTCAAACGGCCCAAACCGAAACACTCGCTGTCTCTCGCCCAAGGGGTGACGGTCATCTGAGGTCTGCGTTCATTTTCATGGGCAGGTCGGGGCCCCACCTCCGTTTCTGGCCTTGGCTGTGTGCGCTCTGCGGGCTGGGGAGCGGGCCGGCCGAGGAGCTGCGTGTGGGTGGCGCTCAGCCCGCAGAACCAGCAGCACTTGGCTCTCCCTTCGCTGCCTCCCTTTTCTCACGGACAAGAGGCGTCACGGGCAAGAAACACACGAGAACTTGGACATTCCCAGGGTCTCCGGGAAGAAGCCATCAAAGTCTTGGGGCCTCCTGAATGAGGACTTCAGCTTCTTGTCCCAAGAACCCAGGGCTTCCTTAACAGAGTCCCACAACATACCGCGCTCCGGCCTCTAGTCGTGTGTGTGCTTGCTCACTGCCTGAGGCCTGACTGGGGGCCTGACTGGAGGCTCCGTGAGCAAACCAGGACCCTGCAAAAGCCACCTTCCCTGAGCACACGGGCCCTCCAGCGGCTTCTCAAGCCGTGGCGGACAGTCTCAGCGCCTGTGCGATGCTCAGAGCTGTCTGGGTCCTCTCCTGACTCCCCCAGACATCGCCTCTCCGCAGCCTTCTCGCTGCACCGTCCGGGGGTCTCGCTGCTCACTCATATCGCTAACACGTTTTCAGCGTGCTAAGTGTTTTCACGTCATCATGCACACTCTGTGAGGCGGCAGAAACTCCGTCGTTCATTCTCTCAGCAAGCACTCACTGGGGGCTGGGGACCACATCCTGGCCCCAGAGGACCGGAAAGGCTTTCTGAGGAGGCACATGGGTGAGCTCCTGACAGGCGAGTCAGCGCCGAGCAGAAGGCCCAGGAAGGCCAGGCGAGAGGCCGACGTGCAGGTCACCAACGCGCACGTGGCCGTGTGTGGCACGTGAGCAGCTGCGTGTGGCCTGAAGTGGAGTGTGCAGGGGGGGGAGAGGACAGACGAGTCCAGAGAGGACTTGGGACCGGGTCACCGGCGAGCCTGTTCCAGGACACGAGGAGGAGTTTGGCTTTTCATCCCCAGGAAGATAAAGAGGTGACCACTGAGGCCTTCGTGGGAAAGGAGGGCGTGGATGAGACGTGCGGCCGAGAAGGAGAGGCCCGGCCGCCGGGCCGCCGGACTGAGGCTGAGACAGGAGGAGGCTGAAGGCGGTCGGGAAAGAAGAGGGGATGCCGATTCAGAGCGATGGCGACGTGGACGGGGAGTGCGGACGGCTGGAGAGACGTTCCGGGGACAGTCCAGGACGGGGACGGGGGACGCAGAAGGTGGCGTGGAAGCCAGGGCAGAAAGCCCCGTGTCTGTGTGGCCCACGGGGGCGACGGTGCCGTTGGCCGAGGTGGGATGAGAAGGAGCGGCCGGTTTGGGAAGAGAGAACAGCCTGACGGGGCGGGCGGGGTTCTTGGGGCCCGCGGGTCCCGGAGAGAGATGGTGGGACGTTTGGCTCAGGGCTCGGGACCTCAAGGGAGAGGTCCGGCCTGGCCACGTGGCTCTAGAAGATTCCGGCATAGATTGGCGGCAGTTGGTGTCACAGCAGTTGCAGGGCCCCCGGGAGAGGGTGCGGAAGCTGATGTCATTGCACCGAGAGGAGCTGCGGCTGGCTCAACAGCTGGTCTGGGCAGAGCGGGGCTGGAGACAGGACTCCCGCTCCAAGCCCAGGGCCCTCCCTGCCACTCAGGAGTCTCTGCGGGACTCTGAGAATGAGCCCGAGCCACACCCGGGCGAGAGGCTTTGCCTCTGTGGCCCTCTTGTGCTCCCCCCCAGCAAGCAGCCCTTGAGCAGAGGCTACGGGTGGGTAGGAGCCTTTCCCGCAGCTCTTGGGAGGCTGGCGAGGGGGTGCGATGTGGTTCAAATACTCACCCGGTCCACACGGCCCTCCTTGTCATGTTGACGTTCTGGCTCAGAACCGGTAAAACAATAGGTGTGTCCTTGACTGTACACACACACACACACACACACACACACACACACCCACAAGCACACGCCCCACACGAGTCTCTTGCCCCCTGGTCTGAAATACAGCGGGAGCGGAGACAGAGAGGTTCTCAGAGCAGGGCCACGAGCCCCAAGCCTTTCCCTCAGGTGCCACGAGTGATCTCCTCAGTAGAGCCAGCGTCAGCTCAGGCTGGAAACTCGCTCGGGCCTAGTGTTCACCAAGTGAGTAGAGAAGAAATTCTCTGGGTAAGGGAGGGCTTTTCTCCCTTGCCGGAACACAATTTGCTGTTTTCAAGTTAGTACAAGGAAGAGCGGGAACGACCACTAAACCAACTTTCAAGGAAACACGAAGTCGGACGGTCTGAGGGACACTCACAAACCAGCCTGTCCCGCGGTCGGTCCCAGCCGCGCAGAACTCAAGCCACGGTGACCCCAGGGCCGGGAAACGAGAGCCCAGGCGGCTGAGGGCTTGGGCGGGAGGAGGAGTGGGCGCAGCTGACCCACAGGGCGGCACGTGGCCTCGAGGTTCCGCGGCAGGCCCAGGGCGTGCTGCCTGCCGGCCGGCCCGGGCTCACCCCAGGCTGCCCAGTCACTCTGCCGTGACCCCGGGGATGCGGCCTAGGCTGCAGGTGGAGGGGCGCGCCCAGCGCTCCTCCACCTGCAGACCGGAAATGCTGGAGCACTGGGACGCGAGCATAAGGGGGTTCATGAGATCACACGCTCTCGGGCCGGAACACACCCCAAGGCTGTCCAGCCCCACTCTCATCGGTCTGAGTCTGAATGCCCTCGGCAGCATCCTCATCAGGAGTCACTAAGCCGAGGCGTACCCAGCCCCGATGACAAAACCTCTTCTCCTTCGAGGAAGCCCCCTCTGTCGCTGGATGGTCTGGCTGGAGGGGAAGTCGAAGTCACACCGAGTCCAGGGGCCTTGTTGCTTCAGCTGCCTGTGGGGAGTTGGTCTCCTGCAGCCACAGGGAAGACGTTCCTGCCTGTTCCGAGTGGCCGAGGTTTGTCCGAACCCCTGGGTCTGCCACCATGCAGGGCAGACTGGCCGCCTTGCACCGTACCTCCAAGCACGGGTGACGGGGCATCTTGAACTGCAGGGGTCACAGAGCAGAGAAGGGTCTGCTTCTGTTTACCTCTGAATCTTCAGCCCCACTGGGTTCGCTGGACAGGTATTTCAGGAGGAACGAATGCATGAACAAGCCTAAGATCTTTTCACCTGTCCCGTCAGTGCATATAAACAACGGTAAGGTAGGGGTTCCTGTTGGAAACAGGGCCAGGCCAGGCTAGAAACTCACTTGGGTATGGTCCTTTATCAAACTAAGATGTGATTTTCAGAGACACCCAAGTCTTCCTTCAGCAAGGTCATTCACCACACCTTTAACCCAGGGCCCTTGGCCTAGGGTAGGGACCACATTTTGTACTGTGCTTTTGCAATCAGTTTCTACTGGAAAAGATATGTTATTTACTTTATCATATTTCAAATTCCTTCAGGACGTTCCCCCACAAAGTTATTTCGATTTATTTTTAACTCCCAAAATGCCAGGACAGTGTTGGGCAGGCATTGAGTGTAAAAACGTTCCAAACTTAGTCTAGTCTAAGCACCCACGAATATTTGTTGAATGAATGGCAAAAGTAGAACTTTAATTTTCCGTATATTTCAAAGGATACAAAGTTTGTTGCTGTTTTGTAAAAGCACAAAAATCAAGATGACCAAACTTTACTTCTTTCAAACATAAACATTCATAGGCACACACATTCCTCTCCTAGCTTCGAATAATGCCTGGAGAATTTTGACCATTTCCAAGCTTACATTTTCAAAAACAATGGTTTCCGTTATTTCATTGAAAATGCGCCTGTAACATTTTTGGCTCCTTAAATTGTGGAAATTAGTAATAACGTACATACTATAAACTCTAAAACTAGTACTAAAAAGGCCACAAAGAATTACAGATAATAAGTCAGCAGAGATGTGTAGAGTAATTTGTAAAATACTAAGCGGGTCCAAAGGAAGAGAGAAAAACGGAACAAAGAACGGAAGGGACACAGAAAACAAACAGCACTGCGCTGGAGTGAAGCTCTGTGACCCCAGCAATCACACCAAGCGAAAGTGACTGAAACATTCCAGTTGAAAGGCAGAGACTGCCAGATTGGATTAGAAAATAAACACAAAACACGACCCAGCAAATACTACTGATAAGAAACCTACTTTAAATAAAGAGACACAAATAAGTGAAACGCAAAAGGCTTTAACAGCGATCTTAAGAAAGCTCGAGTGGCTATACTACTACCAGGAAAAGCACATTTCAGAGCAGAGACTATGACCAGGGAAATGGAGAGTAATCCAGTAATAATGAAGGTGCTGAATTATCAAGGGGATGTAGGACTCATGAATGTTCATATCTCTAATAACTGATCTTTGAAACACACAAAACAAATATGGATACAATTGCAAGGAAAATTCGATATTCACAATGATCATAAAATATTTTAAAACCTTCCTGTCAAAAAAAATGTCTGAGATAACAGCATTCGTGAAAGCAGTGCCTCATGGACTAAACACCATCCATGAGTCTCACTGTTGATACTAATAGGATGACAATTAAGTTTTACGACGCATGCTTTTTGTCGTGGGGAGACACATTCAAACTGCAGTGAGGCCCTCAGGAAAGAGACTGCACGCGGCATTGGGTTCTCTCGCCCTTCGGCCTTCCGTCAAGCGCACATGCAGCCAGAGGGCCCTCCGCAGACACCCGGGGCGGGCGCCTGGCTCCTGGGCTTTCCGGTCTTCGGGCCTGTGGAAACAACAGATGACCTGCTCTGTCGTGTTCTGTTGCAGCAGCACAAAAGGACGGAGGCCCTCACCCACCAGCATCTGCACCCACAGGGGCTGTCTTCCCACCTTTCCGCCTAGCAGAATTGCCCTTCCTCATGTCTAAAGCTCATACTCCACTTATTCAAAAGCAGAAGTCACAAAGCGATGTCTCCCCTGGCTTTTGATCTTTCCTTTGCAAATCCTGTCAGCATCCAGTCACGCTGTAGTCCCCATCTTTAAAGCCATCACAATAATAAAACTCAAACAGAAAGACACTTCTCTGGGCTTTACTTTCTTTGCCGGCTCCTGCCCCGTTTCTATTCTCTTTTGCTACAGAATTCTTCGAAAGAATTATCCATACTGCTTTTAAGTATTTTTCTCTTGCTCTTGTAAATTCACTGCAATCAAATTTGTGAGCACTCTCCCCGCAAAAACCACTCGTGTCAAAGTGTCCAACAAGCTTCACGTTGCTAAACCCAGTGGTCACCTCGGTTTCCACATCAGTCACACCAGCAGCAGCATCGATGTGATCTGTCACTCCCCTCCTCATTTAATTGTTTTCTTTTGCTTTCCAGAACAAGGTCCTTTGCGTTTTCTCCCGTCTCACTGGCGAGGCCTCGCTTTCCTCTCCTTATTCCTCTTCTTCTCTCTGATCAGTTAATGCGGGATTGTCCCGGAGTTCAGTCCTCGTCTGCTCTTCTTGTCTGTTTTGCTCCCGTGGTTATCTGATCCAGTCTTAGGACATCAGTTATCCATGTGCCAATGACTGCCAAGTGTAGGTCTCCAGCCAGAATCTCCTTCCGAAACTGAAGACTAAAATTACAAAAAGCCTCTTTGATTTTAGAGATATCTCAAACTTCTTGGTTTCCAAACTTGAAATTCTGATTTTTACATTGAAAACTGGGTTGACCTGTGCTCTTCCTCATCTCAACCGGTGGAAACCTCATTCTCAGAGTTGCTTAGACCGAATATCTAAGAGTCAAATATCTCAGACTCTTCTCTTTCTCTGATCCAAATCCATGAGTAAGTCTTCTGTGGGTAGTCTTGGCTTAGCTGGAAAGTTCGTTGGTGGTCTCCTTTAGACTCTCACTTGCAGTTCAACTCCCGTGGGAGCTCAGTCAGAGCTAGGACTTCCAACGTGGCTTCAATCATATGTCCCTTAGTTGTGCTGACTACGAACGGGACGTCTCTGCTCTCCTTCATCAGTCTAGCTTAGCTAGCTGGGCAGCTCGGTTCCAAGACACACACACACACACACACACACACACACACACACACACACACACGAAGCTGCAAGCGTTCTTAGAGCTTTGTCTCTGAAGTTATACGTTGTCATTTCTACAACACAATATCGGTTAAAGCAAGTCACAAGGTCAGCTCATTCTTAAGGGAGGGAAAGTAGTTTCTACCTCTTGATGGGAAGAATGGAAAAGGCTCAGGGGAAAGGGGCGAGGCTTTAAAAAAGAAAAGTCTCATTTCAAAAGGGCATGTAGGATAGAATGGATTGTTGCCATCATCTTCGGAAACAATCTATCACATAGGGCGTCTTCCAATTTTAAAAGAAGCACTCGACCTAGAAGGTGTCCTTTCCCCTCTTCCGTTATGAGCATGTGACCCAGCTGAGACTGAACAGACACGGCCCGCACTCTAGAGTGTGGAAGAACAAAACATCGGCAGGAATTGGGCTCTGGTGGTCTCGCGAAGCTGAGCTGCTCACTCCGAGACTGTGAGGCAATGACAAATAAACTTCCCTTTTCATCCCTCTTTCTACTGGTCCCTTCCATCCCCACCCCTGGTGTTTCACCCCTTTGACATCTTTGATGCTCTTTGAACTGGCCAGGTACTCTTCAGCCTTAGTTCTTTTCGTTGTTCTGTCCATATGAAATGTTCTTTCTGTAAATATTTGCAGAGCTCACTCCTTCACTCCATACAAAGTTTTACTTAAATATCACCTTCTTAGAAAAGTATTTCTTGACCATATTTTAGAAATGAAATCTACATAGACACACACAGTCCCTAGCAGTCCCTTGAAATGAGCGTATGTACGTGTCTGTGGAATGAAGGAACAAATGCTGACTTTATTGTTTACTTTTTTTTTTTTGAGTTGGAGTTTCACTCTGTCGCCCAGACTGGAGTGCAGTGGCCGCTTCCGGCCACCGCAGCCTCGACCTGCTGGGGCTCCGGCGATCCTTCCGCCTCAGCCTTCCAAGTAGCTGGAATTGCGGCTCAGCCTGTAATCCCACACCTTTGGGAGGCTGAGGTTAGTACTTTTTTTTTTTTTTTGAAGAGTCTCATTGCTTCTCAAAGACTACCTTCTTACTGGAAAATGGGGATAATGAGGGTTCCCTCTTAGAGAAATAGGCGGCCCTATGTTTGTAAAAAGCAGTCTCCGGCATGCAACAGGTCCTCCTTGTGAGGTAGCTGTTATGACTGATCTTCACTTGGGTTTGGATTCCTGCTCCTTGGCATTCCCCTTGTGAAGACGGGCTTTCTGGAGCTGACTAACCCCTCACCACCCAATCCACATCTAGCTTCATGGTAAAGAGCTGATTTGTCCAAGAACTGTGCTGGTTGTGCTACCCCCACAAGAATGTCTTGAGAAGAGCTTAGGGCCCCACCAGAACCTTCTTCTTGAGAAGAGCTTAGGGCCCCACCAGAACCCTTGTCCACTCCCTGTAAGTTTACATCATAAGACCAGTGTCCTCACTCAGCTGAAGGACATCTGTAGACTGGCATCCTTCCTCTGCTCTGATGGACACCTGGCAAACAAGTCCTATTTAGTGTTGCTCAGGGCATGATTCAGCCACGTGAAATGCTCAGTCTTTTCCCTTTCAGATTTAATGAGGTATAACTGACAATAAAAGTTGTATAAGTTTAGGGTATACAATGTGGTAAAATGATTACCCTTATTAACATATCCATTACCTTACATATTTACCTTTCTTTAGTGATTGTTGAGAGAACACTTACGATCTACTCTCTCAGTCAATTTTAAGTACATAATGCAGTAGTAACTATAGTCATCATGCTGTACGTTATATCTCCAGAACTTATTCATTCTGCATAACTGAATTTGGGCCATTTGGTCTTCATCTCCCAATTTCCCGTATCCCTAGCCCCTGGCAACTATTCACTATGCTCTCTGCTTTTATGAGTTTGAGTTTTTAAGATTTCATATATAAGTGATATTATGCACTATTTATGCTTCTGTGTCTGTGAAAAGTATGTATATAAAATATATAATTAAAAAATATAATATATATACTCTATACTTTAAAAGTATACATATAATACATAAAAGTACATATATATATATATATACACACTTTGAAAGTATACATATAAAACTTTAAAAGCATATAGATAAAACTTTAAAATCCATTTATTCATTTTAGGATCCTTAGGTTGCTTCTATATATTGGCTGTTTTGAATAGTGCTGTGGTGAACATGGGTATGCAGGCCCCATGTTCAAGATTCTGATTTCATTTTCTTTGGGTGAATCCCCAGAAATGGAATTGCTGGATAATACAGTAGCTCTGTTTTTAAATTTGTGAGGATCCTCCACATTATTTTACACAACAACCCTACCAATCACCCATTTACATCCCCACCAACATTGTATGAGGGCTCCCTTTCTCCACATTCAGCCATCACTTGGTTTGTCTCATCTTTTGGATAACAGACATACAGGTCTGAAGGGATATCTTATCCTGATTTAATTTTCATTTTCCTGATGATTAGAGATATTGAGTACTTTTCATAAACCGGTTGGCCCATTAGTATGACTTCTTGGAAAATATTTTTTCAGGTCCTTTGCCCACTTAAAAAAAATTAGGTTATTTTGTTTTTTGAGCTACTGAGTTGTTCGAGTTTCTTATATATTTTCAATATGACCCTTTTGTCAGATGTATGGTTTGCAAATAGGTGGGTTTCTCTCCACTCTTTGATTGTTTTTGTTGTTATCATTGCTGATCAGAAGCTTCTTATTTTGATGCAATCCCACTTGTCTATTTTTGGTTTTGTTGCCTGTGCTTTAAAAGACTTCCAAAATAATTCCTGCTTAGGACAATATCAAGAAGCTTTGCCCATCCGTTATTGTTTGGGGACTTTAGAACTTCATAAACCTTCATATGTCTCTCCAGATTTGGAAACTTTTAGTTATTATTTCTTTTTCTTTTTTTTTTTTTTTGAGTTAGAGTCTCACTCTGTCGCTCAGACTGGAGTGCAGTGGCCACTCTCGGCCACCACAGCCTGGACCCGCTAGGCTCCAGCGATCCTTCCGCCTCAGCCTTCCAAGTAGCCGGAATTACAGGCGTGCGCTACCACGCCCGGCTGATTTTTTTTTTTGATTTATTGTAGAGATGAGGTCTCCCTGCCCAGGCGGGTCTCGAACCCGCGGGCACAGGCAATCCACTCACCTCAGCCTCCCAAAGGCGCGGGATGACAGGCTGAGCCACCGAGCCCAGCTAGTTATTATTTCTTTACACAAGCTTCCCCTTCTTTCTCACTTCTTCTGGGACTTCTATACTTTGGATATTGGCTTGCTTGGTGGTTTTCCATACATCTTTCAGGCTCTCTTCCTTCTTTTTGCTCTTTTTCCTTTTTTATTCTCTGACTGGCTAATTTTAAATGACCTGCTTTTGAGTTCAGAGATTCTTTCTTCCGTTTGATTGAGTCTGCTTTTTTAAGTTCCCTTTGCAGTTTTTCATTTCCTTCATGGTGGACTTCATTTCCAGGCTTTCTGTTTGTTTCTTTTTATAATTCTAATCTCTTAGCTGCACTTCCGATTTTTTTCACGGGATGCTTTACCCCTTTCATTGAGTTGTATATCTGTGTTCTCTTATAGGTAATTGAGCTTCTTTAAAACAATAGTTTTGAATTATTTTTGCAATAATTCATATAGATCCATTTCTTTGGAATCAGTTACTGGAAAATTGTGTTCCTTTGGTGATATTATAGTTTCTTGATTTTTTTGTGTTAAAGTTTTGCATAGCTGTCCCATTCTTGTGTTTGAAAAACTAGTTCTCTCCTCCAGTCTTTAGTGACTGGTTTTGGGAGATAATACCTTCACTAATCAGCCAGTCTATGAATTCTAGGGATTTCTCAGACTTTTCTATGGATGTATCCACTCCATTTCTCTTATTATCTTTTGGTAGTGGTGGGGGGCAATTTGAGGACTGTATAATTCCTCTGGGCCCATCAGTGTCAGGTTGGGTGCTTGAGAGGCTCCTATTTATTTTAGGGTTATTATTCTAGGGTTTTATCTTAAAATGTTTCAGAGGAAATGCCTTCTCTTAATCCAGGATGGTTAAACCACAGTCAGCATAAGCATATGCACGATATGCAGAGGCCTGCAAGCACTGCTAAAAACACATGTGGCTTTCGGGGGGGATCTGCAGGTGGTATGTCCTATGAGGATTGTGAGCAGGCTTCTTGGTGAAGTTCGCCGACAGCTGCTAGAAATCATGTCACTTTGTGGAGTTCTGCCCAAGTTACTGTGATCCCTGTCCTGCTTTTCTTGCTTCTACCTACCTATTCAGCCATGACAACATCCTCAGTTTTCTGAGTGGTGGAGGAAAGAGGTGGACCTCTTGGGCAGGATTCCAAATGGCTGAGGCATTCACATGCTCGCTATGTTCTGACTTTTCCCTGTGGGAGAAATTGCAGGCTGGCTAGAGGGGAGTCTCTCTTGAGCCGTGGTGCCTTGGAGAGTAGTTTCGTGGGTAGAGCAAAACTGTTCTTCATACCTTTCTTCTTCTTCTTCTTCTTCTTCTTCTTCTTGTTCTTCTTCTTCTTTTTGAGTTCACGCATCACTCTGTCGCTCAGGCAGGAATGCAGTGGCACAGCCACAGCTACCGCAGCCTTGACCTGCCGGGCTCAGGCGATCCTTCCGCCTCAACCTTCCAGGTAGCTGGGACTACAGGCATACACCACCAAGCCCAGCTAATTTTTTGATTTACTGTAGAGACAAGGTCTCGCCACGTGGCCCAGTCTTGTCTTGAACCTCTGGGCTCAGGAAATCCTCGCGCCTCTGTCTTCCAAAGTGCTGGGATTATAGGCATAAGCCACCCGTGCCTGGCCCTTCATACCCTTTCAAGAGTGTTTGCTTTTGGAATTTTTGCTACAACAGTGTGGGACCTCACCACTATACTTCTGGGCTCCCATAGTGGTACTCCCATGCATGGGTAGTTGTCAAAATTAGCCTTTGAAAAGTAGGGGGTGAGGGCTGCAAACTCCTGTTCTTCCATGTTGTTGATATCACATCGGATGATCAGTCTTGGGCTACTTTTTTATTTGACGGGGTTTAAAAATGTTTTTCTTCCAGAAGGAACATAAAAATCTTTGTGTCTTATTTACAGAGTTAAACAGGCCCCAAGGAATACCAGCTTCCTTCCCAGAGGACGAAGGCAGAGGTTCCACGATGTGGAGCCCTTGGCTGTGCAGAGACGATGACTGTCTCGCTGAGACAAAGTCTGCTTTCTACCGCTGTCACAGGATTCCAGACTCAGGTGTGTTCCTTGTGACAGACCATGGCCCTGCTTCTGAAGAGCAAGGGGACTGGACTATCACATATGGAAGCGTTCAAGCATCCTTCCACCTCTTCAGAAAACAGAGAGAAAGCTGCACCTTTCAGAATGCATTCTGGAAGATAGAAGAATTCCAGTTCTCTTTCAGATTTTTAGAGTCCTGCTATATTTTTAAAGATAGAGACATTCCAAAACATGGTTACAAATTTCATGGTATATTTAAGATGATAACATTCAACAAATTAACAATTTAACGTGCAGCAGTATATAATTATGTAATTTACAATATATTTATAAAGGCTTAAAAACATACCTTTGTAGCCGAAGGTGGGCACTACGGTTTCCATCCCATTAGGGTATGCATCTCTGTGGTTTGATGAGGACCCGGAATGGGAGAGGATTTCCAGGGTTTAGATTTAGAGCCCTTCAAAGTTGTGGAGCTCAGAGGAAAGTGGCTCCTGGCTCTGCTTTTGACAGGTTTTGGCATAAGTTCAAGACTGGTGGCAGCTGATCCACCTCATCTTATACTGGTTGGAGTTTTGGAATACCATATTTTTCTTCCATATTATTAGAAGAATATGTATGCTCTTTTTTTTTCAAATTGGAGCCTCACTGTGCTGCCCAGGCTGGAGTGCAGTGGCACACTCACGGCCACCCCGGTGTCAACTTGCTGGACTCCGATGATTCTTCCACCTCAGCCTTCCAAGTAGCCGGAACTACAGGCACGCGCTACCATGCCCAGCTAATTTTTTATTTATTGTAGAGATAAGCTTTTGCCAAGTTGCCTGGTCTGGTCTCGACCTCGTGGGCTCAGGCAATCCACTTGCCTCGGCTTCCCAAAGTGCTGGGATTACAGGCTGAACCACCGAGCCCGGCTGAAAACGTATGTCATGTATGTGAGGGCATGTACATGAGCATGCCTGGGATAAACTCTAGTTGAATACACATTCTAAATAATTTAATAAAGTGGGAAAGCTTAATTTTAATAGCCAATTTTAGATGGAAATCACCTTGATAGTTGACCCAGTTGGTCCTGTCTTGTGAATTGACTTTAAATTAATTTCTAATCAGACTAAGACTTGTGCATGGGATGAGGCAATCCATACCAAAGACTTGACATGATTATATTCAAATACTCCTAGGCAAGAGAATCCGACTGCCTCCGCTTCCTTCCGTTACAGCAAGGCACAGAGAAAGGAAGCTGGGCTCTACAGACATTTCCAAAGGTGATGACAGCAGGATGGAAGAGTAGGAGACGCCCCCGCATCACTCCCGCCCGCGAAAGTACAACTAGACACGAGTCAAAGACAAGAATTCCACCATGGGCTACCAGAACCCCAGGCAGAAGCAGAGAAACCCTGTGGGCTCACAGAATGCACACAGAATGACTGGTAAGGGGGACAATCATTTTGGATTGCACCACCCCCTTTCTCCGGCTGGCATAATGCTTCTCATAAAGAGTTTCCCTAGTCCAGCAGTTTTCAAGGTGAGAGAAGGGAGCTGGAGGTGAATGTTTGATCTGCCTGGAAACAGACTGGAAGTCGGTCCTGGGAAGGCCCCTTTCGTCTCAGCCCTCGGAAGACACTGGGGGGAGAGGAGGGCTGAACCACCTGGGACGAAATGGAAATACAGCGCAGATTTTCTCTGAGGTATCTGGAAGAAAGACTAGAGTCCAATTACAGATTGCCCCGGCTAGTTTCTCTGGTTGGATTTATCGCAGAGGAATAAGCATGGTGCCAGCAGGAGGTGCAAAGAGGGAGAATAAAAGTGTTTAAGAAAGGGAAAGGAGGGAGTCCGAGGAAAACACAGACAGATTTATAAACTAACAAAAGAATTATCCAAGGGAAGATATGAAAAGTTAATATAAATAGTTTTTCACGGTCTCAAGCATTAAAGCATGTATGGTCACGAACTCTTTTTAAAAAGATCTCAGAGGAACAGATGCTTACAGTAGTCCAAAAGTTCACAGAGCCGAAACAAACAAGTGAAAAAGAATAAGTTAAATACGGCAAGGACGAAAGCCAGCGCCTCCCGAAAGAACAACAGGCCTGAAAACAGGGTCTGACACGTGGGAGCGAATGAGGCCAACGGAGCCGAGGAGAAAACAGTGGGGGGAAAGCCCGCGAAAATATCTGGGGGGAGGAAATGGATGCAGAAAACAAGCAAAAAGACTCAGCACACGCCTTTGATTGTCATTCCTAAACGAGAACAACGCACAGGAAGAGACAGGGATGTTCAAATACATAACTGGAAAGAAAAAACACCTTTTTTCCTTTCAATTAAAGGAAGACTTCATCTGTAAAGGAAGAAGGTGCACCGTGTTCTGGGAAAAATATACATGAAATCAAGACATATCTTGGGTAAATTACAACGTTTCAAGGACTTTGGTTTGTGGTCAGAAAAACTGTCGTTTTGGTATCTGGGTGGAAAAAGAAAGCTACATAAAAACAAACCATATATTAAAACCTTAGAGGAAAGCAAAGGAATAACGATCACCAAAGTCAGGACGGATGTCTCCTCGGGAGAAGACTGAGGCGGATGGGGAGTGGGAACAAAGGTGGCTGCTGAGGTTTACTGGCCAAGGTCCGAATCCCAACCCGGGAGAGCAAAGGGCTTCACCTTAGTGTCTAAATCTTACCTGGGCGTGCGGAGTCGTTTTCTACGGACCCTTTATTTCAGGGGAAATACTACGGGAACTCGGGCGAGAGGAGCGACCAGGCGGCCCCCAGATGCCTGACTCGAGCGACCTGGCCGGCCACGGTGCCACCCGGGAGGGACACGGGCGAGTTTCAGGAGCCGATGTGGAGCCAGAACTGCGGTCTGCGGGGCTCGGGCCTCCAGGGACACGCGTGTGGCCGTCGGTCAGTTCGCTCCTGGCCTCAACATCCCGGGCTTTCCCCGTCCTCCTCCCCTTCTCTCTCCGCCGAACGCGGAGTCTCGCGCGTCCGTCCCGCTTGGCGTCCGTGGCCGGCTCCTGGCAGTTTCCTTCCTGCTCCCGCCCGCGTCTCTCACCTGCGCGCGCTCCCAGCCTCGCCCCCTCGGACCCCGCCGCACGCCGCTCCGCACGCGTCTCACAGTCGCGCTTCGCTCTTCTTCTCTCTCGTCTCTGCAGTCCCAGTGGCATCTCCGCCGCTCCCCTTCGTCCTTTCTCTTGACTCGCGACTGGGTGGTTCCGCTGCGGATGTTTCTTGCTCGAGTCGTCTCGGTTATCTTTGGGATAGTCAGCGTAAACGCATGTGCCTGTATTTGTGTGCGTACATACGCGCGTCTGTATGAGAGTCATTATGAATGTGTGGACGTGTGCGCGCGCGCGCGCGTGTATCCACATAGCAGGAAGGCCCTCGGCGTAAACAACACTTAGCTGACACTTCTGGGAAAAGGCCTCCAGTCCAGCCTTCATTGACCGGCATTCCTGGGAAGCACCTCCATCTGAAATGCGTGTTCCGTCTTTCCTCCCAGACTTATTCCTCCCCCCGCGCTTCCTGCTGTTGCAACTGAGGCCACTCACTGTTCAGTCTGCCCCACTCAGGGCCTCTTGAGGTTTTCTCTCTCAGCCGCAAACGATGGCAAGCCAGTCTGGTCTCGGACCTCCCCACGGTGACGCTCAAACAGGACAACAGAACCCACAAAGTTCCAAGGGAAGGAGGGTGCGGCTCAAGAACGTTATAAAACTCAGCCATGATGTCTGTCGAATGAAAGGATAACGAAGCTATTAGTAAGAGCATAAGAGGGCAGTATTTGCGATTCTTTCTGAAAACATAGGATAATCCCCCACTCCATTTTTATTATCTCCCATTCCTCTTCTTTGACACACTGAGAGATGTCTGTTACAACATTTATCAAACGATAGTGACAATTCCTCTGTGTAGTGAGATTGGAGGTATTTGCTTTTATTTTTTTCTCTATAGTTTTCTATGTTGTTTGAATTTTAATATCGAAATTATGTCACTAAAGTCAATAAGGTTACTAGTCTTTTAAAAAGTAAGATATTTTTCAGGGACCAAAAAGTTATTTTTAATAGATGATTTGTATAAATATTATGTATCTGAAATTTATCCATGTACTTGCTGGCTGTATTCCGTATGTGCTGCTACGACAAGACACTACAGACGGGGTGCTTGTGAGAAACAGAAACTTATTTTTGACAACCCTGAAGGCTGGGAGGCCCAGGCTCGAGGCCCTAGCTACTCAGGGCCTGGTCTCTGTTTCCGAGATGGGGCCTGGTGGTTTATCCTCCAGGGGAGACAAACGTGTGTCCACACATGGGGAAGCTGCAAGGGCCAAAAGGGCCAGACCCTCCAAGAAGCGTCTTTTGTAAGGCTCTTGATTCTACTCATGAGGGGCAAGTCCTCATAACCTGTTTACCTTTCAAAGACCTCATCCCTCAAGACTTTAACGCTGGCCATTAAGTTGCACGAGTTTGGGAGCAGACACATTCAAACCACAGCATCTCACCTCAAAAGCCATGAGCCGGGCTCCTCAAAATTCATGTCCTTCTCACACCTGAAATACATTCACTCCATCCTCAGGGCCCCAAAAGTCTCAACTCATTCCAGCGCCTACTAAAAAGTCTAAAGTTCAGAGTCTCACTTAAATCCGATAGGGGAGCGGCTCAAGACACGTTTAATATTGAGGCAAACTTACCTTCTGTTGTGAGTACGTGAAATCAAACAAGTTATGTGCTTTCTTTCTTTTTATTTATTTATTTATTTTGAGTTGGAGGCTCATTCTGTCACCCAGGCTGGAGTTCAGTGACATGCATGCTCACGGTCACGCCAGCATCGACCTGCTGGGCTCAGGCCATCCTTCCTCCTCAACTTTCCAACCAGCCAGAACTGCAGGCACGTGCTACCATGCCAGGTTAATTTTTTTTAATTTATTGCGGAGACAGGTCTCGCCAAGTTGCCTGGGCTGCTCCTGAATCCACGGGCTCAGGCCATCCACTCTCCTCGGCCTCCCAAAGTGCTGGGATGAGAGGCTGAGCCACTGAGCCCGGCCAAGGAATGTGCTTTCAAAATACAGTGGTGGGACAGGCATAAGATAGACCTTCCCACCCCAAAAGGCAGAAACAGACACGGAGGAAAGGGCCACTTGTCACAAGTAAACCCAAAACCCAACAAGGCAAACATTAAGCTTTAAATCTCTGAAATGCTCTTTTTTATTCCGTGTTCCACTGTCTGGGCACGCTGGGGCGGGACCGCGTCCCCCAGGCTCCAGGGGACCCTGCCCCTCTGGCTTTGCTGGGCACAGCCCAAGCTGCAGGGTTCATATATTCTGCACCTCTCCCAGTTGGCACTGCGGGCTGGTGGCTCTATAGTTCGGGGATATCCGGGCAGCTTCATCTCCATGGCTTCTCTACGTGCAGTCATAGGCGGGGTTCTGTGCCATCCCTCAACAGCTGGGCGGAGGTAGCTGTGCTCTTGAATTCTGCACACCTGCAGAGTTCGCATCCGCATGGATACCACCGAGAGTTACGCTCTGGGCTTTCTGAAGTGAAAGTCTGAGCCACACCTGTGACCACTTGAGCCGCAGCTGGGATGGCCCAGGAGTGCTGTGCCAGAATATGAGAACTCAAACCAGTGTGTGTGTGTGTGTGTGTGTGTGTGTGTGTGTGTGTGTGTGTGTTAGACAAATGTGCTTATATTTGTCTTCATCAACCACAGGTTCCATAGCGACTCTTTTTTATTGCTAAAGATGTTCCTATTGCATGGAATCCCATACTACATGGTTAGGAAACTAAAATTCATGGAAAGTTATAAAAAATTAGGAAAACAGTATCAGAAAGTACATTGCTAAGAGTGTTGTGTTTTCTGTATTAGGTATTGCTAGAATGTACCAAATAGATCACTCAGTTCGAGCCGGGAAATACGCAAGTAACCATGAGAGGGTTTGTACTTCAAGGGTTCAGGCCCAAACAAGAGTCAGCAAAGGTTGTCTTCAAGGACAGCCATGTTCCTTCAAACAAAGAGGAAGTGTGGCCATTATTTCTACTTCGGTCCTCGGCTAAACGAGCTTTTTCATGGGCTCCCTGAACTTCCTGTCGTGAGCCATTTCTCCTGTATTCGTGCCAGCCTCTTTGTAGCTCGTACTTCTTTCTGCCTTGTAGTATTCACCGACTACACGTCTTATGGTCCCAGGATTAAACTGAAACTGTCTTGCGGTCAGAAACTGACTTTTTCCTCTGTTTTTCTCTCAGTGCTGACTATAGGGTTGACAGATTTGCTGTTAACTTCACAGAAAACACACCGCAGTCCCCATTAGGCACACACACAATCTTTGCTTTGATCAGATAATTCTAGGAGGATTGAGGTGTCCTTATATACCTCAGATGTCCAGGTTACCTGTCATTTGCAGATCTTAGAGCTAGGAGAAGGCTAGGATTATTCTAAATCCTATGGGAAGAAAAGAGTGATAACGATGGTTTGAGAATATAAAACAAATTGAGTAGATACTAGCCAGATCCATGTAGATTCTCTATTAAAGTACCTCTCTTTCTCTTTTCCTTTTTCTCTCCCTGTAAAATATTTTGGAAGATAATTTGTCTTACTAATTTTCTTTAAATTGAAATAAATATATTGAAAAATTATTATGAAAGTTTGCAGTGATGTTAGGTTCATGTGTTAGTGAAAATTAAAATACAACTATTGAATGCATTACTTTTTAAAAATATATTTATTGATTTTATTTTTTGATTTTTTGAGTTGAAGTCTCACTCTGTCTCCCAGACTGGAGTGCAGTGGCTGCTCCCGGCCACTGCAGCCTCGACCTGCTGGGCTCCAGCGATCCTTCCGCCTCAGCCTTTCAAGTGGCTGGAACTACAGGCATGCGCCACCACGCCTGGCTAATTTTTGATTTATTGTAGAGGTGAGGTCTCACCAAGTTGCCCAGGCGGGTCTCGAACCTGCGGGCTCAGGCAATCCACTCACCTCAGCCTCCCAAAGTGCAGGATTACAGGCTGAGCCATTACTTTTATTCTTTTTATTTATTTCTATTGGTAAAATAGATGTTGAGGTTTTTAATTTGTTTGTATTGTACATCAGAATCTAAAGGATGAATTGCCTTTTGTGCAATTGGAACTGCATCTGATTTCTTTTGTTTGGGGGAACTTCAGCATCTAACTGAGTAACTTGCTTCTACTTTCTTAATAGAACTCAACAATTAAATTTCTTGGACTTTTCTTTTGTTTCAAAGGAAAAAATAAAATATTAGAATGGCAAAAATTTTTACTCATAGTAAAGACAAAGTGATAAAAAGTTATCTTAGTGTGAGGGTTCTGTTATCATATTAGCACTCGATAAACTGATAAACACCGTAATAATTACCTGGGCTATCAGCTTCTCATTCAAGTGTATTCCACTCCTTGCCCCCATGCCTGACACTAAAAGGCAAAAACAAAACCAAAACCAGCCAAACAAAAAAGCCCAAACCAAACCAAAACTTCTTTGGTCAAAAGGGGAAGCCAATATTCTTGACTCCTGTATTAGATTCTTTTCTCTCGTTGATGTGAGTCCTCTGTCCCATGTTTTCTTCCTGATTACTTTTCTCAGTTTTTCTGAAACAGTTCTGATTTACACATGTTAATTATCTGTTCAAGAGAAAAAAGAAGGAAGAGGGAAAAAGGAAAGAACAAGGGAGGGAAAGAAGGGAGGGAGGAGAGAAGGAATGAAGGAAGGAAAGTGACAAAGGAGAAAAAGCAGTGATGCTCACCGTGCATTCCATCACATGTCACGAGCACACTTTTGTCTACTTTTCTCCCTTTTCAGAGTTTTATTGATAGACCAGAAATCAAGAGATCTGATATCCAAATGATACCTTGACACGGAGAGGGGGATCCTAAAGACGGGTTTAAGTGTCTGAGGAGCACGGTCACTCCTGTGCCACATATGAGTAACGAATGGAGACGGGAAGGAGAAAGACAGAGGAGAGCCTGGAAACATACGGTGACGCCACTGTTAAAAGCTGGCGGTTTCTTTTTCTCTCCAGTCATTTGAAAACAAAAAACAAAAAAACTGTGATCTCAGGATAGAGGTTAGAAAGACAACCGGCGACTTTCTTGGCTTATGTAAGTACAAGGCAATGTCTTGATTACGATGAATAAAAGTGGATCGGGGGGGAAAGTCCGACCGCAGAGAAAGTGGCTTTCGAAAAGTTTGGTCTCTTTATGTTCCTTGCTTTCATGACATACAAAGGAGCTAAAAAGGAAATGGGCCTGATAAGCAAACAAGAGTTACACAATGTTAGAAAAGATTGGTCGGTAGGTCTGACTAGAAACTGTAATACATTTCAAATTAAAAGGCTTGTGTTTCTGAGTACCATTTCAGCGCAACTGGCCCTTGAATAAGCCAGACACAGGAGGAAGACTGGGTATAGTTGAAGAGGCATGTCCCAAAGTCAAGGATCGAAGGGTATCCTAAAAAGAATCCATCACAAAGTCTGGGGATGCCCAAATCCAGACCCTTCCCTTGCAGTCTAACTGGGCATTCGTGGGTGTCTCCTGTTTGAGCCACTGGCCTGCTAGAGGTTGTCGAGAAAACGGCAAGAGGAGGACGGGAGGTTTGAGAGGAGAGCCAGTGACGCGGTCTGACGAACGGCCCCTTGGCCTGCAGAGACGCCCGTGGTTGGAACACACATCGTAGAAAGTGCGTTGGCTTGGGCCATCTGGCTGAGGACCCTCTCTCCCCCAACTGATCCCATTCGTACAAAAAGAGGAATATCTGCTAGCAAGATAATTCCAGAAGCAAGAAGGTACAGGTCAACATCTGGAAAAAGACCAAAGAAAAAAATGCAACCTGATCATGCAGATAAGATAGCCCATCCGTCCTCCGAAGAAGTCATCCCCTCAGAAGCCACTCTGAAGCACACCCCCAAATTGCTATCATTTTCCTGCCACCACACTGAGTGGTGACCAGACAGAGAAGTGGAGACAATAATAGATAAAGGTCTCAGGATACAGTGCGAGACGATCGCCTCAACCAAAGAGGCAGATCTGGTTTGCAACTGCATATAGACTCAGTCAACCTCTATCTTCAAAGTCTTGAGGGCACGACCCATCTTGTAAATTTGTTTCACGTTCTTCCCACAGGTATTGAAGTTTGTCTGAGAACTACAGGACTGTGGGAGATTTCTTGCTCAGGCCCAAGCCTCTCCCACTGCACCAGCACTCAACACACATCCCACTGAAGAAAACTGTCTAGGTGTCCTCTCGATTCTAGTACATCAGCTTGTCCAGATCTCTGCTGGTCTCCCCTTCCTAGCAGAGTATCTCCACCCACGCAAGTCTGAACCCCAACCCATGCCCAGACTGGGAAGAAACAGTCAAAAATACATGTCTCTGCCTCTTTGCCTAGAATTTAGTTTATCTAATCCTCTCTACTTCTGAAACTCTCTGATGTTTTTAAACTGTGGTGTTTTCAGTTTAGCCAACTCTTGTCCTAGTTGTTGCAGTGTGAGGAATACTTTGCCACTGCCGTCTACGTTCTACCCAGAAGCAGAAATTCCACTCCTCACTACTTTGGTCTTCTCTACGTTTTTCAAACATTCCAAAGTCATTCCCACTTCTCAGTAATGATTTCCTCCACTTGGAATGCTTCTCTCAAGTAGCCTCAGGACTTGTTCACAGTTCACTCAGGTTTAAATGTTGATGCCACGAATGCCTTCTTTCTCTGATCACCCCATCTGAATGTCCGAGCTTCACCCGCTAATAGATCACTATTTATTCTGCTCAATTTCACCTATAATAGGCCTGTTTATGGTCTATTTCACCAGTAGTATGCAAACCCTAAGGGTGAGAGCCTTTGTCTATCTTGTTTCTAACCAGATTCACACCACAGATGGGCAATAGGACCTGGTACAGAGAAAGTTCCCAATGAATAATGAGTGGAAGAATACTCTCCATTTTCAGGGGGTCCTCATGGTTATAACTTCCTGTATCCTTCACAGTCTGTGTATTTTTCTGTATAATTGAGCAGCACTAGGCTCCCAGACACTCTGTGATAGGTGTCAGGACCAAGACAGTGAACACGCACAGTGTCTGGCCATAAGAACTTACTTACTGGGGAGCCATACAAGTAAAACATGTATTTGGATTTGAGAGAGTAAATACTGTCATTCAAGGCACACATACATTCTAAGAGGAGAAGAAAACAGAGCATAAAGAAACACCACAGCCCATGATGAAAGGAGGAGTAACTGGCTGTAAGGTGAGTGTGGAAAGGCCAGGAGAGTGTAGCAGCCCAGAGGCAGCGTAGAAGGTTTACAGAAGGAAGTGCCAACAGAGTCCAAAGATTCGAGGAGGTGTTGTGTGGATTTTCTAATAAATAGGCCTTTGTTAACTCGGTCAAGAGCCAGTTGAGTGGAATAGTGGGGGAAATGCCAAACTGCCAGGAGGATAGACAGAAAATGCAATGAGCTAGGAAGGGAGTGCAGATAACTTCACCACGGATCTGAAGAAGATGGGAGACATAGAGAAATGCTTAGATGTGGACGTGATGGTTGAGGGTGGTGATATTGATTGGTTAAAGATTGGGCAGAAATAAATAAGGCTAAGTACTACTGGGAAAGAGCCAATAGGATGGGAAATTTGTAGGCAGAGTAGAGATGGAAAAGCTAACTGAAAATGATAGTTGCATTCTTACACACCAACAACAAACAGGCAGAGAGGCAAATAAAAAGCACAATCCCCTTCACAATAGCAACAACAACATAAAAGTGAAATACCTTGGCATCTTCCTAACCAGAGAAGTGAAAGACTTTTACAATGGAAACTACAAAACACTGTTCAAAGAAATCAAAGATGACACAAACAAACAGAAAAATATTCCATGCTCATGAATCAATATTGTTAAGATGTCCATCCTAACCAAGGCAATCTAGAGATTCAACATAATACCCATTAAATTACCATCATCATTCTTCTGGGACCTGGAAATGACAATACAGAAATTTATATGGAAACATAAACAACCACAAATAGCCAAAACAATCCTTAGTAGAAGAAACAAAGTGGGAGGTATCACACTTCCAGACTTTAAACTTTATTATAAGATTACAATAATCAAAGCAGCCTGGTATTGGTACAAGAACAGGCATACAGACTAATGGAACAGGATAGAGATTCCAGAAGCAAAACCTCAATTTCTCAACCAACACATCTTCGACAAAGCCTCCACTAACAACCACTGAGAGAGGAGAACTTATTCAGTAAATGGTGCTGGGAAAACTGGCTGACCACTTGCAGAAAACTAAAACAAGACCCCTACCAATCACCATACACAAAAATCAGCTCTAAATGAATCAAAGACCCAAACCTCAAACCTCAAACTATAAGAGCCTTAGAAAATGCAGGAGACACCTTTATGGAAATTGGAACTGGCAACCAATTCCTGATCAAAACCCCAAATGCCCATGCCATAGGAGATAAGATAGACAAGTTTGACCTCATCAAACTGAAAAACTTCTGCAAAGCAAAAGAAACCATCAAGAGGCCTGAGACAGCCCATAAACCGGGAAAAAATATTTGCCAATAGTGTATCTGACAAGGGCCTAGCATCTAGAATCTACAAGGAACTCAAATGTGCCGAAAAGAAAAATACAAACAGCCCTATTACAAAATGGGCAAAAGATATGAATAGACACTTCTCAAAAGAAGACATACAAGCAGCCAACCCAACAGATGCATGAAAAAATGCTTAGCCTCACAATAATTAAAGAAATGTAAATTAAAGCCACATTTAGATACCACCTAACTCCAGCCAGCATGGCCATCATCAATATCTCAAAAAACAATAAATGCTGGAGAGGATGTTAGGAAAAGGGAACGCTTCTACACTGCTGGTAGGAGGGTAAACTAGTACAAGCTCTGTGGAAAACAGTGTAGCAATGTCTAAAAGATCTAAAAACTGACCTTCCATATGACCCAGCAATCCCCCTTCTGAGAATATACCCATAGGAACTCAAATCATTCTACCAAAAAGATATCCGCACACGCATGTTTATTGCAGCACTATTCACAATAGCAAAAACATGGAACCAACCATGCTGCCCATCAAAAGAGGACTCGATAAAAAAATGTGGTACATATACACGATCCTCCTATTCTTGTTCCTGATCTCCTGGGAAGATCACATGTAGTATTTTAAAGACACAATGGAATATTATGCAGCCATAAAGAAGGACAAACTTATGAACTTTGCAGCAACTTGGGTGGATTTAGACTATATAAAAATCAATGATGTACTGCAGAAACAAAGAACTGAGTACCACATGTTCTTCCTCATAAACAGACTCTGAACAGTTATCATAATACTATAAGAAAGGGGTTGGCAGTAGCGGAACACTGCCAGGGGAGGGGGAAGGGGCATGCTCCATCAATTAGGGTTCCTGAGCTCAAACCAGGCGAAGTGGGGACCAAAGCGAGGCCCAAACTTTACCTGTACAATGACCATTTGGATACCTAATCCTGATTTTGTACCCCTCATCTTTGAAATAAATAAATAAACAAATAATTAATTTTAAAAGAGACATTCCTGAGTTGGTCTTCCGCATGTTGATTCCTTTTTTTTTTGAGTTGGAGTCTCACTCTGTTGCCCAGACTGGAGTGCAGTGGCCGCTCCCGGCCACCGCAGTCTCGACCTGCTGGGCTCCGGCGATCCTTCCGCCTCAGCCGTCCAAGTAGCCGGAATTACAGGCGCGTGCTACCACACCCTGCTAATTGTTTATTGTGGAGATGAGGTCTTGCCAAGTTGCCCAGGCGGGTCTCGAACCCTCAGGCTCAGGCAATCCACTCACCTCAGCCTCCCAAAGCGCAAGATTACAGGCTGAGCCACCAAGCCCGAGACCGGCTTGACATGTTGATTTCTAACAGCACATGGTCTTTCCGGCTTCAAGGGGTTCATGTGTCTGAAGCAACAATAAGGCAAGGATGTAAGATTTATATTGCCCAGTTGCTTATATCTTGTTTGTAATCCTAAAAATTATTAACTGAGCTATTTGTATGCAAGTGCAAAGCTAATTAACTCAGGGGACCTAGGAATAACAACTGGGAATAATTCTTACATGTTTGTCCTAACTTTTTCTCTGATGTTCGTGCACGTGAATATAAATCATTGTTTTGTAAGAAAAAAAATTCTGGAGATGAGCTGTATCACTAAAGCCTAACGGAATTTTGGAAAAGTTACAAAAATTTATGCATTTCAGAAAGTCCTGATCATTTTGCCGTTTCTCTCGTCCTAAAAATCATTGGAATGCGATCCGTGGGAGTCTACAAGGATTCTGAGGGTCCTTTCCTGACAACGGACTGGGCTATTGAAACTTAACCGCTGCTTGCCGCTGCACGAGCTTATCGGTCGGTTCACAGGAGAGCTGATGACATCAACCCTCGCCTAGTAATACCAGGCTAAATTACTGGAATCCTTACTGGTGAGGTTTAAAGCATCTGCAAAAATTTACCGACCTGGCAGTTGCCCAGACATTTTTGCATAAAATGGCACCGCTTTGGAAAATTGGATACATATACTCCCAAATGCAAGACCCGTAATTGTATTTAAGAGGCATTTTCCATACATTTAATAATATTACGGGTTTAGACATTTTGACATTAGAGAAAAATGTCAAAATAGGCTATTATGGAATAACAAGATACTATTTCGGAGTGAAATTTGTGTGAACAAAACGCTTTGGAAGGCTTTTCACTTATCTGGTACAATTTTCTGGGCTCTGACTATTGCTGTCCACTGTTGGAGCATCCGTCTGTCTGATTTGTTCAAGCTTATTTCCCAAAGGCTTTCATCTGCAAAGTACTAGCGCATCTAACAACCTGACCCAAAACCCTTTGGCTGCGTCTACAGCAGCAGACAGATAAGTAAAGCAGCTAACCTCGAATAAATAAAAACATCTCCCGGGGAAAATGAGAGGGTTGTCGGAAGACCCTTTTGCATGAGTGCCACTGTGGCCCTTGTGATCTCTGCCCACCAGTCTCAGAGTCGAGGGTGTAGGAGTAACCTGGATTCCAAGCATGCAACAAGGATCCCATTATACAGGGTCTGTACTGGTGGTATCGTGGTGACTATAGCTACCTTCCATAATACAAGGCGAGAGTTTATAAACTGCATGATCTACAGGTATGAACAACAACCGGGGAGCACAGTTCCGAGGAAACCAACAAAAAAATAAATATTAAACACAGTTGCTAAATTTAAGATTTTTATGTGGCATTTTTAGTCTTGGGAAAGTTTTTCAGTGTAAAAATTGAAAGTCCCTGTAGAGGACAGTAAACATTAAAACACTGGTTACATGAGAACTAGGGAGGATTCACCCTAGGAGATGAAAATAGGTCTATTCAGGAAAAATGTATTTATATTCTAATGGTACCAACTTCAAATCCCTTTTTTACTCTGAACAAAAGTTGCCTGATTTCTTTAGTAAGGTTATTTGGAATAGAGAAACATTTTCAAATGCATACTAATCTACAAAATGCTACACAATGACAAGTTCTCAAACTGGTTAGATAATTTGCTCAAGTTCGATACCAGTAGAAGGCTGAGCAACCCTTCCATATGGTGTTGATCTTGAGCAAATTATCTTCCCAGTCCCTTAGAGTTCTCATAGTAAACTCTTCCGGGCTGGGCCTGGTGGCTCAGCTTGTAACCCCAGAACTTTGGGAGGCCAAGATGAGTGAACTACCTGCGCTCACGGGTTCGAGACCAGCCGGAGCAAATTGGCGAGGCCTCGTCTCTATAGTAAATAAAAAATTAGCTGGGCGTGGTAGCGTGTGCCAGTAGTTCCGGCTCCTTGGAAGGTTGAGGTGGAAGGATCACTGGAGTCCAGCAGGTCGATAGTGGGGTGGCCATGAGTGTGCCACTGCACTCCAGCCTGGGTGACAGAGTGAGAATCCAACTAAAAAAAAAAAGAGAAAAAGAAAAACGAAAGCTCTTCCTAACTCTCATCCTGAGATCCTTGCTCTCCCACCCTACCACACGGATGTCATTTTATAATTTGTATACAACTTGGGGGCAGCCTAAACTGTCAGTCAGATATGTTGCACGATTTATACAAGCATGTTTCCTCAGCATCACCTTTCTCCATTTCTTTTGGCGCTGTTTTATTTACAGAGATCATTGATGTGTTGTTGAAAATGGATTACAAAGTTAAATACTAATTGCTCACTAAACACTATCTCTCTAATCACCTGGAGAAACCTAGGATTAGTCTCTTCTGCCTCACTGTACAGAAGGGGAAGTGGTCTCTGAATGTTGGACAGTTGTGTCATTCTGCTGGTTTTGAAAAATGTCCACTAATTAAATAGCATTGAATGTGTGCTGATGCTTCCTGTGGGTGAGGTGACATGAAGACAAGAAGACAATTCCCTCACAAAATGTACTTTATAAACACTATTATGTCACCTTGTTAATATTCTGTGACTCTGTATACTTATTATAACACATTTAGCATTCATTATACTCATACATATACACAACTCAGCTTCTGGAGTCTCCAGTTTCATTGGCGATTTCTAAACAAACACCACAGTTTTAATTATTTTAACTTGAGATATATATTTGATAACCAGTAGGAAAAGTCACATGTGACTTTTATTGTGCTTAAAAATTCTTCTTGTTCATTTTCTCTTCAGCATGAAGTTCCCTGCATCCTGATATTCCGGAACCTCGCCCATTCCAACTGACTTTCTCCCCATTTATTCGGCCCTTGCTGTATTCATTTTTCATCTTAGCCACCTTAGGGGAAACACAGTCCATTATGTATCATTTCTTCTCTTCTACTGTTACTCAAAAAAATTTTTTTCCAAGTGTGGTCATGAATGATTGCCACCTAGGGTACTTGTTAACGTGCAGATTCCTGGACCCCCATCCAATCTGGAATCAATGGAGCCTTGAAAACTGCATATTTAATAGGGACTTCTTATGTATGCCATCATTTGGCAGCTGCTTCTGCAGCCTCTCTGCTCCCTTGTGTCACAAACCCCGACTCAGGATGAATCTGCTTCTCTGCCTTCTTCTGGCTCATGAACAATTAGGATGAGGGGAGTGACTGGCCACTCACCACAATCCAGTGCAACAGACCCCAGACACCACCAGCAGTCCTGACACAGAAGTCGGCAGTGGCCACACGTTCGGCCTGTCAGCAGAGACTCAAGTGTTCAGTGCCAATCAATACCTCGCTTGACATATTAATTTCCTCCAATGGACCACTGTTGCACTTCTCTATTGTGAGTCGGACGCTGTAGTTTAGCATGTTCTAAATGGCTCTGAAGCCTTCTGCTTTCTACACAGATGACTCTTTTGCGCCTCTGTAAATTTGCAAATGTGAAATAGATGCATGTTTGAGCAGCAACCTCATCACTGATAAGACAAGCATATTTAACTACACTCCTCTCCTGAACTTTGGATGTTTGCTTTATATTTGTATAACAAAGGGACTTCCCAAGGGGTTCATGCTAGAAAAACATAGAGTTTTCCCAATGTAAACTGACTTAACTTTTCGGGATTTAATACTGCTAGAAACTCAAGAATGATTTTTTTTAAAAAAACAGACTTCTTTTTTGCTCCTTAAATTCCCCTAGTACCTCACATGATAAATGGGTGCACAAGAAAGACACGAATGAACAGTAGCAAAATTTTAACTAAGTTATTTGAGGGTGATAAAAATAGAAGATATTTTAACATCGTTATTTTTTATAAAATAACATTTATTAATCTTACAATTGGAAGGAAGAAAGATGATATTTATCCATTCAACAAATATATTGCAAATTCAAAACGCTTTGATGAAGGAGAGTCCACAGCCTACCTTGCCACAGGGTACAGAGGAGTGATTGAGCCTGAGGATCATGGACAAAGTTACAACAGCCAGACAATCTGGTGCTCTGGGAAGGGGTGTCTGTCACAGGGGCGAGGGCACAAAATAAGAGAGTTGCACAAAATAAGAGGGCTATGGGACTTATTAAATTGTTGAAGTCCTACTTATTCTAAATATTTTTAACTACTTCTCACAGAAAAGACATGTTAGGGTTTTTATAGCCAAGGAGGATAAGAATGATCTATTTTGCTTAATGGAATCCCAGAAACTAGAATTTTCATCTTAATGGTTTCCTGACTCCGTCAGATGTGATGATTTGTGTACATACCCATCAGAAACTTGGTGACTTTATTTAGTGTTGCAAGAGAACCCTTGTAGAGGACTCCCTTGACTTGACTCTGTGGCAAATAGAAGGGATTAAAGGGTTAAAGACTGATAATCACGCAAAACTTTGAAAGAAAAAGTCGCTCCACTGCCTAAAACACTTCCATGACTTTCCATGGCATTCCGAATAAAATCCAAGTTGCTTGCTCTGGCTTGTGAAACCCTGGGTCGTTCCATTTCCCTACATTTTTCAACTTATGTTAGTCTGTATCTATGTCATCCTCATGGACTCAAGGTCTGCTTTGGTCTAAAGATTATTCTTGGTTACTCTATACACTGCTATAATAATAAGAAGGAATTAGCCCCTTTGATTCAATAGGTTAAAAAAAGTTGTAACTGGGTGTCGTCACAGGTACAAAGCTTCTCTCTGGGGAGCAACAGTAAAAGTACAGAAAACTACTCAGCCATAAAAAAGAGTGAAATCGTGTCTTTCTCAGCTACGTGAATGGAGGTGTAGGTCATTATCTCAAGTGAGATAACTCAAAGACAGAAGGTCAAATACATGTTATCACGTACAAGTGGGAGCGAAATAATGTGTACACATGGACATAAGTGTGGAATAACAGACACTGGAGACTTGGAAAGGTGAAAAGGGAGTGAGGAGTACCTGGTAAGTACAATAAAGCACAGCACAATAAAACGAGTGATGTCTGTACTTTAAAACTCAGTCATTTCAGTTCCACAGGGCTAGAGTTTGCAGTGGCAACCTTAGTTTTATTATCTATAAAATGTTGGAGTTCCTATTTCATAAGGATACGGTTAAATCAGTTAATACATGTTAGAACAGTGTGTGGCACAGAGACCAAACCCAGAGTTAGCTATTGTAAAAGAGACTACCAGTGCTGGAAGTTGACTTTCGAAAATGACAGAATTCCCTATTAATATGCCTTTATTGTATGTTTTTGTTCCAAGTAACAGTCTAATACCACTGAATTTGCTGCTTTATGTGGAATTTTATTTGGGCCTTCATGGTAAAACCTAGGGGGATTTCCAGTACCACTTTCTGAGAAACATTATCATTTGAGGAACTTTAGTCATCTAAAATTGTTGAATACAGGCCAAGAATGACACAAAAAAGTTTGACTTGTCATTAAAAAAAAAGAAAGAAAAGGGAGTGAGGGATGAGAAATTACCTAGTGGGTACAATGCCCACTATTCAGATGACAGCTGTACTAAAAACCCAGATGTCACCACTGCTCCAGATATCCATCGAATATCCACAAACCTGTGCTTGTACCACCTATATCTACAAACAGAATTTTTTTTAAAGAAGGTTAGAATACTCACCTCCCATCTGACCAACATTTGCCAGAGCAGTTGTCCCCAGGTGCTTGCAGGAACTTGACCCACTGGGTTAGAGAAGGGCCCACAGTGTATCGACCCCGGGGTCAAGAAAACCATGACAGCTTTGCTGATGGAGAGTATCAGACCTGTTGAGGAACCGCAGCTTCAGCAGAGGGCTGGAGACGGGGCAAGAAATTACAGTTACCCATCAAATTAATTGAGACTGCAGAGAGAATAAAGGGAATTCGATCTCATTTGAATAACCTTGGTCTTTGGGTGTCCTAGAATATTCTTTAAGTGCTTTCAAGGTAAATCAGATTATGGCTCCCAGAGGGGATAGATCTGTCATTTCGGAAACCTTAAAATACTTGATTTCTTTTAAAGTGTGCATTTTACTTACCCCTTGTGAGATAAAGTGCTGAGATTTCTCAGGAGTTGTGTTAAAAAGTGCGTTTTACATTCAGAGAAAAGACTGCAAGCACAGATACGGCGCTTTGGGGATTCAGTTTCTAGTTGTCATCTCACTGTCAATCCTTTCAACTTGGTCATCTCGCTGTCCCCATACACTAGCTCATTAAAGCAGATGTTCGCTGTGCTTTGTGGATAATGTAGAGCAAAGAGGACTTCATTTTCTACAACTCACGCGTTTCTGAAATGACACGCACTCCTTGTAAGGAGCAGAAATTTGGGCTCTCTGCTTACCTAATCAAATGGCGTAAAACCAAGTATGTCTGATACGATGCTGCTGCTCCCCATCTTGAATGTGAATAGAAAAGTCTTGACACATACCTCATTGTGAAAATAAAGGAACACCATTCACATGAGAAGAGCTGGTGTACTCCCAGCTGGGGCGTGGGAAAGCTTTAGAGAGAGCGAACGAGGGTTGGGGGAGGCTTCAGGTGTGCTCTGACCGCAGGTTGCTGGCAAGGGCAGGCAGGAAGCGGGCTGACTGGAAGCAGAGCATCTGACGTGACTGGTTTGGGGAGCACATTTTGCTGTCTTCGGTGGGGCCTGAGTTGGGAACAGGGACAAAATAGGGAGGCTGACAGTCAGTACCCATAACCTGACATTCGGTGTCAGTCGGCATCAGTGATGCAGTTTGACTTCCTGGACTGATGGCTTCAGAGACTGTGGATAGAAGTCTGTTGTCAAATGATCTGACCAGTGCTTATGCTCCCAGTCCCCCCACGGCAAGCGAGAGATGGTCCGATTCAGGGAAGGCTAGAAACCCCGATCTTTACCACAACATGCCACAAGCTGGGTGGTTTCCAACAACCGAAATGCATTGTCTCACACTTCTGGAGGCTAGAAGTCTGAAGTCAAGGTGTCAAAAAACATATACTCCCTTTGAGACCTGCAGGAAAATTCTTCCTCGCCTCCTCTTGGTTTCTGGGGGCTTCTGACAACCTTTGGTGTTCCTTCTCTTACAGACGCTCCTCCAGTCCCTGCCTCCACGTCCGTTCCCGTGTGTCTGTCTTCTCGTGGCCATTTTCTTTGATGACACCAGTCGCACTGGATCAAAGGCTCACCCTACTTAGAACGACCGTATCCAAACTAATGATATCTGCAGTGACCCTATTTCTAAAGAAGGCCACACTCTGAGGTATGGGGGTTATTAGTTCAGCATCTCTTCTTGAGGGCTGCACAGCCACACCCATAGCAACCACAATGACTGGGTTCATAGCTAAGTTCAGCACGTGCTCATGTGGCATCATCCACGGCGAACGAGTCGTCATGTGAGAGACAGAGATTGTGTGAGTGAGGGACCTCACCAGATCTTTTCCGTTCTTTCTTCTAAAACCAGGTCTGGCAAGTTGATACTTTGTAATCGCCTCTTTGAATCCCTCAGAGATGTCCTTTGGCTAAGGCTGCCTGTTTGGCATAATGTTCTGTTGGCTTCCATGTCGTCTCTTTTGGGATGGGTCTTTGCCTTAAAACAGCCTACTCTCCAGAAAGCAGGAGTGCAGCTAAAAGTTCTTTAAGTGTGAACTAGTGCAACCTCTGTGGAAAACAGTTTGGCGATTCCTAAAAGGTCTAAAAATCGACCTTTCATACGACTCCACAATCCCCCTACTGGGAATATATCTGGTGGAATTCAAATCCTTCTATGAAAAAGATACCTGCACACGCATGTTTATCGCAGCTTTGTTCACAATAGCAAAAACATGGATCAATCCCGCTGCCCATCGACAGAGGACTGGATTAAAAAAATGTGGTACATATACACGATGGAATATTATGCAGCCATAAAGAAGGACAAAATTATGAACTTCACAGCAACTCGGACGGACTTAGAGTCTATAATACTGAGTGATCTATCACAGAAGCAAAGAACTGAGTATCACATGTTCTCACTCATAAGTGGACCTTGAACAATTATCATAATACTATAAGAAAAGGGTTGTCAGAAAAGTGGGAAATTGCTGGGGGTGGGAGGAGTGGGATTGGCAGTAGTGGGATACTGTTTAGGGAGGGGGGTACACTTCATCAACAAGGGTGCCTGCATAATGAACATTTGTATACATAACCCTAAATTGTACTCTGCATCTTTAAAATTAAAAATTAAAAAATTATAAAAAATAAATAAATATACTAAAAAAAAATAAAAGTTCTTTAATTAGTTGTCCATTTTTATGGGGGTTACAGCAGAGTTGAAAAGTCCCTTTTGTTTCCAAAGCATCCAAGAGTCATATAGTACTCCAAAAATAGATCTGATTATATATTGTTTACTATATGATCTTTAGCAAAAGACTAGTGCTCTGGTAAATGCAATAAATTCTGCCACACAGGTTAATTTTGCCTCAAGTAGAGGACTATATTCCAAAGGAGAGCTTAAATTAGCGGTTATATATCTCCATTTGATAATCTCCAGTGTCAGTTTTGAGGTGTGATCCATCAACAAATCATATTGGGCCAGGCTCGGTGACTCAGCCTGTAATCTCGTGCTTTGGGAGGCCGAGGTGAGTGAATTGCCTGAGCCTGCGCATTCGAGACTCGCCTGGGCAACTTGATGAGACCTCATCTCTACAATAAATAAAAAAAATTAGCCGGGCGTGGTAGTGCGCGTTTGTAGTTCCAGCTACTCGGGAGGCTGAGGTGGAAGGATCGCTGGAGCCCAGCATGTGGAGGCTGCAGTGGCCAGGAGTGTGCCACTGCACTCCAGTCTGGGCGCCCGAGTGAAACTCCAATTCAAAAAAAAAAATCATGTTGGATCAGGGTTTACAATGGGAGTTAGTCTCTAAGAAGTCGGAATGATGTGTAGAAACTTCCCTGAGGTCTAACAATCATGAGTTCCCCTTTTGCTGGGGGGGTAAAGAATGGCAGGACTTAGGGCATCACACCAGGGAGTAATAAAGTGAGAGGGAGAGAGTCGCAGAATTTCATAAGAAGTGAGTCAGCATTCGGGCTCAGTAGCTCAGCCTGTAGTCCCAGCACTTTGGGAGGCCGAAGAGAGTGGATTGCCTGAGCCCACAGGTTTGAGACCAGCCCAGGCAAATTGGCAAGACCTTGTCTCTACAATTAAAAAAAATTAGCTGGTTGTGATAGTGCACATCTGTAGTTCTGGCTACTTGGAAGGTTGAGGCAGAAGGATCGCCTGAGTCCAGCGGGTCGACACGGGGTTGGCCACGAGTGTGCCACTGCACTCCAGCCTGGGTGATGGAGTGGAACTCCAGCTAAAAAAAAAAAAAAAGTTAATAGGCTGGTTGAAAATGTTGTATGTTGTGTGCTCTTTGTTAATAATAATGTCTCCTCTGACGAAGGAATCATGATGTCAAGGGGGGAGCCTAGACATGGTTAACAGAAACCAACAAATTTTGCAGTGGAAGCTGCAAATCCTCTAAGATAAGGATTTTAAGTCTTTGCAGCTAGGTCAAGGGTGAGGCTGTAGTCAGTGATGGGTTTTTGATGGGCCCCATTAAGTTGAGTTAAAAACACGACAGCTTATCCAGATCACCCTTGCATAAACAGACAAAATGACTTTCTGTAGTCAGGGAAGGCTGCTGTCAAAGAGCCTTCTTGAGACGATGGAACTCATATTTGGGCCCCCAGAAAAGAAAGTCTCATACTGAGGACTTGGCTAATCCATTAAAAGGTATTACAAGGTCATAAAAATGTAGTATCTATTGTATACTATATTCAGCTAACCCTAGAAATACTCTAAATTGTCATTTTGTGAGGCATCTAGAATAAATTTCAATAGCCTATGAGAAGACAAAATTTTACTTTTCTTAGATAGATCATACCCTAAATAACAGACACTGTTTTGACAAAATTATGAAGTTTCTTGTGAAACTTTATGTCCCTTTTCTGCTAAAGCTGAGAGCAAGCAAGTAATGGAATTCTCTTCACTAGCTTCCTTGTTCTCCGAGAAAACTAGATGATCTGATCATGCACATATTGCATCAGAACTGAATCATAAGTGAATTATGATCTTTTAATCTTGATCGAGGACTTGGGAAAATAAGAGGGAGAATTCAGTGAACCCCTGGGTCATGACTGTCCAGGTATATTGTTGTCCTCACCAAGTGAAGGCAAAGTAACGACTGTCCTGGTCTAGAAGCAGACTGAAAAATGCTGAGCAGAGGTTCCGCATGGTGGACTTTAGGCAGAATTAATGACAGGATGAGATTTGGATGGGTATCACTGGGAAGCAAAATGGCCTTTGCCACCTAGTATTTAAATGCCTGAGGATCCACAAACATAAGTACAAGTTCATACAGTTCAGGTGACCCTGCTTAAGTTCAAGGTCTACATTCTACGGTCGCTAGCATATCTGGCTTATTGGAGTGATAGATCTTTAGAGGGAATTGACATTTTTGGACCTTGAGAGAGTCACTGGGAGAGGGTAGGGATTTGGAACAGAATGGAGATGTGAAAGGAAAGAAATCAGGTGGAAAGAGGAAGAAGAGTTGTAGAGATAAAGTCACCTGGAGGACAGACTGGGGGAAGATTTACGAGGCAAAGTAGTTTAGTTTGCTGTTGTTTGTTATACTGCTCTGTACCTTTGGCCAAAGAATCTTTTAGTAAAGCAATGTTCAAGTCAGAATTTCATTTGGAATTCTTTGAATACCAACCAAGAACTACTGCCCATCAACTCTGAGAAGTATTTTTCTTTCTTTTTAAGGAGTCTTTCAAATGAACATTTTTTTCAAGTCCAGTGTTCTCCAGATTGGCACTGAAGGCCCAAATCATCCTTGGTAAAGAGAGAGGCATAAGTACTAGGATTGTAACAAAGGTACAGATGGAAAAAGGAGTTGTTCCTGGAGGAAGAGGGGATTTAGACTTAGATAATTCCAGGAGAGCTGGCAACAGTCAGCTGAGAGTGATGTCTGTACATTTCATCTCTCAGGTCCTCAACTTAATAGATGGCAGCCTTCAAACGCAGACCTGGCAATTCATGCCCAGAAGGAGGTGGAAACCAGAAAGAATGTTCCCTATGGATCCAATCGAAACTCTCAGTTCAAAATAACGAGAAGAACCTAATCCAATTTTGTTAGTGACTGACAATAAAGTTGGAACAGATGGATACTGGTTTGGTAAGAATTGTAGCCCACCAGTTGTGAGACTGAGTCAAGCACCAGGCTTATAGGATCAATGTTTACGTTCTGCACTATGGTACTCCTTCCAACAAACAACACTTTGATGGTAACTTACAAAAGAGAAAAACAAAAGAGAACAAAAAAAGGATGAAAAGAAATGTCTTTATTCCACCAAGCAAATGGAAATCAGTAGCAAAGCTGGGTACCAGGTTGAGTGTGAATAACAAGACTTCAATACAAAGAGGGCAGAGTTCAAGCCCAATGTTGACGCACTGTGTCAACACGGACCCAGCAAACCACAGGAGGCAAAGCACAAGAGGTCCCCATAGCTACTGCACTTGATCGGGAGTCCATGGTGATGAACAGTTGAAAGTGTGTTGTAGAGGAGTCTCGAAAACAAAACCAACCCAACCAAAAAACCCTACAGAAATAAGCAAAACAACCCCAAAGAGAACAGAGGCTATTTATTTATTTCTTGCTAGAGGAAGGGAGGCAGCCATAACCACTTGTGTCTGGCAGAGACTCAAAGGCAGGAAGGAGACTTGGAAAGAGGTATAGTGAGAAGAAGGCAAGGCTTTGGTAGGAGGCTGTTGGTGTGCAGAAGCTGGAGGTAAGCTGAGCAGAAGCATGGCACCTCGTGCGATCTGTCTGGGGAGAGAATTTTGCTTTCTCCGGTTGATTCTAACCTGGAGGCAGGGGCAACATGAGGGACATTGGACGTCACTGACCAAGCCCTGGTTGCTTTGGGCAAAGTGCTGCAGCATGTGTAGATCACATTCTTGAATTTGTTGATGCAGAGATGGTGGCTGGCTTCCAGCTTGGTTGCTGCAGTGGTTGCGGGTCAGAGTCTCATCATCATACGCGGTCTGACCACTTTCTGTTTTAGTGTTAAGTTTCTCCTCATAATATGTGTACAAATGGCTAAACTTCTCATTTGAGTTTTCCATGCGCAGGCTCCATTTAGAGGTTTCTGCATCATACTGTTGTGAAAAAAGGCCGACTCCATTGATCCAAGTCAACCCTGACATTAAGAATGATTAATGTGGCAGCTGTTTCCCGCTGCTATTGATCTTTGCACTGGCCCTTCCCTTTGTGCTTTGTCAATGGCTGAGTATCTTCCCTCAGCCACTCCCATCTGAAGTCAGCCTCGTCTCTCCGGGGTTTTTAGCACCAGCTGTCAGCCAGGCACTCTGACTTTCTGCCTTCAGTGACCACTTTTACTGACTTCTGCCTCTCTGGCCTTTCCACTATGCCCTGGCCTTGAATATCCTACTATTAGCTCAGTGTGATTATAGACCTAGTTCTGAAAGCAGCCCATTGTTTTTGCTTATCCAGGAGCATTTTTCTTTCCTCTTTAGTTTGAAGCATTGCCCTGCTGGCCATGCTGACTCATGTCATTGGCATCAGATCCATATTCTACATCTGATCCTAAGACTCCATCTATAATCCTTTCACAGAAGCTAAGGGAAAAGACTCACTTGATTAAGATCTCACACTTTCTTTCCTACCTAGGCTATTGTTTTCTCCTCCTGGAGAAAGTTTCCCTAAAGCATCACATGAAGTGTCATTTTGTTAGCCCATTTAATTTTATATACTGCACCCAAACTTTACATACATTGGCACATTCCTTTTTTTCCACTAAAAAAATTTTATATGACTTAGACGATTTAGGCTAAATAATTTGGTATAGTTAGAAAATACTGTGGTCTTATTCAGGGATCAAAATCTACCAAAATGAATTGTTAAAGGTAAGAACATGTGTTAAATACTCTCATCACTCTTGTAAAACAAAGTCACTTGCCAATAATTTTATGAGGAAGGCTAGCGATTATTAGATTAGTGATTATTCTAAATATTGGTCTCAAACATTAGAGTAAGGGATTTCGTTCTTTAGGAATCGATATCAACAATTAATTATAGTAAAAATTAAATTTAAAATGCAGACTTTTATTCTGTGCTAGAGTCCAAATATTTTATTAGAGAAAGTTTTTCTCTCTGTGTGATATTCTCTAAAACATCGAAAGGAAGATATAGAGTATAAATCTGAAGACTTTTTTTCATCAGAAATTACCAAAATATAATGTATAAGTGGTTGGGGGCCCATATTTTCTTTGGATAAGTGACAGATCTTATTATTCTTAAAAGTGATTAGTTTGAAAAGTCATTGCTGAAAGTTCAACATCCATAGCGATTTGCTACTACAAAATTTTTAATTGTATGCAATTGGGAAAAGTCCTCCAATTTATTTGAAAGACAATAGCAACTATCCCATGCCTGTAAACTCTGACATGGAACAATAATGAAATAGAGAATGGATGTTTTTAACCCTTGTGTGTATATTATCTTTTAGAAGAGAGTAATTGTTAATAACACTCTTCTGATAAAATTAAACTGAGGAAAGCCTGTGATACAAGTCTGAGTCTCTCCCCAAGTTTTTTTTTTTTTTTTTTTGAGTCAGTCTCACTCTGTCACCCAGGCTGGAGTGCAGTGGCACACTCACGGCCACCCCAGCGTTGACCTGCTGGGCTCAGGCATTCTTTCCGCCTCAGCCTTCCAAGTGGCTGGAACTACAGGCCCATGCTCCCACGCCTGGTAATTTCTGATACATTGTAGAGATGAGGTCTCACCAAATTGCCCAGGCTGGTCTCGAACCCCTGGGCTCAGGCAATCCTCACAGGTACATTTTTTCATAATAAACCACAATCAGTGATTGTGTAGCCTCTACCTGTAAAGGAAGCCTGGCTTTCTATGTTAATGCAATAGGCAGCCTCCTCCACAATGTGATCTTAACAGGCTAAAAATATGTCGTGCCTCTCTCCCTCCTAACACCAATATCTGGAGTTTTATTGTGATTGATTTCTTTCTGCCCTCCCTGAAGTTCTCTCTTGACCACAGGGGACAGCGCATTTTGAATGTTTCAAAGTGTTGTACATGCTTTCTTTAGAAGAGTGGCGTAATGTGCCGCTAGACATTCTAAGTCACAGGATTAAATAAGATATTCCAGGAGTGCCTTATGGCAAGAAAGTACAAACACCATGCTTATATTTTTAAAAAAACAAAATATACTATGGAGTAAGACTAAACCAAGGATTATAATCTTCTTTTGTGTTTCGCTTTAGGTTATTCACTCAGCTGTCAGCGATTGTGTTAGACCAGTCGTAGGGGAAGAGGGGATTTGTAATCTGGTGCCACAGAAAAGATGCAAAGAATTGCACGGAAATTAGGTTGGAAAACACAGTCTATTTAGAAAGTAGAGTGGAGAGAGGGAGATTCACTCTCCCAAGGGAGAGGAGGGTGCCAAAGCTTCGGGAAACATAAGGATGGCCTGGCTGTCGCTTAAAGAGCAACGTGGCCAGACCAGAGCTTAACAAAAGCAAGGGCAGCCGCTGTTTGAGGTGGAACGTTTTTGAAACCTTTCCTCTGAGGGGGGCAGGTCTTTCAGGTGCTTGGGTGGCGCTCTGCCTTACGCCACCACGAGGGGGACAGCAAGCACGATGGAGTCTTTTGTGTCACGTAGGTCCGGAAGGGCTGCTCACACAGATCAGGTCCTGCTGCTTCTTTATGGCTGAAAGGCGAACTTGGAATAAAAAAGTAAACAGTCCGAGGCCGGCTTGGTGGGGGGTGTGAGACAATTATCAACGCCATCTCTGGGAAAACAGTTCTGTCCCTGGCTAACGATTAGATGGTGAATTAAAGTGCACTGCTTAAAAAGCATGACAGAGCTAAGCCATGCTAAAACGGCTGCACTGGCTATAGCAAATTCATTTTGGTCTTCTGTCCTTTCAGACTGTATCCACTGGAAGTGTTCAAGAACACATGAAAACTGCCTTCAGATTATGTGCCTCTAAGTCCCACATCTGAAACTTGTTAGCCCTTTGACCTTGTATAATTCGGTATCATCTCTCTGCCTCGCAGTTTCATTCTGTCTAAAAATGACGGACAATAATAGTTATTCTACCCAATTTGGACTTTCATTTCTGTTAATTGGCCAAGCTGGGTTTCCTGAAAAGTCTTCTAGCTCTATAAAATATGAGAAAATTATAATAAATTTACATTCAAATGAATGTGGAACTCACAAGGGAGTCCTTAGCGCAATTCAGAAATAGACAAACACAGTCCAGGGGTTAGATTGCCCCGAGGGTAAAAAATGACCTGAGTTACCCGGAGTTTTGGGGTACTGACAGCAGCTCAGGGAAAAGTAAAAACAGGCCTTGGACACATGAAAAGTTGAGAGGGCTGAGCTAGACTTCTGTGTGTAGCTGAGTCACCACAACGGTCTAAACATGTGAATTTACACATACAGGAAACAAATCAAGGACTGCAAATCATATGAAAAAAATTGGCAGCTTGACATATTTTAATGTAGATTCATTACCACAGAAAAGTGCGAATTCTTGAAAGTGCTGGCGAGAAACCAAAGATTGCTAGGGAAAAAAGAATGTCAGCTATACCAACAGAAAACTTCTTAGCAGTATCAAGAGAAATCAGAGGACGGTGGGATAATGACTGCAAAGTGCGAGGAGAATGACTCCCATCCTAGAATGTGTAATTAAGCAAAATTATCTTTCAAGAATTTAAATAACCAAATATTGACAGAGTTTATTAAGAACTTCACACATAAAATATGTATGAATATTTGCTTCTGGAAAAAAATAGGGGATTCCTTAAAAGAAATTCCAGAAGAAAAGGTTGATAAAATGGTTTGAAAAAAAGATATATGAGTGCGTATGTGTGTGTAAGAGTAAGTAGAAATGGACTGTTAAATAAATAATGCTTAATTTGTGGGTATAAAAAATAATAATATGAGATATTTTTATAAAATATTTCAAAAGAGGCATATGAGCAGAGTAGAGATGATTAGAACTAGAACATTTTACATGTTTTCAATACTGTGGAGATATTTTTAGGTTCTTCTAGTTCAAGTGATCATGGTAAAATACCAAAGGTCATTTTCAAGAAAATTCCATGTTGGTAACTTCTAAGATGTAACTTAAAAGATGGATACTAAACTCAATAAATAACAAACAAGGCAGGAAGAAGGAAAAAGAGAGACAAAAAGTGGATCCATACACTACATAGTAGAAATAACATAGAAATAAATTCAAATATATTTATAACTATAATAAATGGAAATGAACTATATGTATCAGTAAAAAATTTTTTAATCCCTATATATGCTATTTGTAAGTTATCTATCGATCTTGATAGACCTAGATAACTCAATAGAGATAGATATTAATAAAAGGATGAAAAATAAGAGTAGCTATGTTAATAGCAAACAAAATAGACAAGACAAAACTATTTTTAAGGATAAAGTCAGTAGAATGATAAAAGTCTCAAGTACTAAACAGACAATAGTTCCAAAAGTATAATAATAATCACCTGGACTCAATAAATATAAAACAAGGCAGGATGAAGGAAAAAGTGGACCCAGACACAGGTAAAATTATTCACAAATCTGTCATTGGTTGATAAAGCAACACAAATTAAGGTGAATACAGGCCTTTTCATTAGCAAAATTAGCAAGTTGGATATGTTGGCCACATAAAATCCTGCATGTGATAATTAGAGGATACCATTCTTCTCAAACATACATGGAATATGTATAGAAATGTGTCCTGCATTAGGCCATAAACATGCCTCGTCTTTATTTTCTCAGCACAACACAACTAAGTTAAAATTGAATAATGAAGCAATGACCAAAACTATGACACAGACATGCAAACTGAAACAAATTTCTAAACAATTAATGGGACAAATAATAAGTAAAGTGGAAATTTAAAAATTCTTTGAACTACGTGATAATACAGGCACATTCAAACTTTTAGAATGTGCCTATAGCCATATTTAAAAGGGAATTTATTGCTTCAAAGTCTATTGTTAGGAAAGATGAGCGACTGAAAACTAATTAGCTAACTCTCCAATTTAAGAAGCTCGAAAAAGAACAACAGAATTAGCCCAGAGAGGTAAAATTAAGCAGATAATAAGGACAAGACACAAAAAAGAAACAGAAAGTAGCTGCTATATAAAGGTTCATCAAAGTAAAACATTGGTTTTTTTCAAAACGTTGAAAAAAATGGACATGATTCTAGACAGTCTGATGAGAGAGAGAAGGCCTAACTACATAGGCAATGGATAGAAGAAATATAAGTTTAAAAATACATGATACAGTAAATTTGATAGTACACTTAAAATTTATGGCTGTAAATTTGAAAACCACGTGGAATAGCTAAATTATTTAAAAATTAAATAACCTAAACAGTACCAAGAAGGAAGATAAAACAGGAATATCTCATAGCCATTACAAAAATTGAAGTATTTAAATATCTTCAATAAAACCAAATAGCCACAAACTTATTCCTTGAAAAAAAATGATTTTCAACGCATGCAAAAATATTCCACTATGTGGATATGCCATAATTTACTACATGACTTAGTAATCATGTATATTTATGTGCTGCTTTGTATGTGCTTCCCGTGTTTCAGGTATATTAATCCTGTCTTCTCAGCTAGATCGTCAAGGCCATTATTTATATTTCGATGGCATTCTCAGCGGCAGCTGTCATGATTGTTGAAATATGTTCTTGACCTGAGAGGCTCACGGCACACGTGACAGACTGAGAACGAAACAGAGGTGCTTCTTCGTATCTGACGCTCAGTGCCGGGGGACGGCTGGGCTCGGAGCTTATGTGACTCACACAAGGTCAGGCGGTCAGTCGTCGAGGGCAGTCGAAACTCACACGTTTGAAGATTACTCTCTCATATGCTGAGAAATCTTCATAATTCCTTAGTCCCTAAAAGGCATCAGTGAACATTTTTGTAAAGAGACATATGCAGCAGTCTCATTTACTCATGGTTTTGATTCTGTGGTTTCAGTTGCTTGAGGTCAACCTCAGTCCAAAGATATTAAATGGAACATTCCAGAAATAAACAATTCGTAAGTTTTAAATTGCATGCTCTTTTGAGTAGAGTGATGAAATCTCCTCTGTTCCACCCAGGACATGAATCATCCCTTTATCCAGCAGATCTATATCAATGCTGTGTTCAAGGAACCCCTATTTCATACTTAATGACCCCAAAGGGGTCAGTAGTGTTGTTGGCATCTTGTTGCAATTGTTCTATTTTATTAGTAGTTATTGTTGCTAATATCTTACTGTGCCTCATTTATAAATCTTACTATAAGTATGTATAGGAAAAATATAGTATACATAGTGCTCAGTACTAGCCAAGGTTTCAGGTATCTACTGGGGCCTTAGGACCGATTCCCCACAGATAAGGAGGATGACTGCAAATGTGCTCTGACTCTGAGGGCTATGTGGACTCTGCCAAACTGCTCGACCTTGCCTTTGTATTATGAAAGCAGCCACAGAAATTATGATTTTCATCTCAGTTTAAATGAGTGGTTACCCCTAAGTAAATTATTATTCATCGTACAAAAAATGTGAACAAGCAGATTTTCTCTGTCCATATGTTTCTACCCTTTTTCTCCATGTGCAGTATGTTAAGATTTTGGAGTTAACTGTTTTTGAAAATGTATTTGCAAATTTTTTAATACAGTAAATTTCCTTAAAATAAACAAGACAAAAAAATTAAGTCAGGTTAAAAACCTGTCACGGAAGTAAAGGTGGGCAGGCTTTTGTTGGAGGCTTCTTTCACCCCGCATGCCATTTTTGAGATTCATCTTTGTTGTTGCAGATGCCAATAATTTGGTTCCTTTTATTGCTGAGCAGTATTCCATTATATACCATTCGTTAACCCAGTCCCCTATGGATGGACAGCTGGGCTGTGTGGATATTAGGGACACAGGTCCCTGAAACTATTATATGTAGGTTTTCATGTGAACAAATGTTTTCAACTCTCTTGGGACTGAGGCTGTTGGGTTAGAAGGTCAATGAAACATCAGCACCTCTCCCTTCTCCACTAAGAATCCCCAGTGTCTGCTGTTCCCATCCTGACATCCCTGTGTACCCAGAGTTCAGCTCCCACTTACAAGTGAGAATATGTGGCATTTGATTCTCTGTTTCTGCGTTAATTCACTTAGGATAATGGCCTTTAGCTGCGTCCATGTTGCATTATTCATTCTTTGTTATGGCTGTGTGGCATTCCATGGCGTGCATGTGCCACATTTTCTCTAACCAGTTCACTGTTGATGGGCATTAGGTTGAGTCCATGGCTTCTGACATTTAGACCAGTGTTGTTTCAGTTATATACAGGGTTTTGAGTTGGCCATTTTAATTCAGACTTGCCAGTTCTCACAACCTTGGAGCATTTTTCCCCCTCAAAATACTACAAAATTGGTAACCTTGCCTTATGCAGAGAAACTGCTCAGTAAATAATGAGGTCTGACAATTAAGTTTGCAAACTTGTCCTAGAAAAAGTGCTACGTACCTCATTGCCGAATAACACTACAGTCACCTTCAAAGTCCTCCCCTTGAGAAGTTTTGCACCAATGCCAATGCCTAGTTCACCTGTCAAAGCAATTTTGGAACTTTTTTCTGAAATGGCCATCAGAGCCGTCATCATATTACCCTTGATTACCTGAATGTCATCAAAATGTCTTTCTTTCAATATTTCCTTTGTCTTTGGGTAAAGAAAAAGTCATTGGGGACCAGATCAGTTGAGTAGGGAGGGTGTTTCAACACAGTTATTTGCTTGCTGGCTAAAACTCCCTCACAGACAGTGCTGTGTGAGCCGGGGTATTGTGATGCAAGAGCTCGTTTGGGACCATTTTTGCACACACCTTTCTCATGCCAAGATTTTCAGTTAAGATTTTCCTGACTGTTTTCCCTATCAATGTTCATTTGGTCTGTCATGCTTCTCACATTCAGCTGATCATTGTGACATACAATTTGACAATTTTTTTTTTTGAGTTGGAGTCTCACTCTGTCGCCCAAGCTGGAGTGCAGTGGTACATTTATGGCCATTGCAGCCTCGACCTGCTGGGCTCAAGCTATCCTTCCACCTCAGCCTTCCAAGTAGCTTGGACTACTGGCATGAGCCACCACACCTGGCTAATTTTTTCTTATTGTAGAGACGAGGTCTCACCATGTTGCTCAGGCTGGTCTCGAACCCCTGGTCTTGCCTTGGGCTCCCAAAGTGCTACAGGCTTCAGTCACTGCGCCCAGCCACATTTTGACAAATTTTTGCAATGTTTTCATCAGTTCTGCTCATTACTGGTCATCCTGATCTCTCTTCATCAGTGTAACTTTCTCTCCCCTCAAAAAAAATGTTCCATCTGCTGTTTTCTTCATGGTATTATCCCCATAAACATAGACTAACATGTCCCTGATTTCACTTCCACTCTTGCCAAGTTTAACAAGAAATGTAATGTCTGTTCGTTGCTCTAATTCAAACTCCGACATTCTCACAATGGCAGCTCTGATGGCCATTCCAGAAAGAGTTCCAAAATTGCTTTGTTGGGTGGACTGGTGCTGATGTCAGTGCATAACTTCCCTAGAGGAGTACTTCAAAGGTGACCATAGTATTATTCATCAATAAGGTATGTAGCACTTTTTCTGGGATGAACTTGTGAGCTTAATTGTCAGACCTTGTAGATTAAGCTAGATTAGAATAGCGATATTCCACCAACATCAAGGGGTCCATTGGTAAAATTCAAGATACCAGGGTGCTAGAATGGGGAAAAATTAGAGCTTTGGAAATATTTTAATGTTTTGAGAGAAGTTCCTTCGGGGTTTTCAATTTAAGAAGAGTATTTAAATCAGCCGGGCTTAGTAGCGCATGCCTGTAATTCGGGCTACGTGGAAGGCTGAGGCGGAAGGATCGCCGGAGCCCAGTAGGTCGAGGCTGTGGTGGCCGGGAGCGGCCATTGCACTCCAGTCTGGGTGACCGAGTGAGACTCCAACTCAAAAAAAAAAAAAGAGTATTTAATTATGTTGGTTTTAATGATTACCAAAAGTTTACCTTTCCTTTGAAGCTATTTCTTGTCTTTTCCCTCTTTCCTTTGTAAGTCGGCTGTAAGAGAAAGATGCTCAATCACATAACGTGACTTTCCTGCATGAGTCTGATAGGAAATACATTCTCTGGTGACAAGCTAGGGTTACAATCCAGAAAAATCTAGTAGGCTCACCCGTAAGATACAGGGTGTGGTGGAAAGAGCACCACTTTTGGAAAGCAGTGGATCTAACATCTCTACTTACTAGCTCTATAATTCTCAAAAATTTGTATTAATAACCTGTCTCATTTCCTCCTCTGAAAAACGTATGAACCAGAAATCCTCAAGGAGTTTGACAGGGTGGTATACACAGACTGTCTGATTTGTGGTGTGTATTTGGATGCTGTGAGTTTCCTCTCCAGTCGTCCACACAGTCAGCACTTATTTAGCAGCTGCTGTATATCAGGGTCTGTGCCAGGAACCGGGGTACAGCAGTGGGCAGTAGTCGCTGTCACACTGCCTGCTATCAAAGAACCTACCAAACCGTGTGACCTACACCAGGATAGAATGAGAGAGAGAGCTAAAGGAGCCATAAAAGGGAGGTCAGGAAATATTTCTCAGCAAGGAAGGCACGTCGACAGTGATTTAAAGGATGAGGGTCAGCTGTCCTGGAGTGACAAGTAAAAGCACTGTTTACTTGAAAAGATAAAAGCAATTTAATGTGGAGTGCGTATTTAATTGGGAGAAACGGCATACTCCCAGTTGCTCACACCTCACATCCGTCTCACGCATCCCACAGTTTCCAGACCCATTCCTCTTTCCCTGTTCTTGGTCCCACCTGCTCAAGACTACTGTGTTCCGACCAGAAAATCGAAACTCTCTTTTGTAACAGCCCTCCCGGAAATACTCTTAACTGCCATTTGTTTTTGCTTTTTTCCCAGTCATCCCTCTTTCATTCATTTGCATTTCACATACGTTTATGGAAATTTTCTTCTTTGAATATTTACTGATTCACCCTGATTTCCTCATTACTGTCATTTTAATGATCTGTTCGATTGACTCTCTGGAAGGATGGGTCATCCACCATCCTGAAACAATACTAACACAATAGTGAGTAAAATTTAAGTAATATTGTTCACAATATTGTGGTGGCTGGAAAAATAAGAATTTACTATTGAAATAATCTGCATAAATATTTGAGAAATAATTTTTTTTGCCGCTTTCAACTGAGCATCACAAAATGGTGATTAATGATCTAAATTGCTAGTTTGATGTTATCTACAAAAATCTGCTCTAGATCTTGTCTGTTTGTCGTAAAATTGTTATTTTATTTATGTAAAAATAAAACGAACTTGCTATGCCATACCAGAACTCTAAGCTGGAGTGTATAGACACTTCAATTTCTGGAATGTAGCAACTGAAGTCATCTTTTGCGTTTCAACAGATAGTCCCCAAGTGACTAGAATTTATAGTAGAAATTAGTTTACTTATAAAAAGCAGATATGAATAATGTTCCTTTTTGGACAAACTAAAATAAATTCTAGCTCCTACAAACAATGTCTATACAGATTGAATATCCCTTCTCCAAAACACTTGGGAACAGAAGTGTGTCAGATTTTGAATATTTGCATATATCTTGTGAGATATGTTGGGGATGGCACCCAAGTCTAAGTACAAAACTCATTTATGTTTCACATATACCTCATACACATACCCTGAAGGTAATTTTGTACAGCATTTTTGGTAATTCTGGGCATGAAACAAAGCTTGACTGCAACTCATCACATGAGGTCAGGTGTGACATGTTCTATTTGTGGGTGTGCAAACATTTTCAAATTTTGAAGCATTTTGGGTTTTGATGTTTAGATTAGGAATGTTCAACCTGTGTTATACAAAAGTGGATAAGTAGGAAGTGCTTAGGTATATTAGCAAATATTTTCTTCTTGGTATCATTATTTTGTAAAATTTTTCTCTTACTGTGACATTTATTTACTGCAATTAGATAAACAAATTAAAAATATTATTTCTGAGGAGAATTGACAAGGAAGGAAGGAAGAAAGAACGGATGAAAGGAAGGAAGGAAGGAAAAAGGAAAAGGAGAGAGAAATGACCCTATAAGCAATTAATTACACCTTTCTTCACAAATAATACTCCTTCCTAGGATGTTCTTTTAGTTAGTCCTATTTTCCAAAGCCTTAGACTGTTACCCACTAGTTTTGGTCTAGAAATAATGGCTAAGATAATTGTGAATTTTAATCTGTTTAATATTCACTTTGTGTTTGTCAGGATAGATTAATTTTGCCTCACTGACCTAATCATAACAGAAATTTTTTTGATTTTTTAATATTCTGAATGCATTTGTTTCTACCCTTTTCAGTTTAAAACCTCTCTCTCTCTCTCTCTCTCTCCTCTCTCTCTCTCTCTCTATGTATATAACACATAATAGAAAATAATTTTTTGTGTGGCTGAACAAAATAATTAGCCCATCTTCTATAAGAGAGGCTTTAAAGGTAATTCAACTAGGCATTCAAATGTTCAGGTTAGTACTTTTGACTGCATATTAGAATCATTAGATGAGCTTGTAAAAATCCTGATGCTCAAGTCCCACCCCAGATCAATCTGAATGTCTATCTGTAGAACACATTGGTATTTTAAAGCTTTCCAGGTGGTTCTAGCAAACAGCCAAGATTAAGGATCACTGGTTAATTAGAGCCTGCCACGCACTGGAAGATAATTTCGAGCGAGCATTTGTAGACATTTTCAAATGAGGATCCGAGGATCTCCAGCATGCTGTAAACATGTTACCTCTGTTTCTGTTTTCTCTCTCTCTCTCTCTCTCTCTCTCTCTCTCTTCCTTTCTTTCTTTAATTTTTGTATTTTAAAGATTTGGGATACAACTCAGGATTAGGTATGCAGGTGGTCATTGTACAGGTGAAGTCTGGGCCTCCTTCTGGTCCCCACTTTACCTGGTTTGAGATCAGGTCCCTTGTTGATGTTGTGCCCTCCCACCTCCCCCACCCTGGCAGTATCCTGCTGCTGCCAATCCCTTTCTTACAGTACTATGGTAAGTGTTCAGGGTGCACTTGTGGGTGAGAACATGTGGTGCTCAGTTCTTGGTTTCTGTGATAGATCGCTCAGCATTATAGACTCTAAATCCATCCAAGTTACCGCCAAATCCATATGTTTGTCCTTCTTTATGGCTGCATAATATTCCACTGTGTCTTTAAAATAGCACATGTGATTCTCCCAGGAGATCAGGGACAAGAGTCTGAGGATGGCTCAGCACTTCTGCCATTCATCCTCTTTTAATGAACACTTGCAAAGATTTGAGACTGTGCTAGGTGTTAATGAGAGCCAAAGCAAGAAGAAAACATGGGCCCTGCAAATAAGAAACCTAGGTGAAGACATTAGACAAGCGGTCTTCCCTCCGCAGGCTTCTTGATCCTGTCTGTTCAATGGGTATACTGCAAGTACTTTCCTCATCTGATTGCAGAGAAGATAAAATATTGTGAGGACTAAATCTGATGGTTTTTTTTTTCTCTTATCCAAATTCCGAAGAGGCTTGGGGAGTCACTGCCTGACAAGGAGCCACCAGGTGGGCTTTTATTTCCCTATTACCCTATAACCTAAGTTTGGTTTCCAGCCTGACTCTGGCATAGCATCACATAACAAATAATGAAGGAAATCAAAGTATTTTATGACCCTGCAAAGCCATCTCTTGGGAACTCCCAGACTGCTAGAACCTTGTAAAATACTTATCTATCCTCTTTGAAGTTTGCCACATATAGGGCTTCATTTACATATCAACAAACCTGGAGTCTTTTACCCCTTGCCTTTTTAAAAAAATTTGTGACCTGCATGATCGGTGTTTATATGCCGAAACCTTAACTGTACCCCACGTCTTTATAATAAATAAATAAATTTTTGAAAATGTGTGAAGAAATTTATATTGTCATTTTGATTTTAGAGATACCTTGGGTACCATTTAGGGTGAGGTACATAAGTGGTGATACAGGTGAAGTCTGGGTTTCCCCTCGGTCCTCACTTCACCTGGTTTATGATCAGGTACACTTATTGGTGTTATGTGTCCCCCTTCCCCAAAGTGCTGAGTACTACGTGTCTGCATCTCTTGTCTGAACAAAGCATCTCCTCTACTGATTTCCCAAATACCTGTCTGAACTACAAATTGCCAGTCAAGAAATCCTTGAATTCACCTCTGACCTGCGAACCCCTGCTTGGAAGTGTCCCTCCTTCCTGGGCCAAACCAATGAAAGTCTCATATGTACTGATTTACGGTTTATTGTGCCATGAATAAAATGCATGGAGCCAAGATACCATTCAGCCACAGTGGGCACTGGCTCTCAGGACCTCCTGAGGATGGGTGCTTCTGGGCTTAAGTCCTCAAGTGTGCTTCAGAATGAACCATCTTAAAATGTTTACGGAATTCGGCATCTTTTCAAATATAAATAAATGTAATGTAATGATGTACATTTTTATAATATGGGCTTTTCCCCCTGATTTTTAGCTGACAAAAGTTGACAAGACATTTTCAACTGACAAGTTAGGGTGAAAACTCCCAAACAGTACAATGCACATGCCTGCACTCTTAAACATTAGAGTAATCTCAAGAAAGATTTTGGAAGGGAAAAGCAGTGTAGAGCAGGATGCTGATTTCTTTCAACTCTCTGTGACTTAAGATAAGAAATGTCTAATTTGCAGAAATAAGGTAATACCATAACTACAAGTTGTGGCCTAGGAAATTAAGGGTCTAGGATCCAGAGAAGTAAACTGTATTAATAGTGTGATTATATCCATGTCAGAACTTGTTTAGAAATGCATAGAATTGGTTCCAAGGTGTTTGAATAATGCAGTCTGGAGTTTACACCTCAAAGTAACGATCCATCAAGAATGCTCTTGAGCGCTATTTTCTAGCTGAGGTACTTAGAGCAGACTCACAGCAAAATGCCCTTTCAATAGGAAACAATAACTGGTAAACTAAAGCCTGGTTCAATTTGTGTCATCTCCCTGGATATTTTGTACTTTATTTGTGGCCATCACATGAAGGGTACCTGACTCAAAGAGAACAGCATACAATGTGATGCATAACAAAGCTCTATGACCTCTCTGTGGAATAAATTATTTCTCTTGATTTTTGCAGTATTTGTGGTGCTTTATACCCAGAGTAAATGAGCAAAGTTAAAGCTATTCTTCTTCTTTGTAAGTTGTGACACCTGAAGTTTCTTAAGGATGGCTCAGTGTATTCCAGCAAATGGAAGCGTTAATAGAAATAAAAAGTAACAATGGACTTGATCAAAAGAAGACACAATGGAAGATTTTCTTTTTACTAAAACAGACAGCCAAATTATGTGACATGGTTTCTACAGTCTTTGTTCTCCATTTCTCCTGACCTCTTAGCAAGTTGTATCCACCAAAGCTTTCCTCATCTTCCCAACATGGTGGTGTTGATCTGTGATGCTTCTCACCTTTTTGCACCTATTTGGAAGTGAATATTAAACCAAAACTATTTTGATGCTGAAAAAGTGTCTCTTTCAATATCTGATGATTTTGTGTGGTTAAGCAAATTTATTGAATTTTTATTTTCTCCAAAAAAAATAAAACAGAGACAATAAAAATGATTTCTCCTATTCCTCCATTGTTAAATACTCATCTAAGGACTTTTTGATGTCGGATACTTATATTTAAGACTTATTTTTATGGTTAGTTACTAGAATTTTTTAAAAAAATTTGTCTTTTCCTAGGTAAAATAATTTTTTTACAAAAACCTCTAGAAAGAAACTACTAATTCATTAATAAAGAGCAGAAAATAAACAAGGGCAAAACCTGAGAGCACACATACACAAACACACTTCCAAAGTCTCACTTAATTTTTATCTCAGGGAAAAAAGGGAAAGAAGTTTGCTGAGTTTGTTTTAATACTAAGAAGTTGTTGTTTTTGCTTGAGGATGCAGGAGTTACTGAAAAACAGTCACCCTCTACTCTGACATGCTTTCCGTGTGAATGGCCAGTTACAGTCAAACAGCATGGTCTCTAGCAGAGGTTGTTGTGATGCAGCCTTGGCCTGCAATTTTCCATTTTATCTTAAGCAACACCAAATTCAGGAGGTTTGTTTTCTAAATAACATTCACTTTACAGTATAAGACCTCCTGGAGAAAGTTAATGCAATGAATCTTCAGAGTGAAGTTTAGGGTGCTCTTTATTTTTTTTGAGTTGGGGTCTTACTCATGGCCCAGGTTGGAGTAAAGTGGCAGATCACGACTCGCTGCAGTGTCAACCTCCTGGGCGCAGATGATTCTTCTGCCTCAGCCTCTCGAGCTGCTGGGACTACAGGCAAGTGCCACCAAGCCCGGTTAATTTTATTTTTTAAATTTCTTAGTAGAGATGAGGCCTTGCTACATTGCCTTGGCTATAGGGCTTTCTATAGAAATTAAACATCATTGAAAACACATAAAATCTGCTCAGCAGGTAACAGTGCTATTTGAAAACAGACTAAACATCTTCAAAATAGATTATTAAGATGCACTTTGACATTGATTAGTATGTTTTTAGTGTTTACGTACCAAAACATAGCCCCAGATAGCCTGTTTCATCCTTATGTTACACTTGAACATAAACCCCTCAATGTGAAGTTGATTTTAAACCCATCGAATCTCTTTGTATTTGTACTTCTGACAGCGAACACAGCATCTCTCTCTCTCCGTGCTTATCCCTTCATTTATGTGCTCTTTTTGCACTGTTTCGTGTTGCATTTGCTCATGGCCCAGTTGATGGACAATCAGAAAGTTTCTCAGCCTGGTTGTGTTGTACTCTTTTTACCTTCCTGTTGTCAATTTCCAACTTTCAGTTTCACAGGAATAAAAACCAAGGGTGTGTGTGTGTGTGTGTGTGTGTGTGTGTGTGTGTGTGTGCAGAATATTTTTAGTTATTGTAAAAAATGAAGTGAAAAGTCAGAAAATTTTGTCACTTTTTGTTCCTTTGCTCCTCTGGTGATATATATTTTATATCTGTGAGTGCTCAGGATAAAACCCTCAGGTCGATATGCAGCACTACATCTCTGTGGACAACTACAGAGAATGCAGACGGGAAAAGAGGAAGTTTACTGTGGTCATGTGATGAACCTACCTAAAATACCATATTAAACCCTTACACTCCCCTCTCCTGAAGGTTCCCTTTGCATAAATGCTTTTTAAGCATATTCTTTATAAAGACGTAGTTATATGAATACTTATGCTGTAATTGTTAAAATTTAGCACAATTATTGCCTTTGAAAAGAATCATTCTTTAATCAAGCAATAAAAATTTCATAAACCATCAGAAAAATTCATGTACTGTATTTAATAATCAGGTTCATATCATATAAGTCTGGAACTACTATATATTTATGTTCATCTCCATTTACATTATTTTGATCTACTTTTTTTATTTTAATAGTTTTACAGTATGAGTATGAACAGGCATATTTCTAAATAAAAAAAATTTTCATTATAAAACTTTGAATCATCAAGGAGAGCAGCTGTTAAATATGACTAAGGCCAATTTATATTTAACTCTGCTATTTTCTTCTGGACTTAACAGTGTAGATGAACATAATTTCTCCTTTGAAATAACTAAGAAGCGAAATACAGGCTTATTGCTCACAGAAGGAAGCAGAAAAAAACAATAAAACCAAAGAAAGAAGAGCTCAACTCATTCTTTCCATAAAATTATCTGTTTCTGACAATGACTATGATTTAATGAGTATCTTCTTCCCTTCATATCTTTCTTTTCCTGTTTTAGGTTGATATGGAAACAGACTTTATGAACATATTCCAAGGTTTCCAATGATGGTGACGTGCTTCGAAAATGATTTTCCAGGATACGGACCATGAGTGTTGTGGGGCGGTGACAACCCAGCAGTGATGACATGTCACCTGTGCGGAACCCTGAGTGGCAGAAGACTCACTGCTTGTTGCCTTGGGTCTGGAGGAGGACAAGGTCGTTCCCTCGTTTCGAGGGAAACTCTTCTGAGTTGCTTCATCAGCTCAGCGGGTAGATGCTGTTTCCTGCAGCGACCGCAGGCCCAGGCAGAAGCGCACCAGCAGGAGATCCACCTACACAAGTCTCCTCTGGGCAGCCCCAGCATCGTGGCTCCAGTGACACAACCTCCACGTGAAAGTTCCCTGTGGAGTACAAAGCATGCCTGGAGGGGCCGCGCGCGCGCGCGCGCACACGCACACACACGCACGCACGCACGCACGCACGCACGGAGGCCAATGCCTTTATTGGGTTCAGGGCATTATCCATTCAAGGGAGCTTTAATTGATGCGTTTAAAGTCAGTACTAGTAACCAGGAGGTCACGCTTGACTGGAAAGTGGGCACTTTAAGTTTGCAAGCAAATGTCTGAATGGTCTGTTTAGAGAAAGCAGCAGGAAAACAGCCCAGATTGTTCAGAGGGAGAGATGTTTCTAAGTTTTATTCTTGGCCACTGGCTAGAGCCATTCAGTGTAGTATAGTTACAATATTGGAAACTATATTAAGGGTGAGCGAAGCTGGGCGTGGTGGCTCACTCCTGTAATCCCAGCACTTTGAAAGGCAGAGGCAAGAGGATTGCCGGAGCCCATGGGCTTGAGACTAGCCTGGGCAACATGGCGAGACCTTGTCTCCACAACAAATTGCAAAAATTAGCCGGGCGTGGGGGCACACGCCTGTATTTCTGGCTACTTGTAAGGCTGAAGCAGAAGGATCGCCGGAGCCCAGCAGGCCGAGGCTGCAGTGGCTGTGAGCATGCCACTGCACTCCAGCCTGGGCGACAGAGTGAGACTCCTACTCAAAAAGAAAGAAAGGAAAAAAAGAGTAACTGAGCCTTGCTTCTGATTTGAGAAACTTAAGCTTATATTTTAAAATTCATGCCAATATATGCCAAAGCAACATAAGACGAGAAGCACTCGCTTCATCGCTCTTACTGCTTCTACTCAACACCGGACTGGAGGTTCTAGCCAAGGCAACTAAATAAGAAAAATAAATTAAAAGCATCCAGATTGGAAAGGAAGAAGTAAAATTATCTCTATTTGCAGACGGCATTACCATGGGTATTGGAAATCCTAAAAATTCCATTAAAAATTTAGTAGAACTCCTAAAGGAGTTCGGCCAGACTGCCAGATCAGTACACAAAATTTTCCTGTCTGTACTCTCGCAATGAACATTCTGAACATGAAATTAAGACAATTCCATTGATAACAGCATCAAAAAATAAAATACTAAAAAATGAGTTATTAAAAGACAGCAAAAGTGATATCCTGAGAACTATAAAGGATACTTGAGAGAAAGTAAAGAAGAATTTAAAAAATGTAACGATATTCATGTCCACGGATGGAAGACGTTTAACTAAGATGGCTTCTGAACTAGACCTACAGATTTACCACATAACTATCAAAATCCTAGTTACCTTTATGGTAGAAATTGGCAAACTGATAATAAAATTCACACAGAACTGCAAGTACTCCTGATAGCCAAAGCAATCTTGAAAATAAAGAACAAATTTGTTGGTGCACACTTCTATATTTCAAAATTTACTACAAAGCTACAGTACTAAGCATTACAGAGTGGTACTGGCACAAGGATAGACAGGTCAATGGATATTAACCCTTACATTTATAGTCAATTAATTTTCAGCAAGTTTGTCTTGGCTGTTCAATGGGGAAATAATAGCCTTTTCAACAAATGGTGAGGGAAAACTGATAGTTCACATGCTAAAGAGTCAAACTGGACTCTTTCCTCACAAATGTATTTTTAAAAACCCAATATGTATTATAGACCAAAATGCAATGGATAAAATTATAAAACTCTTAGAAGAGAACAGAGGAAAAAAACTCTTCAAGAACTTGGGTTAGGGAAAGTCTTCTTAGATGCACTAAAAGCACAGCAACAAAAGAAGAAAATAGATAAATTGGCCTTCCTATAATGTATACATATTTGAAAAGATCCCACAATACTCTATTCCACAATACATACAATTTTTAATTGTCAGTTAAAACTTTAAAAAAGTACAAACTTGTGTAGTTCAAAGGATGCCATCAAGAAAGTGAAAAAGCACAGAATGGGAGAAAATATTTGCAAATCATATATCTCATAAGGGATCGTATCCAGAATATATAAAGAACTCTTATCACTCAACAATAAAAGGACAGATAACCCAATTTATAAATGAACAAAGGATCTGACTAAACATGTTTCCAGAAATAGGCCAATAACCTCATAAAAAGATGCTCAACATCATTTGCCATTAGGGACATGCAAATCAAAACCACAAGGAGGCACTGGTACACACTCACTATGGTGACTGTATTAAAAAGAAATCATGACAAGCATTGATAAAAGGGAGGAGAAATTAGAACCTTCATACATTGCTAGTGGGATGCAAAATGGTGCAGCCACTTTGGAAAACCCTTTGGCAGTTTCTCAAGATACCACACATAGTTTCAGAGTATGACCCAGCACTGAACCCCTCCCAAGTATACAACCAAGAGAAATGAAATTTGTCTGTCCACACAAAAGCTTGTATATGAATATTCACGATAGCATTGTTTACAATAGCTAAACAGTGAAAACAATAAAAATGTCCATCAACCAATTAATGAACAAATAAAATTATGAAATGTTATTCAGTAATATAAAAGAATGCAACAGCATGGATAAAACTTGAACGTGCTATGCTAAGCATACATAGCTAAAACATAACACATATGACTACATGTTGTACCATTCGATTTATTTGAAATGCCTAGAAAGGGAAATCTTAGACTCAGAAAATAGATAGGCAATTACCTAGAAAGAGCGTGGGTTGGGAGAGGGAGATAGAAAATTTCTGCTAATATTATGGGATTTGGGGGGAGGGGAATTGTTATGGGCTGAATTGTGTACTTCCCTAAATTCATAGGTTGAAACCCTAAACCCCTGTACCTCAGAAAATGTACTTGTATTTAGAGAGAGAGCCTACAAAGAGGTAATTAATGTAAAAGGAGGTCATATGGTGGGCCCTAATATGATACGACTGGTGTCTTTATCATATAGAACAGGAAATTTGGATGCAGACACACACAGAAGGAAGACCACGCGAAGACACAGGGAGGAGATGGCCATCTATAAGCCAGGGAGAGAGGCCTTAGGAGAAAGCAGCCCTGCTGATACCTTCATCTCAGAGATCTACACTCCAGAGTCATAAGAAAATGCATTTCTGTTGTCTAGGTCACCCAGGCCGAGGTGTTTTGTTACGATAGCCCTAGAAAACTCATAAAGGGATGAATAGAATGTTCTAAAATTGATTGTGGTGATGGTTGCACAACCTTGCGAATGCATTAAAAGTCATTGAAGTATACATTTAAATGAGTGAAATGTACATTACATGAACTATATCTCAATAGGGCTGTTATTTATTTTTTTAAAAAGTATAAAACTAATTTTTAAAAGTACAATAACAGTTACCTAGAGTAAGTTGTATGGCTCAGCTGCCCCATGAAGTACACTCTGTTTAGTAATCTGATATTTTGTCTAACTTACTTACTTAATATAGGGGGTCATTAAATTTTATCTTTAAATTTTAACAGTTTCTTGCCTAAGCCAAGCATTTGATCTATGGTTCTCCAAGGAAATATAGCACACAGGCTATTTAATTTCCTCCCTGTGGCAATTCTAGGCTTTCTACATTCGCAACACTTCATTAATGCAAGTCAACAACTGCTATTTGTACGTCTTCTCTTCCATCGATGTTCGAGAGATGGCAAGTCTAGGACTCATCGGGATCTGCTAATATCGTTCTTAACAAGACACTTAACTTCCACAGTCATTTCTCAACGAGGAAAGAAAGTGGTGCCACCTCGTCATTATTCTGACTTTAAAGGTGGGAATGAATATGTGAATGAGCTGAGGACACAACCCAAGGAGTGGGATGGGGCAAATTCTGCAGCAAGGATCAAAAGTAGACAAGGGGTGGACCGGTGAAACTCAAAGAGGCAGAGATTCCGAGAGCGAGCTGTTTACAGCCTGTGACCACGTATTTGAGGATGTAGTAATGTTTGGTTCCCTACTGCCTCCTAACACACACCAGATGGAAATGAGTTGCAATGGCGAGTTCATATTGTGCTTTGATTTTTGGTTTAATGAGACACCAGTTAGATTCTACACCAACTATATATTATGACATGCCTCCCCCACAGACACCTACACGCAGACACACACTTTTCTCCTTATCTTTTTTCCCAATATAGTATCTTTTTCAGTCACAATTTTTGTGGAAAATAATAAAACAATTTTTAATTATTCTTCTTTGGATAGCGAGACCAGATAGAGAAAGCTGATATATTATTTATTTCTAGTAATTGTGCAAAAACTTTAAAACCTTTTAAAAATAGCATTCAAGAGGAAAGACATCCCTCTCTCTTAATATAAAGGGTCAGTTTTGGTTATTTACAGCATAAATAAATATTTTTCCTGATTCTCAATAGCTGGAAAAATAGGGTTAAATGCTAATTTGATTCTTCCCCACATACTACTGGTTTCTCTCTTGTTCTCTGAGAGCCGGCCACTATTATCCTCTCGCTGAAACATCAGCATTCAAAGATCTGCCTCTAAGACACGTCTGCATTTGCTGTTCCTTCTCCACGTCTTCTCAAGGCTGGATCATTTTCAGTTTTCAGCAGAATGTGAGCTGCTTGGAGAGGCCTACTCTGATCACTGAAACAAGATTAGCCACCATCCTGTGACTGCTTTTCGCTTTCTTTATGCTTTTTAATTTCTCCAGAGCACTGATTACTTTGATTTGAGCATATTTTGATGATCTGTTTTTATTGTTTCTCGTCTAGCAGTAGATAACAACTTCACAACTAGAACGTGAACTTCATGAAGGCAGGCAGTTTGCTAGCCTTCTAAGTACTTTACTGATCGAGAGCGTGCAAGACAGCTGCCACACAACATGCCATCTGACGTTGTCTGTAACCATCCAAAGTTGAAGAACGAAAAGAAGCAAAATTAAAGGCCATGGATGGCACAGTTTGCTGTGGGATTTCCTTTTTTTTTTTTTTTTGAGTTGGAGCCTCACTCTGTCACCGGGCTGGAGTTCAGTGGCACGCTCACGGCCACCGCAGCCTCCATCGGCTGGGCCTGGGCTCAGGTGATCCTTCTGTTTCAGTCTTCCAAGTAGCTGGAACTACAGGTGTGCACCTGTGGATTTCCTAATGGTCTCACTGGTGACAAAGTTTGGTGGCTGCACCTCCTGATACACACTTATCAAATGAATGAATGAAGGCGATATTTAGTAGTTGGACAATTACCCCCATGAAAGCTAACTAAATGGATTTGTTTATTGCTTGTTATTTGAACACATTTTGATGAGTGTTTTTTGTTTATCATCTAGAGCTAGATGACAACTTCATGACAACTAGAACATGAACTTCACGAAGGTGGGCAGTTCGCTTATATTGTTCACCATCACACTCCTGTCTCAAATCCTGTGCTGTAACAGGCACACCTCAGAATGTGCCTAGAAAGAGAGAACTCAGGTAAAGGAGGTCATATGGTGCCCTACTCTAATAATCTAAAATGGGCTTACAGATGGCCATCTCCTCTCCGTTCCTCACGTGGTCTTCACTTTGCATGTGTATGTGTCTGGGCCCAAACGTCTTATTCTCATAAGGACACCAGTCAGATGAGATCAGGGCCACCATACGACCTTGTTTTGCCTGAAGGACCCCTTTATTATAGGCGCTATCTCTAAGTACAAGCCCATTCTGCGGTGCCTGTCACGGCACAGCTTTCTTTTCTTGTGAAATGTGTTTATTCAATAATTTATTTCCATTTCTCTCCAATCTGAAGGTTGGGTATGATTTTAAGACTGTGAACTGTGCTCCCCCATCACAGGTCGAAGCCCTTATCCCCATGACCTCAGAACGTGCTCGTGTTCAGAGACAGAACCTATAAATGTAAAACGCGGTCATACGTTGGGCCCTAATCTCACACAGCTGGTGTCTTTGTGAGAACAGAAAATTTGGGCACGTACACATGGAACGGCACATTTCACAGTTTGATTTGGTTTTCCTCGTTCATTGAGTGATTTGCTAACTCGAGCATTGATATCAAGCCACCTAAGCAGCTCTTTGTTTCGTTAAGTGGATAAACAGCTGTCAGCCCGCCAGCACCAGCGCCAGGCCAGTTCACCTTGCTGGGATCTCGAAGTCTTGAGGGGGACACAGCATGCCTGGAGCCCTTCTGCCCCTCCACACCAATAGGCAGTCACAGCGGATGTGGCTCACTAGCAACCAATCTCCGTCCTGCTTCCTTCAAGCTGCCATTGTATCCTTTTTCCAATATGGAGACTGGAAAATTGGCTTACCATTAGCAGTAGGCTAGCAGCCGTCGTACTCATAAAAGATTCAAAAATGCTTCTCAAGAGGGTCCAGAGGTTGTAATTGGTGAGAATTTACAGGAAGAAAGGAAGGAAGGGAAAGAGAGAATGACAGAGCAAGAGACAGATGGACTTCTGCGTATCGCAGCAAAACAGACTCAGTGAGGTACAACTGTTTAGCATTTAAATTTTGACTAGCATCTCCATGATTCTCGGATGTACTTAGCAATGCAAAAATATAGTCCCAGATTCTTACTTTGATGTATTTTGCTTAGAGAAATGTAAGCTGACAAATGGGTATATATAATTTCCCCCAAGGTTTCTTTCTTCAACTCTATGACCAATTCTGTTCACTACACCTAACAGTGGTATGTAAATTCACAAAATGCCTCCGTAGTGTCCATTAATACCATTGTACTTTGTGTATTTTCCCTGAGAGAGAAAAACAGATGACTATTAAAAAAAGCAATTTTCATAAATCCAAAGCCAGTGGGGAATATTCTTTTCATTTTTAGCTAAGTCTGTAATTTTAAAAGTATAGAGCAGTATTTGTCAGTGAGGAGACTGAAAACATTAGTGCATTTGTCTGCCTGCTGATAATCACATTACAAGTGAGGAGTCACAACTATATTGGCACTAAAAGCAATACAGCAAGCAGATTAACCACCCAACTCTGCACCCACTTGGAAACTAAATAAAAAGCCTATTTTTTTTCCTAGCTATTAGTGACAGGAAACTACAGACTGTAACAGCAAATAATCACTGGCAAGGGCAACACAAAAGTTAGAAATTTCATCTTCGAAAAGAAATCAGGCTTGAAACAATCCTCTGTATTTTACTCCTAAATTAAAGATGTTTCATTTTTTTAAAGAGAGAAAAAAAGCACTCTCATTACATATATACACATGGAAAAGAGAATAAATAATTTGCTAAAACAATTATCTGAGAATTCCTTAATTCAAAATCACTGTTGTCATATGAAGTAAAGCAGAAATGGACCAGCAGGCATTAAAAAGCGATTCATTAACAGGGCATAAAAGGTAAGTGGTAAATGTATCGTTGTCCACTGAAATCTGGGGCCCAGTCTCCTCCTTCACTTCTTACACAACTGCTTCACCTGACAGCATTCCTCCTTTCGCTGAACTCCTGTAGTAACTATAATCAGCAACTTTACCAGTAACTTCGTTATATACTTCCTTGATATCACAGAATTTAGAATTTGCAGGACTATTGCTGATCGTCTAAATCAGGAGTTGGGCAAACTGTGGCCCAAAGAACCATACTTGGCCGTGCCCCTCATTTACATTTTTGTCTATGGCTGATTTTTCTGTTTCCCAGTTGAGCACCTGTACAGAGACATTGCAACTTCCACAAGAGAAGCATGTATACTATCTGGCCCTTTACCAGAAAAGATCCTAAATTGTCACATGGAGAAAATTGAGTGTCCTGATCACAACCTTTTGTTTTACAAGTGTAGTTTCCCAGACTAGAAGAATCAGCATCACCCAGGAACTTGCTACAAATGGAAATTCCAGGACCTCGCCCCAGAAACTCACTGAATCGTAAACTCTGGGGCTAGGACGCACAAACACGTCCTCCGGGTGATTCTGACCCACAGACAAGTATGAGAACCTTGGACATCAACCAACATTTTTGTGCCAGGTCATATTAAGATGCCTGAGACCCCACTGAATTTCAGCAACTTATAAGGCCCCTGACTTTCAGTACCAATGTTCTCTGAGAATTTCTCTGACTTGAGGTTGGGATGTCCTGCCCAGGCATATAAACCTGCCACAGACTTTTCTTTTGTCTAAACACATCATGCTTCTTCCTCACCGAGGTAATGGGAGATGATACCAAGAATAGGACATGGTGAAGGTGGTGAGTTGCAGGGTGTTCTGCTGGGACCATCCATAATAATGCAGATGTGGTGTGGGAACAAGTGTCTCCAAAGTAACGCAAAAGACATGGAATCCAGGTAAGACACAGTAGCCGAAAGGACTTCTCTACAAAATCTTTATGCTAGAATTTTGCATCATTAAATAACTTGCTTGTCCTACTTGACCTCATTCACATGCCAGTGACTTGCATTATACTGTAATTTAGTCCAAACTAGCTTCAGAAAGACTGACCACACCACCAGGCAATTAACATATAACCACTTCTCCTCCTTTTCCTGATCTCTCCATTTTCCTATTTAAAATTAGCTTCAACATCTCCGTTTAATACCATAAATTTGTAAGAAAAAAAGCTTCTAAATTTACTTAGAAAATTATACACATACGCACACATACACGCATATATATAATGTTTGTATACATTCACATTATTGCGTATCTTCTATGTGTAAGACATGTCACCATCTGGAATATCAAAAGATCAGACCAGCTTTCTTTCTTCAATATGGATACGCTAAACATTCTAGGAACGTTGACTATATTAGCGATGATTGTTACAATAGTTCTATGGAAAAAAATAATTATCTCCATTCAACAGAGGAAAAAAGTTATCTTTCCAGGTTCGTAGGAACAGAATCAGGGCTAGGATCCACATCTGTCTGATGGTGAGGCATAGACTCTCGACCATTCAAACAGGCCCAGATCAGGGTCCCTGCACACGGCAGCAATACTCCTCTGTACTCAGGAATCTGGTACTTAAAAGTCTTTTTTCCTTTAGTAAACTTTGCACTGTTGCAATGTGGAATCTACAGCAAAAATTTCCCGGACTCAACACATGCTTTCACCATTCCCAGACTTTCCTCAGCCATCCATGAGGTCAGAAGTTGTCCTAGAACTGCTTTATGACACACAGAGAGTCAGCTTTCTGGGGAACTCCAGCTGCTCAAAGGAACCAGGATATAGGGGACCAATGAAGTGATCAAAGAGTATTTCCCAATATCTAAAAAGCCCTGGCAGAACCCAGAAAAATCAGTATTCAATAGCAAAAACAAAACAACAAGTGTTGTCAAAAAAGAAGAGCATCCAGGCCAGGTGCGGTGGCTCAGCCTGTCATCTCAGCACTTCGGGAGGCAGAGGTGAGAGGATTGCCAGAGCCGCGGAGGTTCGAAACCAGCCTGGGCAACTTGGTGAGATCTTGTCTCTACAAAAAAAATCACAAAAACTAGCCGGGCGTGGTGGTGTGTGTCTGTAGTTCCAGCTCCTTGGAAGGCTGAGGCAGAAGGATTGCCTGAGCCCAGCAGGTCAAGGCTGCAGTGGCTGTGAGCGTGCCACTGTACTCAAGCCTGGGCGACCTGTGAGTGTCGTGAAAGACTGCCAGATAAATAGTCAAAATACCGATGTATGAATGACCTCTTTCTACTGGGCCACCTTCAGCAAGTAACAGAGTCATTAATATCTATCAACATCATTTTGTAAAATGATGATAATATTACTTACATCATAAGGTGGTCAGAGAAAATGTGAACAAACTGAAGAAAAATTATTTTTGTGATTATTTTTGCCTTCCCTTCTAGCTTACATGATTGACATCTATGTTGAGGTTTAACACTTTTCCTTATATGACATAAAGTGTGTAATGTTTTTAAAACAAGCAATACAATGGTTGTAATATCCTTTCAAAACGCTCACCCAAATCTTTAATATCATCTCATCGTGTGTGTGTGTGGGTTTGCCTGTGTCTGTTCTAAAACTCCACGTTATGGACTTGCTTCTCCCAGAAGCAAGTCCCTCCACCTGACCCAGCTCCAGGGATGATCTACTGTGACGTGGAAGGAATTAAGAGGGCTGGAGACAGAGCCAGACTGTCTGAGAGAGAATCTCGGCTCTGTACTTGTTAGGTGTGGGACTTGGGCAAGTGACTTCTACTCTGATTTCAGTTTTCTACTCTGTTATGTGGAATTGACTCTGTTTTCTACTTGAAAGAAGATGAACCAATCTAACTGAGTCCGAGAAGAAAAAGGAGAAATAAAAATAAGCATGGAAACTAAAAAAGAAAGAAAACAAAAATGATTTTTAAAAAAGGAGACCCATTTTAACAGATTTATAACAGCTAAATCTTCTCTTTGAATAATTTTTTTTAAAGAGCTGACGGACGGCCTTACAGAATATGTGTCCTTGAAGGAAAAATCCCAAACCCCTGATTTTTTTTTTCACTTGACAGTTTCAGTAACTCGGTCTCAGTGAGCTACAGTTTCACAGTAGCCCCTACAAGCACAAAGCAAAAAGACGTCCACAGAGTTGCCTTTCAGCAAAAGTCTGCAGGCGTTGCTGGATGTGAGCCAGACACTGGCCAGTTCAGAAAGTGTCCTTGTCACTGTGAAGCTTAATGAGATGCACAGTCTATGACCTGTCTCAAAGCAAAGTCAAGATGCAGGCAAAACTGAAGACACTGTTTGATATTTCACAGGGTGGGACATCTGTTAAAAGATAATCACATTCAGATTGATTTTTAACATTAATTGAGTTGCAAGCTTGCCACAGTATGGTGGAATACTATCAAAAAATAAAAGCAGCAGCAGCAGCAGCAGCAAGGAGTGATATCAACAAGAGGTGGAATAGGACTTTCCGGATCTCGACCCCTCACAGAAGCATCCATTTGAACAAATATCCACACACAAAAATACCTTAACAAGAGTGGAGAAGTCCAGGCGAGTGATTGTAGCGCCTGGATGTAGCACATAAGCAAGAAAAGGCACATTGGAGAGAGCAGAAATGGCAGTTTCACAATACCCACATCTCCCCTGTTCCAGCCCCGGCAGTACAGTGCTGAGAGAGATGCCCTATGTGTGGGGGAAGGAGTGCCTGACTTGGCTGCAACCCCAGGACCAGGCCTGCCTCAGCGGCATCTGGTACCAGGTAAATTCCCAAGGCCCCGGCTCTAAGCCAGCGCCTGCAGGCTCAGATTCAGGCCCTCCCCAGGCACCAGACCAGCTGTAGGCCCTGAGGCCCCGGGCCCCAAGCTCGCACCCACAGACTCAGAATTCAGGCTGGTCCCAGTGGCAGGCCAGCTCCAGGATCCCAGGACCCAGGGACACTGTGGGCCCAGTCTTCCAGCCAGCCCCAAGAATCTAAGCTCCGGTGGACCTCGGGTCCAGGCCCATTCCAGCTGATCCAGGGTCTAGGCTCGCCCCAGTGATCCCGTCCCAGGCCAACCCTCACAGACCCCAGCTCCAGGACCCCAGCTCTGCCAGCCCCTGCAGGCCAAGGCTTCAGGCTGGCCCCCATGAGCCCAGGGTCCAGGCCTACCCCCTTGCCAGGCTTGCCCTATGAACTCACAGACATAACCTCTGAGTCTGAGAAAAAGATCGTTTATTTTCACTGTGGAAACGACAGCCAAAGCAACCTCCTGCGCTGCTTTTTAAAATCTCCATGAGGTGGCTCAGTGAGGGACATATGTATCTGCATATGCAGTGGATGCAATATAGGAACGCATTCCCCATCCCCAAATAATTGGGCAACTCTAATCTTATTAAGGGTTTTGGGTAGGAGAGTTGGGGGGGGGGAGAGAGAGAGAGAGAGAGAGAAAACCGAGAAACCTAGAGAATTATCTCTCAAGCAAAGAGGAGGAATATAATATATAAGGAGAGAAGATTTTCATTGAATTTTTCACAAGAAAGTTACGATCTGGGAAACACACATTAGTCTGACACAAATTCAATCAATGGTAGTACTCGATATTTGTAGAATAACCTACACATTGTTTATGTCAGATTTTATAATCGCTCCTGAACATAAGAACTCATGATTGCAATGTTGTGTACTGCTGTAAATAAGAGTTTTAGAGATCATTTAAAAGGCAAAAAGTGTTCATGAAGGTGAAATCTCAAATTTCACACAAAAACTTGTGATTTGAGAAAAAGGGTCTAATAACAGCATCATAACAGATTCACATGCAAATTCAATATAAATGCTACGAGAATTTAGTTAAAAGGGAAGACGATGTGCTTTGAGCAACTCCTGAGTGATGAAACACGGCTCTCGTAAGGGAGGCGTCTCAGCTCACGCAGAAAACGCATATGATGAATGAGTAAAATATTTTCACAAAATGAACATGAAAACACGATTTCAAAACCAAGACACCATTTTCTAGACTATTTGATTTTAAATATTAACATGTGACTAAATTATGAAATTAAATACTCTAAACAGAATTCTCCTTCTAGACAAAATGAAATAATGGAGACCAGGTTTACCTGGTCATCTGAAATAATTTTTTAAAAGACCAAAATGAAGAAAATGACAGTTTCCAAGACATTGGACTGCAGTCACACCTGAAAGACAGGAAACAAGTAAAATGAACCTGCAATTGCCCAACATACAACATGGGAAGAGTTTCTAGGCATAATGCCAGAAGGGTGAATGAACCCAGGTGGAAACTCTTATCCCAGAGAAAATCTTAAAAGTGTCCAGAGGGGGCCAGGGAAACATATTGTATCCAAGGAGGACAGCATATTTCTCATTGAAAAAAATAAAGAAAAACAAGCATCAAGATGTAGAACAATATATTTGAAGGATTGAATGAAAAATCTCTCAATCTAGAAGTCTCTACCAAGCAAAATTATCTTTCAAAAATAAAGACATAAAGGCTTTTTCAGAGAAAAAAAGCTTAAAGAAGTCATCACAAGCAGAGCCACATGACAAGAAATGCTACAGGAAGTCCTTTAGGTAGAAGGAAAATGAAATCAAGGGAATATGAAGCTACACAAAGGAAACGTGTGTACCAGAAGGCACCTGGGTAAATATGCATGATTTTTCTTATTACTGAAAAGTATTATTTATTGTTGAAGTGAAATAGTCACAAGGCAATGGCGTTTATAATGCATGTATAAGCAAAATGTGGGCAGCGATAGCAAAAGACCTGGGAGTGTTTAAAAGGAAGCATACGACTGTAATAAACTTCTACTATACGTGAAGTGGTATAATATCACTGGAAGACAGCCTGTCATAAGCTAAATACATTTACTATAAACCCTAAAACAACCTCCAAAACAACAAAATAGTTATAGCTAATAAGCAATAAGGAAGATAAAATGGAGTCATTAAAAATATTTAATCAACAAAGAACGCAGAAAAGGGGAGGCAAAAGAGCCAAGAACGGAGGACAAACGTCAAATGCAAAGATGACAGAGTCAGATCTAACCGTATCGAGAATCATATTTAATGTACATTTTCTAAACACCCAAAATTGCAAGGCAGAAATTGTATTGTGTGAAAAAGCAAGAATCAAGCATACGCTGCTTAAAAACAGATTATAAGTATAAAGGCATAACTCAGTCAAAAGCCAAATCATGGGCTGGGCATGGTGGCTCAAGCCTGTAATCCCAGGACTTTGGGAGGCCGGGGTGAGAGGATTGCCTGAGCCCGCAGGTTTGAGACCAGCCTGGGGAACTTGTCGAGACCTCAACTCTACAATAAATCAAAAACTAGCCAGGTATGGTAGTGTGCACCTGTAGTTCCAGCTATTTGGAAGGCTGAGGCGGAAGGATCGCCGGAGCCCAGCAGGTTGACGCTGGGGTGGCCGTGAGCGTGCCACCGCACTTCAGCCTAGGCGACGGAGTGAGACTCCAACTCAAAGAAAAAGTCAAATTATGGAAAATGTGTATCCTGGTAACATGGCGTATGAAGGAAGACTGGAAAGACTGAAAGACCGAAATGACTCTATTAACATCAAAGCAAACAATGTTGAAATGAGTATATTAATATCAGATTAAAGTTCAGATCAGGCCATGGCTTCTGCTACGCTATGGTGTGGCCACGTGCTTTTTGAGCTGTGGTCTCCATGTTTTCTTGGCTTGGGCTTCCTCTTCTATCTTGTGGAGGTAAATCTCTCTGTTTTTCTCTCTCTCTCTCTAATTTATTTTCTAAGTAAACTATATTTTCAATCTAAAAAAAAAAGCTCAGATCAAAGAATATTGCCAGTAATAAAAAGTTTATCTCATAATGATAAAATGTCTTTCAATCCGAAATGTGTGTATATCTAATTGTAGAGGCAAAATACATGAGGCAAAAACTGACAAAGCGCAAAGGAGAGATCGACAAAATTCACAATTACAAGCAGAGATTTAAATATCTATCCCTCAGTAATTATAGAACACAGAAATATAAAATCTGCTAGGATATAGAAAATGCGAACGATATTGTCAACCTTCTTGACCTAATTGAGATTTATCGAACATTCCGCCAGCAACATCCCAACTTACATAGAATAGATGGGGCTTTTACTGAGAAACATTCTGGGCCATCACCAAGTATCAATAAATTTTAAAAGACGCAAATCCTACAAAGTTTGTTTTGTGACTACCGTGGAGTTAAATTAAAAATTAATAACTGAAGACTATTTCACAATTTTCCAGATGTTAAAAAACAAAATAGCACACTCCTTAACAACTTTTTGAAATATGAATTACTGGCACCTATTCTGAACTAAATAAAATTGAAAGCACAACAAATTTGAGGAAGGTAGCTGAAAGAGGACCTGGGGAAGGGTGATGCCTAGGAGGAACATCAGTACCATAAAAGAGGAAAGGTTCCAAATCAATGCTTTCTGTTTCCACCTTAAGAAAACAGAAAGAGAAAAGCAGTTAAATACAGAGAAAGCAAAAACAGCAAAATAATACAGTTCAGACCCCAAACAAATGGAATTGAAATCCAAAAATAAGAGAAAAGAAATTAAACTAAAAGCTAACTCATTGAAAATATCGATAAAATTAATAAATCTTTAGTAAGTTTGGCCAAAAAAGAAAAGAAGTGAATTGGCAATATCTGATGAGAGGTGATATTACTATACTATCAACGGATATTGGAAGAATAACAAGGGAATATTACATGCAAATTTATGAATTTATGCCAAAAATTCAACAACTTGGATGAAATAGACAAATTCCCGAGAGTCACAAACTACCAAAGCTTCATCATGAAGAAACTGAAAACCCGTGTAGCCCTAAATCTATGAAAGAAATAGTGTATTTGCAGTTAAAAACTTTCCCCGGCCAGGTGTTGTGGTTCAAGCCTGTAAGTCGAGCATTTTGGGAGGCCAAGGTGAGTGGATTGCCTGAGCCCACAGGTTTGAGGACAGCCTGGGCAACTTGGCGAGACCTAACCTCTACAATTAATTAAAAAATTAGCCTGGTGTGGTAGTGCACGCCTGTAGTTCTGGCTACTTGGAAGGCTGAGGTGGAAGGATCACCAGAGTCCAGCAGGTGGACGCTGGGATGGCCATGAGTTTGCCACTGCACTCCAGCCTGGGAGGTGGAGTGAGATTCCAACTAAAAAAAGAAAAAGAAGAAAAAGAAACTTTCCCCCAGATTAAGTTCCAAGCCAAGTTATTTTACTATTAAATTCTATCAGGTGTTTAATGAAGAAACAATTATACACACTTTCAGAAAACTGAAGAGGAGAAAATCCTTCCTGGATCATTCTATGATTTCCATGATGCCAGCACTATTACCTCAATACCAAAACATGGAAAATACATAAGAAAACTATTATGCTATTGGATCCCTCATAAACACAGATGCAAAAATTATTTTTAAAATTTTAGTAAATACAATTGACAGTATATAAAATGGAGAGTTTGTTTTAGAATAAAACATTCAATTAATGGAGTTAATCGTATCATCGAACTAAAAAGAAAAATCTCATGATCATCTTAATAGATGTAGAAATAAGTCCAATATCTATTTCTGATTTAAAAAGAGAACAACCCTCAGGAAACCAGGCATACAAGGGACTTTGCTCTGTCTAACAGAGCACCTGTGTAAAACCTACATTTAAAACCTCACCACGTAAAATCGGGAGTGAGACAAAGGCGTCTGTTCTTACCGCTGCTGTTCGACATCGTACTGGAGGTCTAGCTAGTGCATTAAGGCAACAGCAACACAACAAATTAAGGCCGTCCATGTGGAAAGGAACAAATAAAACTCGATTTACTCTTTAAAAACATGATCGTCTATAATAGAAAATCTGGTCGCATCTACACAACTGTGGAGGCAAGAACAAGGGTAGTTGGTCTTTGATGATCCCGGTGACTGCAGCCAATAGGAACTCCTGGTACAGATGAATAGAGCCCATAACAGGCAGGTGACTTTTAATTCCCCAGCCTTCAATAGTTCGTTCCAAGCCATTGATCCAAATATGCTGAGTTATAATGGAATGTACATCCATCATGTATTAGTCAGGATTCGTTAGGCAACCTCAGCCTGTTGCTATTATCTTCTGCTCACACTGGTTTAATTGCATCATCCTCCTGTTATTTGTCCACATCCCTGTGGCCCTGTCTCATAGGCAGCTTGACATCTGGTCTCAAATTAATCACTGTGCTATAAGAAATGAACGATCTCTGTCATATGATCTATCATTTCTACGTTAAATTCTCTCTCGGGTAGTCTATGTCTATGGTGTTTTGTTTCTGACCAAAGAGAAAATATGACTGTAAAGATTTAAGAACCCGAACAATTGCCGTGGTGATAAAAACTAGTTAGCCCACCGGGAATGGTTTGTTTGAGTGCACACTGGCCATTAATGACACGACCTGGCTGCGTGAGTGGAAACCTTCCCGTTACTTTTTAACCTGTTCATACAGGTGACATATACAAGTCACAGCTTGCCGGCAGTATTCAACAACTTTCACCTACGGCAAGAGACGGCATTTGGCATGAGACACGAGTCTAGGGTGATCACATGGCGGACCCCGCCTCAGTTTACCTCCCTTAACGACTAAATTATCACGACCCGATCTACACTCCCTTGGGACTTCCTGAAGCGAAGCCGCTCATGCAGAGAAAATACAAACACACACACACGAGGGGTGTCTGTTTATACCTTACATGCTTTATCTACACGTTAGATGCTTTACCTCCACCCTGTTGCGAGTCAGAAACGCCAGAGATGGAAAGGCTTTGTCTAAGGCAAGCAGGCCAAACACCGGCCTGCGCGCAGACCCCCGGCGGACACCACAGACGGTCCGCCCCGCTCTCACCCTCGGGGCTCTGCCCGGACGTCCGCAGGCCTGGGCCACGCGGGGCTCCCGGGATTCCCGGAAGACGCGCGCGCGGTCCGCTGCCTGCCGCCGCCCCTCCGAGGAGCCTCAGGCCGGAAGGACGGCGGAGGGGCTCACTGCCCTCCCTCCGCGCGGGGTGCGGGTGCCGGGGCGAGGCTGCAGGGCGGTGAGCGTGACCCCCGACTCCGGGGCTCGGCCTTGGGCGGCTTCCGCGGCGCTGCCGCTCCTTCTCGGGGCGGCACCCGGCGGCCGGCCCGCTCGCGGGGCCCCGGCCCGCCTTTGCCCCGTCCTGGCCGAGCCCGGTTCCCTCGGCCCGCGCGGGGCTCGCTCCGCCCCTGCAGCCGGCCGGGCCGGATTCTCGAAGCCGCCGGGACGGCAGCCGGGAGGCGGGCGGGGGGATTCCGTGTTGGGCCCCGGGTGCTGCCCGTCCTCTCGGGCCCGGCTCGACCCCCTCCCTCCCTCCCAGGCCCCCCCCTCGCCGCGGGCCCGGCCCTCCCTTCCCCGGGCCCGCGTTTTCCTTGCCGGCCTAGACGGGCGGAGCGGGGCGTGTCCTTCCGCCTCGACGCCAGACGACGGCTGCGCCCCCTGGCGGCGCCGGGGAGACCTGGGCGTCGCCGGCCCCGCCCCTCGCGCCCGCTGCCCCGCCGGCCCTCCCGGTCGCCGGCTCGAGGCTCCCGGCTCCGCCCCCGCCCCGCCCAGCGCCGTCCTGCGCACGCGCCCGCCTCGCGCCGCTCTCCCGTCGAGGCGCGCGCCCGCCGGCCCTGCCCGGGCCGCCGCCGCCCGCGCCTCGCCGTCCGGGACGGCCCGCTCCGCCCCGCCCGCCTGCCCGGAGGCCGCGTCCGAGGGCCGGCCTCGCCCGAGGGCGGCCCGGCAGCCGGGAAGGCGCCCCGGCCCAGCCGGCGGACGTGGCCCGGCCTCGGGTCCTGGGGGCGGGAGCCTGTCTCGGCTTCAGGGGCGCCCGGACGTGCTCGGGCCTCTCCGGCCGGGCGGAATGTTCCTGGTTTGTAGAAAAGCGCGCTTCGTGCTTTCGGAAACTCGCGTTTTCGCTAAGGAAAATCTGCCCTAAACCATTTAGCGTGAAAATGCCTTTAAAAGGCCGGGCTCCGTGGCCCAGACTGTAATCCCAGCCCTTTGGGAGGCTGAGGCGAGTGGGTTGCCCGAGTCCACGGGTTCGAGACCAGCCCGGGCATCTTGGCGAGCCCTCGTCTCTCCAATTAAAAAAAAAAATTATGTTTGTTTTTTTTTTTTCGCGTTGGAGTCTCGCTCTGTCGCCCAGACTGGAGCGCAGCGGCCGCTCCCGGCCACCGCAGCCTCGACCCGCTGGGCCCGGCGGTCCTTCCGCCTCCGCCTTCCGAGGAGCGGGAACCACAGGCGCGCGCTACCGCGGCTCGGTGGCTCAGCCTGTCGTCCCGCGCCTTGGGAGCCCGCGGGTTCGAGACCCGCCGGGCAACTTGGCCAGCCCTCATCTCTGCAGTGAATCAAAAACCAGCCGGGCGTGGTCGCGCCGCCTGCAGCTCCCGCTGCTCGGACGGCCGAGGCGGAAGGACCGCCGGAGCCCCGCGGGGGCCGTGAGCTGCCCCGGCACGACAGGGCGAGACTCCACCTCGAAGCCAACAGTTTCCTTAAAATACTCCGAATCGCCTACCAAAGTGTTAGCTTGGTGTTCTCTCCGTGCACACGGTTTGGAGACTTGAGAGATGATGTGTTTTACAGCCTTTGGATATGTCGAAAACTGGACCGTGAAAGGGAAAGAAGACGTTAAAACCGCAGCTCATTCAGAGTTGAGGGAAAAGTCTCATACGGCCCATCTTCTCAACTCCTTTCTCAACGACGTGATGCACCGTGTTAACACCAGCGAAAGATTCACTAGGAATACATGCTTTGCCAGTGTAAGGGCTTGAAAAGTACGATGTACCAAAATATCCACAAAATTTCTTGAGCGTCAAGTTAAATGTTAAAAATAAGAAAAATAGATGAGTATCAATGCAATTTCCATTTAAATATCTTGTGTTGTTAATGTTATTCTTAGTTTTGACACTAGATCTGGATTTTTAACAAATAATTTAGTATTTTCGCTTGCTATGTGGTAAATATGATAGACTAAAAGTAATTAGCAACAACAAATTCTACTTTTAAAAAATGAGATGATGTACATGTCATTGATGAGTCATTTTTTTGTTTTAGATGCAGTTATTTTTTAAAGTAAATGTGTTGAATGACGTGTGCTCATTCTTTTTTAATCACTTTCTGGGTGTAAGCAGATAGCTGTATTTGCAAAATGTCCTAGAAACTTGCTATTTAAGCATTGACATCACCTGAGATCTTGCAAGAATCTACATTTAACAAGTTTCCCAGGTAATTTTCATGATCGTTGTCATGTGTATGACTAGTGGAGGCCGGAGTTGCATGTGAGTGGTGAAAGAATTCACCAAGACAGTTATAAATTAAGAAAGGTAGGCCCGATTCAGTGGCTCAGCCTGTCACCCTAGCACTTTGGGAGGCCGAGACGAATGGATTGCCTGAGCCCATAGGTGTGAGACCAACCCCGGGCAACTTGACGAGATCTCATCTCTACAGTAAATTTTTAAAAACTAGCAGGGCGTGGTAGCACGTGCCTATAGTTCCAGCTACTGGGAAGGCTGAGGCAGAAGGATCGCCGGAGCCCAGCAGGTCGACGCTGGGGTGGCCGTGAGCGTGCCATTGCCCTCCTGCCTGGGCGACAGAGTAAGACTTAGACTTAAAAATTAAAAAAAGAAAAGAAAAACAAAAAACAGGTAGACTTATTAAAGGGAAGATCTCAGGATACACTGCAAGAGAGCAGTGGCAGCTCAGCACAGGAAGCTGTTTGCACAGAGGCAGAGGCTACAGAGTTGAGAGGGTTGTGCTCGGGGCCTCCATGCTGGAATTTTTGTGTTAAAGGGTGATTTGTGGGAATCTTGTTCAGAATAACCGATTGTGGTGATCAGTGTGCTGGAGTTGTTTAACAACTACACAGTGTGTTCCTGCAACATTGTTATCAGGTTTGTATGCTCCATCCTGAGGCTTTTCTCGCATTTGTAGATTTTATTCTAAGGTCCCTTCCTTGAAATGTTTACCCAGTTGTTCTTGGTCTGTTTTGAACCTTGTATTTCTCCACAATCATTAGTTGTGAAAAACACTGCCCTAACGCAAATGGAAAAATGACAGGCAGTGCTGTAGTGTAAGTTCTTGGGTAAATTCCACTAAGCCTGCATTTTAAAATAGTTAAATGTGGGTAGTAATGAATGGAAGGTCACCTCTAAAGCTACTTAGAGAAATCCAAGTGTTGGCAAGCCCTTGAAATAATAAAGTTGCTGAACGTATTTTAGTACAGTAATGTTGGGCTCCTGGTCTTATGAGGCAGAGCAAATTATGTTTTAATCAGAGCTTCTAAGTCCCAGTCTCTGGAATGTATTATTAGCCTTCGTGTCCTTACTCTTGGGACAGCATCATTTCTATTTTTGGTGTTGGGAAACTGGTCGTCCTCTTCAGATAGTAACGACAGCAGAAGCAGATGAACTTTAAGGCAATATAATCGTATTTGTAAGAATACAAGTCTAATAAAGGAAATGAAGTCAAGCAAACTCATAAATAGGTCTATTTTGAAACTCCATTGCTGCTCTCATGATAACATTATTGACTTAATTATGCAGCACTGTTAATTGTTTACAATTACATAGCAAGGTCTAAAGACTGAATGACCTCTATTTTCTGAAATTGCTTCATTCACGCAATTCACTCTCGACGGAAACATACAGGCGACCTCTTTAGAGAGCTTTGCCTTGATTTCCTAACATTTAAAACATGGTCTGGAAATAATTTAGTTTGTTTAGAATGGTAGGTCGTATTTTACAGTGGCATATACTACGAAGGCATATTGATTTTTCAGAGCTCCTCCAAGAAAATCACATCCAGACTAAGACATGCCCTACTCCCGAAATCATGCTTGCAGCCAGCTATTCTTGATTGCCTTCACTTTTAATCTAGTTGAGAAACAAAATCTGTTTCCTTGTGGTCTGAATCCTTCCCTCAAATCTCAGTAAATTAGTTCCCTTTCCTCTGATTCCTTTGGCTTTCCCCTTTCTGCTGGCTTTTTTCCCATCAGTGTTTAAACTTACTTAAGTCTCATACTTCTCCAATCAAACACATAAACCCCTTCACCCTATATCACTTATTTCAACTTTTAAGAAGTTATCTCCACGAATGGTCTACATTTATTTACCACCCATTTGTCTTTCAGTCTATTCTGATCTAGTTTCACTTCTACAATTGCACAGAAATGTCTTGTTAAAAGTTCCAAGCACACATTTTAGTCCTCATGTTGCTCGGTCTTTCTTCAGTGGTAACACTATGCCGCTGATGGAATTACAGCGGCTCTTGCAAAAAGCTTTCAGTTCTCGAGGGAATTGTGTCATGTCTGTCTACGCCCAACGAAGCCAAAATCTAAAACGTGACCAAGTTCGTCTCCATTTGGCACATGTCAGCTTATATTTAATGGATGAAACAAATGCTTTTAAAATTAATAATGAAGGAACTCAACCAATAAACCTACAATACCTTCATCAAAATTATTTTTAAAGAATAAATGCTTGTTTTTATTAGAGAAAGTAAAGTATTTAGTCACAATAAATAAAATACTGATTGTGATCTGATGCCAATGGAAACACCTCTGAGCATCGCACCATCATTCAACTGACAGAGTGCTTTAATCCTTGATATAAACATCATTAACAATGGAACCTAGCAGGAGCCTATTTCTCATCCTTAATATAAATTACAATTTATATTGACCTCCTGGATTTTTTTAAAAGTTTAAATATTGAACTCAAGAAAGGTTTATCGGCGTCTGACACCAACACTTATGCTTTAACTCTAATGTGTTTGGAATCTCTAAATTTTATCTAAGGTGTGATGGATGTTTAGCTTTAGGAATTGGCTTCAATGCGGGCGTGTCTTCAATTACCCAACAACAAAATTATACTATTGTGTAAGATGCAGTTTCCACACCTGCAGAGGCTGTGAATCTCAGGAATTGAATGATGAAACTTTTAACAAAGTTACAGAACCTGGCTTATGGCCATGGTAGGACCAGGAAGACTGTGGTAGTTCTTTTGTTACTCAAAACAGTTCAATGATTTACAACTAAGACTTTGTTCGTACAAAGCTAGCATTTTTGTAATGTTCCGATGCATATTTGATTCATCTATTGTTACTACTGGTCCACATGAGAAGCAAACGTTGGCATAATGATCATGATTAATATAGTGTGCAGTAAGTCCCCTTTAAGTTGCAAACTTTGAAAGATGTAAATGTGCATTTGCATGTCCAATCACACAAGTCAGTTCACAAGTCTGGTATACATTTTCACATGTATGCATCCTCTACCAGAGGTTGTGCTTTTGTATACTTTATAATACTGTATAACGTACAATAGTACAATATATTTATTTCAAGCCCAGGATGTCTGGGAACAAGCATAAAAGCAACAGTGAGGTAGCTGGTACTGTATAACCAATTGTGTTCGTTGGGTACCTAGACTAACTTTGCTGGACTTATGAACAAATTGGACTTATGAACGTGTTCTCAGAACGGAACTTGTTCACATGTAGGGGACTTACTGTAATGTATTCTTTATATTATGCAATACAATTGGTGAGGTTTGCTTCTTTCCTTTGCAAGTTAGATAAAATTGGATAACACAGACAATGCCATGCCCTGTAAAAGTCTAATACCCGCCTGAAAAGTGATGAAATCTCCCAGGTGAGTTGAAACTTCATGGCCACCTCTGACTGAAAAGTCCTGCTTCTTGCATGTATGGGATATTTTTTTTGTATCCACAGCCTAAATATGAAAGCTTGCATTATTTTCCATGAACACACCCATTTATATACCCATGATATTTTATATGCTTAGTAGACTTTAGAGAAGATTGAGGGAGGTGTTAGAGGGAGGAATTTGTATCGTAGTAATGGCAATGACTTCAAGTTGAACAGTAAGCATTCCTATTCATAAAATGTCCCCGGACGTCCCCTCAGCCAGGCACTTCTCACTGGCCATTTTATAACATGATTCTTCTTTTACCCTCTCACCTTCCCATTCCCCCTCTCGTACCCATCCCCCTTCCCTACCCATCTCCTCAGTCTCTCTTATTTTCTGGAGTAAGAATCAAATTTCTCACACCAAATATTTTAGGTGTCTCCTTTGCTGATTTGATTCTTGTACGTCCTTAGCGTGTCACTTTCTACCTTAAGGAACTTACCGAGGTAGTTTATCAAAGGCAGTATCTTCTCTGTTAGGAAGCATCCTGCCAGCTGTTAAGTCACAAGTGTTTATCTTGTCACAATCACAATAGCTGCATTGACCGGGATCGTGTGCCAGACATGGCGCAAGTGCTTCGTTTTCTCATGCTCTTAAGAAATTCCATAAAGAAAATACTGATGAACTTTGTGGTTTGATAATTAAAACCTTTTGCCAAAACACAACACAAAGTGAAAAGGCAAGCTTGGAAATAGCAATATTTACAACAAGTTTTATGAGCAAATTGCTAATTTCTTAAATAGACCCAAAGATCTTATGTGTCTACCATGAAAAGCTGAACTGTTCCAAAATGGCACAAGTTACAAGAATACAGTTCATTTCAAAATAAATATAAATGGCTGAAAATGAACCAAAAATTTAAGACACTTAATCTTACTTATAATTCAAGAATTGAAATGTAAAACAAATAATTAAATATAATTTTTATTCTCTTTAATTGTCAATATTGGTAATACCTCCTTCTGTTGAATGTGTAGAAAAAATGACACTCTTTTATTCCCACCGCTGAGAATATCCCAGTCTCCCAAAGTGCTGGGATTACAGGTGTGAGCCACCATGCCCAGCTTCACTCACCCTCAATATAGTCTCCTATATTGTAATTATACCACACTGAATGGCTGTAAAACTCAGACTCACCTCTCCCTCTTAGCAGGCTGGGTTCTCTGTTTTGCTGCTGCAACCCCTTTGCAGAGTAAATTATCAGTCACTACTAAAATTTACAAACCCTCACATTCTATAAACTAGGAAGACATTTAGCTACAAATAATAGATGACTTAAATAACACTGGCTTTAATAATAAGCATAGTTTAAATTTTCTTAACTAGAATCTATAAGGTACCTGATCTCAAATTTGGATTGGCAGTTAAAGGATGTCATCAAGGATCACATTCTTTTCTTACTGCTGTATATTCCTAGATATCAGTTTTTTGTGCTCATCATGTCACCTTACAAATGCATGGTGGCTGTTAAAAATCCTGACAACCCATCTCTGTTTAATGTAGGATAAGCAGGGAGTAGAGGAACCAGCAAGCTCTTCTCTTGCTTATGTTCCTTCATCAGAAAAGTAATCACTTTCCTAGAAGTCATTCTCCAGGAGACATTTTATTAGACTGTGTTGACACGAACCAGAAGTCAATACAGTATATAAATAAATAAAATAAAAATTATTCAATACTATTTGAATTTTTAAAATATGAACATACAGTTCTTGATAATTTGTTTTTAAAAATTAAAAAAATTAGAAAGTAATAAGATATGTCAGATTCTTATCTAAATATTCCTATCAGAAATCATGAAAATGGAAGATGTTACTATAATAAGATAAACATAACCCTTTTAATGTCGCATACATAGACAACTAAATATGGTTGTAGAATTTCTACTTCATAAATTAAAACGGAAAAAATATCACAATATAGAAAGGTGATATTAAGATATCACCGGGCACAGTGGCTCAAGCCTGTAATCCCAGCACTTAGGGAGGCCGAGGTGAGAAGATTGCCTGAGCCCAGGGAATCTGACCAGCCTGGGCAACTTGGTGAGACCTCATCTCGACAACATTTTAAAAAATTAGCTGGGCATGGTAGTGCGTGCTTGTAGCTACTTGGAAGGCTGAGGTCGAAGGATTACCTGAGCACAGCAGGTCGATGCTGGGGTGGCCATGAGCAAGCCACTGCATCCAGCCTGAGCAACAGAGTGAGACTCTGACTCAAAAAAAAAAGAGAAGAAAAGAAAAAAGAAAATGTAAATGAAAAGTTAAGAGGTATTGTGCATATCAATAAACAAGGTGCAACAAGCAAGTAATGGAAATCCCAACAGTAGGGAAGGGTGGAGATGGGAAAACTACTTGATTTGATTTTCCTGATTTCAAGATGTAGTCAGCACACTGTTTTTAAAGTCACTAACACAGTGACTAACATAGTGGACTCTTGCTCTCCCAGTTCATCTGGTCCTACCTCTAGAAAATAACATCTTCCCGACATCTCCCCTTCATTCTGTACCACAGGGCCCATTTTACATTCCGTTGTCTCTTTTTCTGGATTGCTTTATGACCTCTGGAACAAAAGAAAACAGCATTGCCCACACTGTGTTCAGAGGTAATATTTAATAACAATCTAGTGATATTACTAATAATAAATGTCATGCTCATTCAATTCGTTTTTTTCGAAATATATTTTCAAGTTCACATTTTAAAAAATGAATAGTCACAGGTTGAAATACATTTCTGTGAGAACTCGTCACAAAAGAACCTGACAGAGACCAGGAGCTTGGAATGGCTTATTTGAGGAGGTGACAGTTTCCCTGAGATCTTAAATGTGTCTTAGGTAGTGATGAGGTGGGGAGACAATGGTCTGTAGCAAAGAAACACACTGCACCTGGGCTTTATGTTGACATGGAGAACCATTGGAGAGAAGGCTAGGTTACTGCAGGAGAAAGAGAGGAAGAGTGCTGTCCTGGATGAGGGTGGAAAACTAGGCGTGGTTCTGGTCATTCAGAGCCTTAAGCTTTGTGGAAGGATATTGATCTTTATCCTGAGATCAATGAGAAGCTAATCACAAGTGTTAAGTGTGTGTGGCAGTTGAGGAGGAAGGAATGGAGAGGATTGCTCTGAAAAAAATGAAAGTCTCTACAGTGTGGAAAAAGAATAAAGGGAATCAGACAATGTGAAGGAACTAGTTAGTAAGACGCCACTGACATCTGGTTAAAAAGTGAAGTGGCAACATCTTGCTCTAGGATGGTGGCTTTGGGCACGGGGTTGAAGAGCCATTCTAATTCTTTTGCATTACCGTGTTCTATTTTCATAATAACATTGATCACTTTCTGCAATTACATTATTTCTGTGTACGTTTGGGTATTTTTATTCATCTACTTTATTTTCATTTGCCACCAAGAAAACATAAGCCCTTTCAGAGTAAAGATGTGGTTTGTCTTGTGTGGCATTATGTCACCAGAACTTTGAACATTGCTGCAGATGGTAGATGCACATTGAATATTTGATGAATGAAAGGATGCATAAATAAGTGGACATGCAGCGATAAAGGTTACCTCCAGTGCAGTGTGGAGTCACAGGGTGGAGAACATAAGTTGTGAGAGACCTGAGCATGTTTAAATGTACTGGGAAATCATCTGGCTGGAACAATACATTAAATACTGCGATTCTCATGTAAGATGTCATGGGACCTAATACGAGAGAGAAATTGACTATGTGATTCACACAAAACAGTGTAACATGTTATGTGAAATTTTGGGACTTAGCATATAATCATTTAGTACTCAAGGTAATGCTTAAGAAAGTTGAAGAACTAAAGATTCCTTTGTGTTGTCTAGATCTGTATAAAAAGTTTAAACTCGTCTAGTTTGTCTTTTTTTCCCCCCGGTCATAAAGAAGTTTTTAAGAGATTTCCCCAATAGAAACAATTTTTTGGTGAAGTAATAACTGCTGTTCAGTGCATAATTTCTAGCAGTGTGATGAAGATAGCTATAAATATTTAGGTAATTTCATCCCTTCAAAATAGGTGCTTATAATAACCTGGAGTGCTTTTCTTACTGATTTGTACTTTGGAAGTTCATCTCTCCTGTGTGAACTGTGTTCTCAACATATCATGAGGAATAAGTTATCAGCATGGCTTCATTGGTGGAGTTTACTAAAAATACTAGCGTTATTTGTATATTCCTTCTGGATGACTTTCTATGAAACCCAATATTCCCCAGCCAGATGTACAGTGAAAGTGATTGATGTACAGATATATTTTCATGCTTAAAACAATAATGATTGGGCAAAAAAATTAGCATTTATAGCAGACACTTAGCAGTTGTCAAACAATATTAATGTCACTAAATCAATAGATGAGCACAGAACAACGAAAACAAGGTCATCGATTAACAGATGGCAGTGTAACGAAGTCACTCTTTTATTGACTTAACCACGCTCCTATTTCTAATGCTCCCTCCATCAGGATGAGTTCACTTTGGGATGATGTGTATATAATTGAATCTCCTCCTTAACAGCTGTTGAGGAATGAGTGTTGATGGTAATTATCCATGTGATGTAAATCAGACACTTTTCATAGAGTCCACTCCATGAGAAATATAAGGCATAGCCAGACTTATGTAAATTTTAGGCAAAAAAATTAATCAACAGTGCAAATATTATGTCTAAAGGCTAAAAACTGGATGATCATAACTGTATGGCTAATAAATAAACCAGGGAAATCCAAGCTAAAATTCAATAAGAAGTAAAAATGGACTATTCTATAATTATGACTAGCATTTTTTTCTTAATTAGCAAGGGTAAAGTCTATATGTCTATTTCAATACAGTAAGCACTTTGTTTGCATTTACAAAGTTGAGTGGAAGGCTAAAAGGATACTCTCCTTACCCTTCCCTTCAGACGTGAAAAATCAACTCTGATTTCCCTTAATTTTGAATATGCCTTTTATACTCTTGAAGACAAAAACAAACTCATCATATTTTTATTGATTGTATCTACTAATGCTAGCTTTAATCGATGACTCATTTTTAGAACATGTCATCTTGGTCTGCAGCAAATGCTTTGAAGTTTCTCAGAAGCTGGTAATTTATGTAGAAAACTCACAAAACTGACACATAATAGATAAAGGAGAGGTAGAAAGGAAGGGCATAATGAAATTTTCATTAGACAATCTGCTTTCTTGGAGTTAGCCCCCTTACTGTTTGTGAGTCTATGAATAAGTAGGTGAGTTTTCAGTGCTCAAAGGTTTCATGTAAAGTGTATTTATTTTTAATCTTTGTGAATCTTGTATAAAGCAGGGCTAATTATTTCCAATGAATTAAACCATATTTACTTCCAATATAGAGAGAATGTAATTATTCCCTTTACTAAATTTAAATAGCAGAAATAAATAACATTGCCATATAATATGCATAATGAAAAATGTATCAGTTAACTCTATTCTATTATATAAAATGATAGATAGTTTATCTACCCAAGGTACATTCCTGTGTGAATAATACAAGTCACCTTAAAATAAAATCTGCTTTTCTTCTCCTATTCCTTATTGAGAATGAATTCAGAATTGCAAATAGCTTTACTATTCATTTTCATGTTGACAAAATCAAAACCGAAATATTCTAAATGGGTCACCTACTGTGATGAAAAAGATAAAACAAATCACTTAATTCTCAAACATGAGGAGGTGAATCATATTTTTATTTATTAACATTTTAGGTAAGCAGCAATATGTAACAGTGTTTTGAGAATAAAATTTTGTTTCCTAAATTTTTAACCAAGGATATAAAATATAACTGACATTCTAAAGCCAAATCAATCATCTATACACCCAGATTGACCTTTAAGAGTTTAAAAATAAGTATACTCTGTAGAGTCAAATAGATTTGCAGATATACAGACTAGTAAGTGAGTCATTAGGGCTTTGAATTACTCATAAATTTTAATCAGTTAATTCAGAGGCCACTGCTATCTTCTAAATTTAAATATATTAGCATAATTTGAACTATAACCTAAAAATCTCTAGGTAATTTTCCAAATTCTCAGTAAAGGAAGTATTGCAGTCCATGGGAGATTATTGCTTTGTTCTAAAAAACAGTAATATTTCCAAAACTAACATTCTGTAGATCACCCTTTGAGAGGTGGTGTTCACAGAACATTTGTTGCTGACGACAAGACACTGGACTAAATTGTTTTGATCAAATGACTTTGCAAAATCTAGATCGAGACAAGTCAACATTCTTTACTATCAGAACTCAGTATGTCAGCATGTGGGATCTTCAAAAGATATAGTAGGCAGCATTAGTTCTTAAACCTATATGACCATGAGACCTTTTATAAGAAAATAAACCTTTGCATTACTACTTTAAATACTGGAATTAACAGATTACTTAAACAACTTTAGAGAGATGATTTTTTGACTTCTAGTGAGTGCGAGCCACACCAGTGTTGCTATTCATCATTTTAGAAAAATAAAAAGTACATGACCTCTCCCTCTCCCAGATATGTACAATAATTTAACACAGTTGCCCCAAAAAACTTTTTTTGTAAATCATTATAGCAATAATTGAGGACAAAAAAAGTACGTGATCTGTTTTCCACAGTGAAAGAGCAAACCTTTGACTTTAATGTTCAGGTTTCAAATTAATTGTATTATATGTTAATCAAATTTACATCTTTTACTTGCTAGGACATACTTTATCTCTTTCTTTGACCTAGCTTATTCAGAATCTGCCTCATTAGTCATATATCAAGTAAGAATTAAAAACAAAAAAGCTTTTACATCTCACACAAAGAAATTATGAGACAGACACCATTCATTCAGGTCAGCATCACAATTCCAGTAATACTGAGAGCCAATGAAATTTCTTCTAATACATAAACATGTTTTTCAGCATCAGCCAAGTAACCTGGCTAATACCTGTGTGTGTCATTGGTTCCTCCCACCTCTCAGCTCAGTGCGGTTCCATGTGGGAAAGGCGCATGAGAAAGGCGAATGCTGTTTTGCCCTCACCTACCAACTCCCCAAAACGGTTCCCTCTCCTCTCGGATCATGCAGCCAAGAGAGAGACGGTTTTCAGATCATAACGGAAATCCGCAGTGCAACAGGATAATGTTTAAGAAATACGAACCAGCTTTTTTTCATTAAAAATATTTATCCTCAATATTATAATAATTCTCTACTTTTATTTTACCAAAATATAAATAGAGAACTCTAATGTTCAGTAGTTACACTACTGAACAGGCCAGTTATGCGATCTCTTTAAAACAATATTCAGAGATCTCATAAAAGCAAAGTATAGACTGAAGCTAAAATCTGTTTGAGATTACAAAGTGCCCGTTTAAAACCTTGATGCCACGAGGAGATAGGACTTCTCCCCTTGCACTTATTAGACAAGACAATCAGCTGCCTAGTGACGGTTTCGCATGGCGTGGTGCTCCCGGATTGTACTGTTGGAGCTCAAAACACAGTATCCCAAGTATGGTGCCTTGGCTTGCTGGGGATTTTTGAGCTGGAGGAGAAAGAAGAGCTCGCAGCAGGTGGGTCTCTCTGAGCTTCTCACCCGCTGTCTCCTGCTCTGTCTCCCTCCAAGCGAGCCGTAACGTCTAGAAAGCGTCCTCTCTGACCGGCTCCCCTGAGAGCAGGTCCTAGGCCCTCGTTCTGGAGGCCTTCTGCCCTGCACCGGCAGGAGAGGAATGCTGTCGCGGCGAGGCCAAGCGGACCCGAGCAAACGGGCCTTCGGGGCAGTGCCCTCCGTCTGTTCCCATTAGCTCCGGCCCCTTCTGTCCCGGCACGTCCCTCCACAGCTATCCCCTTCTTTCATCAGACTTGGCATCGAAACAGTTTTCCCTGGATCTTGAGCCTTCATTTCGCAAGTCTCCCGTGTCACGTAAAACTGTGATTGAAGCCGGGCTCGGCGGCTCAGCCTGTCATCCCGCGCCTTTGGGGGGCTGAGGTGAGGGATGGCCTGAGCCCGCGGGTTCGAGACCCGCCTGGGCAGCGAGACCTCATCTCGACAATCAATCAAAAATCAGCCGCTGTGGTAGCACATGCGGATCGAAGTATACTTGGAGGGCTGAGGCGAAGGATGGCCGGAGCCCAGCCGGTCGAGGCTGCGGGCGGCCACTGCACTCCAGTCTGGGCGACGGAGTGAGACTCCGACTCAAAACAAACAAACAACAAACAAACGTTGATTGAGTGCCTTGTGATGCTTTTTTCTTGTGAAGCTGGCTTTTGTTATAGAGGTGTCAGCTGTAAACCTTGCTGTGAAGAGAGATGGCTTTTCTCCCCTGCAGAATCCTAAAAGTGTGTGGAGGTAGGTGGTTATTTCTGAGATGTCTAAAAGCATGTCTGAACGATGTATTCAAACTCACATAAACGCCTTGATGGATCCTCTTGCCTGTGGTAAGTTTCACCAGAGGCAACGCAGTTTCTTGGAATCAAGCGCATGCCCACCAGATGCAGACACGCATTACTGCCTCCTCAGCACTGTCCACCAGGAATGCTGCATTGAGTACTCGTGGGCACCCTGCTTTAAAGGAGGAGTAGGACCGGGCTCGGTGGCTCAGCCTGTAATCCCAGCGCTTTGGGAGGCTGTGAGGGGATTGCCTGAGCCCGCAGGTTCGAGACCCGCCTGGGCAGGCGAGACCTCATCTCTACAATAAATCAAAAAATCAGCCGGGCGTGGTGGCGCGCGCCTGTAATTCCAGCTACTCGGAAGGCGGAGGCGGAAGGATCGCCGGAGCCCAGCAGGTCGAGGCTGCGGTGGCCGGGAGCGGCCACTGCACTCCAGTCTGGGCAACAGAGTGAGACTCCGACTCAAAAAAAAAAAAAATAAATAAAATAAAATATAAAAGGAGGAGTAGGTAAAAACCTCCCTGGCACACAGAATATCAAAGCAGGAAGCAAACAGAAGTGACCTTAAATCCATCGGCTCCTCAAAAATGTTCAACCGCTTATGCATTTTCTTCCCAAACCCCAAACTCTCACCCTTAGGTCCTCCTAAATCTGGAACATAGCTTCTCCCAAACCTTCTCCACTGCTCATTAAGGCTCCCTGTTGGGTGAGACCTCCGCTTTATCGCTGCATTCGTTACCACCCAACCCTGTCCCAGCTGGAAAGGGAAACAACAGCAAAAACACACAAAATACAATTCTGGGATCCATGAGATATGCACAAAGTTACCAATATCAAACATTTTTTAAAAATTATACCGAAACATAAAATGAAGTAAAAGAAAGTACTTAGAACAATTAGCAGGTTTTTTCAAATAACACTTGCAACTTAATTTCCATGTCATTCTATTTTCAGAGATTGAAGAGCCAAGACAGCATCACAAGGGGGAACCTAAAAACATCCCAGGATTTATTTAGAAAAAATTGTGTATTTATTCTTGCATGTTTAAATTTCAGTCACTTTCAAAGGGCTCTCCGTTTGGTGCCATACACCTATTGAGACGCTTTTTCCACTGCTCAGAACAATTTTTGTATTTGCCAATCTTGACGTCTTTTAGTGCTTCTGCCATTTTTGTTTCACCTCGTTCAAACTGGCAAAATGTTTCCCTTTGAGGACTTTTTCCATCCGGAAGAACAAAAAAAAAAATCACTGTGGACAAGATTAGGCGAATAGAGAGGGTGGGACACGGGGCCATGCCACTTTGGGGCAGAAACTGCTGAACACTCAGCATGACATGCAGTCATAGGTCCCTCTTTACAGAACAGGCAGGTGTGTTGAAAGGATCTCCCAAAGAGAAAGTTTCCTGAAGCCGAATGCAGCCTCTCAAAACAACACTAGCTGTACACTGATGTTGATGGGCTCCTAGAACACTTACTTCGCTGGGGAAGCCTGGGCACTGCAAGAAAAAGAATGATTTACTGTCACAGTACGCCATGAGCTGTACGTAACTGCTTTTTGCTGAGTCACTTCCTGCTTCTTGTTCTCTTTCTGTGGACCTTTACTTTGGCGGACTTTTTCATTCAAACTTCGATGGGAACCAGTAAGAACAAAATCTTGTAAAGTCAATCGGCAAATAGGACATGCAAATGAAGCGAGTTTGTCATACCTATGTTAGCCAAGTAATCGATAGGACATGCAAATGAACTAACCAGGTAACCCAATCAATAGACCGCATGTAGGTGACGTCTGGGAAAATGATGTAACCTCTGGAAGTACCCAGCCTATGGGGAAACGGGAGGCACTTGCATTTTATGGCTTAAATACTCTGACTGAAGCTGCTTCTGTGTGCCTGTTCACCTGAGGGACACACCCGTTCTTGCAAGAGCATTATTTCAAAGACACTGCTTCCCTCTATTGATTTCCGAGTCTTCTTGTCTTTGAATATCCCAGTCTGGAAGTGGAGGTGTCCCCTAGGGTCCCCATTTCTAGCAGGTACTACAAAAGACCTGCCCTCCAAAAAATAATTACGATTTTGGGGGGGTTCTCTCCCCATATACCTTAACGTAAAATGGTGTGTTTGCACCTAAATCTCTCTTCTTCCCTATAAAATAGGAAATAAAAATTTAAGTACCAAATGTTTTTTGATTCATGGAAGATTGTTTAAATGTTCTAAAATATTTAAAGGACTATGAGAACAAGTTTTAAAAAGTTGTGTGAAAAAGTAGACTCTGAAAGAGAGATATAATAAATAAGAAAAAAATATACATCTTTCGCAATGATTTTAGCCACTGTCTCACAGTCCTCCTCTGTGCCCTAAAATTCAATTCTTAGTGACTTTCACAGGCCGTAGGTCACCCTTCCCGTACGCTGACAGCTCAGTTCTTCAGCCTACGAGTATCTAGTTTCAAACATGCGCTTCATATTGGTCATTGCTTTCTTTACCCACAATCATGGCTTCAATTTAGAATGTCTGTGGTGCCAACACCACATTACCTCTTGCCATGGAGACAGTACTGCTTGATTGACTCTGTAGTGTATATTACTTTTTTAAAAAGTGAAAAAAAGAAAGAACTTTTATTTGAGCAATGCAAAGTCTAAAAAAATTAAATCAGGCTCAGACACACATTCAAATGAGACAGCAATCACATCCTACTCCCCCGTCAAGCTAAGTTCTCATCTCTTAAAACTGCTTGCTCCCGTGCCTTTGGGAGGCTGAGGTGAGCCCGCGGGCTCGAGACCCGCCTGGGCAACTTGGCGAGACTTCATCTCTACAATAAATCAAAAAATGAGCCGGGCATGGTAGTGCGAGCCTGTAGTTCCAGCTACTTGGAAGGCTGAGGCGGAAGGATCGCCAGAGCCCAGCAGGTCGAGGCTGCAGTGGCTGCAGTCTGGGCGACAGAGTGAGACTCCAACGCAAAAAAAAAAAAAACCGCTTGCTGTTGCCGCAAGTAGTTATAAACAGACTGAATAACGCTGCACCACACACTATGACCCAAACCCTGTAACTTCACAGTGTATAGCCAATCTCTAATTAATGTTATTTCTGTAAATCAATGAGAATTCCGGACAAAACACTTTGGATCAACGCACTCCTTGTCCTTTTTTTCCTTTTGCCTTTAAAAACTTGCCTGTAACAAACGCCCAACGGAGCTCATATGCAAGGTTACCTGCATCTGAGTCTTCCAGGCAGCTGTCCTCATTTTGGTTCAAGTGAACTCTTTAAGTTACACAGAGTGCCAAAAAAATGCACACACATTTTAAGAAGGGAAAAAACTGTATTAAAATTGTAGATTAATACAAGCCACGTTTGATGTCTGCAATTACAAGAGTGCTCAAAGTGATTACCATCAGCGTCCAGGCACTTCTGATTACAGCAAACTGAAAGTAATACATAGATAACATCACTTAAAATTGTATATATATATTTGACACCCCTCGTATTGTGTGCCTCAGCCTCTTCCTTTGAGATGGAAAAAAGCATAGGATTTTGGAGGTCAATGTTGAACAAAACTGCTATATTTGGAAAGTCTTCTGCATATAATTGACTCATCAGAGCTATATGTAATTGAGACAGATGTTACCTCATTCCACAGTTCTACAAACTATAACACTGTCCTCCTTTTTCAACTCTAAGCCAATCAAAGCCTTCTGAAAATAGTAAGTCCGTCTGGGATATTTATGCACATTAACTTTGTTTTAAACATTTTTAAAGTGCCTGCTTTGCTGTAGCAGTTGTTAGGCATGCATATGAGGAAGTGTACAAGTTGCAAGTACAAAGACAAGCATTTTCCTGGTGTTTCTGTAGAAAGAGATTTTTCAAACTCATAGTTATTTTCATTTCCTTCACCCTCTCCCCAAATTAAAAAGGAAGTTATTGTCTATGTATTTATCTCTTCAGTTAATATTTATCTTTTCAGTAAATTATTACCCAGTGTCAGCAGCTCACACAAAAGGCCTTTGGGTTCATAATGGCTATAGGAATGTCAATGGACAAAAATTCTAATATATTCAAGGCTGTAATCCCAGCACTTTGGGAGGCCGAGGTGAGGGGATTGCCTGACCCCACAGGCTCTTGCACAGCCTGAGAAACTTGATGAGATCATCTCTACAATAAATCAAAAATTAGCCGGGTGTGGTAGCGTGTGCCTGTAGTTCCGGCTACTTGGAAGGCTTGGATCCTCTGAGCCCTGCAGGTCAACTCTGGGGTGGCTGTGAGCATGCCACTTCATTCCAACCTGGGCAATGGCACGAGACTCCAACTCAAAAAAAAAAAAAAAATTCTAATATATTTCTGCCACACTGGTACTTTTTTTTAAATTAATTAAAAAAACCTGCCAAATTGTATAGCAGAGCAAAGGCTTTTTGGATCCTTCACCATTCTGTAAAGATGCCCTCGTGGAGCACTGATGCTGCGTTTGTGCTTTGTTGCCCCGCTGCATAAGAGCCCAGGCTTCAGGGAGTAAGAAGTGCCTGGAAGTTTTCTTGTTTCTACTACATATGTGCTGTCAGGTTCTTTAACTTCTATAAAAATGTATTTTATAAAATGATCAGTTAACACGAGTATTTGCCAAGCTGGAGGGGGCAGGGAACAGTCATACGGAGGTTTTTTTTCTAATAGATTACATTTCCATCATTCGGAAAATCAGAACAACGGAGCTGTGAAATGTCTGACTGACAAATTTGCATGAGAATGAACAACCGTGGGGATAGCAAACTCCTGACTTGCAGCAACCTGGAGGTAAGGAAAGGAGAGCGAACACTGCCTGGGCTATGTCAGTGACTGAGGCTCAGGGTGCCCATGGAGAGCAACTGATAGTGTCTAAGTAACTAATGCAATTTTTAATTCAGCAGGAAAAGAGCTTGTTAGATCATCTAGCTCACTTATTCATTGAAAAGTGCTGTGAGTGTTCCTATAGAAATCTGAATCCAAAATATTTTTTCTTTAATCATGTTCTTAGATTTACACAGAAAATGTCTAAAACAGACTTTTTTCCCCCCGCACATTTCCTACTCTATATTTACCCTCAGGGTTTTTCTCTCAAATGAATCAAATATAAAGAGAACCTTGTAGAATACTAAGTTGGGTTTTGGAGTTATCAATCAAATGCTATTTTTCTCATTTTTATCATGGTTTGTAGCACAGTGAAAAACAATGATGCCTGAATAGCTCACATTGGCAGGTCGACAGTATAAATGATTTGCAGTTACACGTGGTTAAAATTTAATAATACAAAAAAATCCTCAGTGAAAAGAAGGATTGAGAACACATCTGTAAAATGTTTTCTTAAGAGCAGAATAGTTAAGGAGTAGATAATATGAGATGTGTGCGCATGTGTGTATAAAATCTCCCTTAAGGCAAAGCCTTTTATAATAATACTAATATTCAGAAAGCCCAAACAAAGGCACAGTCATGTTATGTTTCCCTAATTGTTCAAAACTTATCTACAAGATTGTAAGAATGTTAGAAACGGAGGGAAGAAATAGACCAAGAAATTATAAGTAACCTGTAAAATGGAAATGCATATAGTTGATGCTCACTACCATTAGCATCGTAAGTTAGACTTGGAGAATAATTTTAAGGATGGCTAAATGCTGAAACAGTTTCTATGATGTGGTTGAGTCAGAAACTTCTGAACATGTTCGCACTGACTCACCCCAGCTCGTCTGACCCACAGGGAGGGTGACTCTTACCTGACCCCTGTCTTTCTTCTAAAGAGGGAACTTGCAGTTCAGCAAGCTAAATTATTTTAATTTCATTACTTGATGGGTTTTGGCAGTGTAAATAATAACATTTACTATGTTATATAAAATCCTGTTTCAATTAATTTGCCACATTACATATATTGTGCAATTTTGCAACTTTTTCTTAGACTTTATAACATTTCTATAAAACAGTGTAAAATGTCTTATATGAAGGGGAACCCCAAAACCCCAAAATTATTTTTTGCAGGTCAGGCCCATTGTGGTACAGGCTTCTCCTGCTAGCTAAGTGTTCTAGGAACCTATCAGCTTCAGTGTAGCAGCTAGCGTTGTTATGTGAGGCTGCGTTCAACTTCAGTGAATTATTTTTGGAGATTTTTTTTCAGTGCTTTTGCCATTTCATAATGGGAGATTTACAAGCTTGCCTGCTCACACCGTGCTGTGTGTTTAGCAATTTTTGAGCAAAAATGTCATGACCCCCTATTCACCGATCTTACCCTTAGCGACTTTTTTTTCATTCCCTGAATGAAAAAAACCCTCACAGGGAAATGTTTTGCCAGTGTGGAAAAGGTGAAACAAAAAACATCCGAAGCACTAAAAGGCATCAAAATTAACAAGTTCAAAAATTGTTTTGAGCAGTGGAGAAAGTGTCTGGATAGCTGTATTGCCTCAAACAGAGAGAGTACTCTGAAGGTGACAAGTTTAAACACGTAAGATAAATACACAATTTTTAATAAATCCCAGGTTTTTGTTTTTCCCCTTGCATAATTCATCAATGTGATTCCTTAAAAAAAAAGTGGTTCTATGTAAAAGAAAAATAACCTTGATTATTCATATTAGATAAAAACATGCTCATTCCCAAGTTTCCTAGAGGAAAAAAATGAAGACCCTGTCAAGAAAATACTGACACCACTGTAAGTGGTGAGTTCATCATTGATGATTTGGAATCTTCAATCTCCAAGAAATTGAAGAGAAATTCTCCTTTCTCACAGAAGGCAAAAATAATTTCAGTTTGTGTTAAAACACTGTCCTTTAAGAAGAAATGGAGAGCACTAATTCTGAAGAGAAAAGGGAACACAAGTCATAAGGAGATTGGGAATCAAACACACGCAGATGATCTGTCTTGTCATAGTTTATCTCTAAATAAAAAAATTGATTGACGACTTAGACTCACGTTGATGAATAATGATGGATGGATGTAACACTAGCTTGTGTGCCCGGATACACAAAAACAAACGATATGCTACTTCATGACTCTGGGAAGGTAGTGCCAAGACAGGTATTTAAAGTACAGAAGTACTTCCATATTATTGCTGCCCTTACAGAGACAGGACATCGGTTAGGGACTATATTTTATCTAGGCTAACCCCTCATCATACAGATGGGAAAGGTGAGTCCTGGAAAAATTATTGTTATTCTTTATTTTAAGGATGTGGGGTACAACTCAGGGTTCAGTACATAAGTGGTCATCGTACAGGTGAGGTTTGGGCCTCCCATGAGTCCCACTTCTCCTGGTTTGGGATCAGGTGCCCTTATTAGTGTTATGTGCTCCCCATCCCCCGACAGCGACCCTCTTCTGCCAATCCCTTTCATGCAGTATTGTGATAAATATTTAGGGTCTGCTCATGAGTGAGAATATGTGGTAATTCGTTCTTTGTTCCTGTGATAGGTCACTGAGTATGATGGACTCTAAATCCATCCAAGTTGCTGTGAAGTCCATAATTCTGTCCTTTATAGCTGCGTCATATTCTATCGTGTATTTGCACCACTTTTTTTATCCAGTCCAGTTTTGATGGGCAGCATGGTTGATTACATGTTTTTGCTATTGTAAATAGTGTTGCAATAAACATGCATGCGCAGGTATCATTTTTGCAGAATGATTTGTGTTCCTCTGGGTAGATACCCAAAAGGGAGATTGCTGGCATGTATGGGAGGTCGATTTTTAGATCTTTTAGAAATTGCCACAGTGTTTTTTCCACAGAGGTTGTACTAGTTACACTCCCACCAACAGTATAGAAGCGCTCCTTTTCTCCACATCTTCTCCAGCATCTGTTGTTTATTGATTTATTTATTTTATGCTATTTTTTGAGTTGGGGTCTCACTCCGTCACCCAGACTGAAGTGCAGTGGCACGCTCAAGGCCACTCTGGGAGTCGACCCGCTGGGTTCAGGCAATCCTTTCACCTCAGCCTTCCAAGTAGCCAGAACTACAGGCGAGTGCTACCATGTCTGGCTAATTTTATTTATTTATTTATTGTAGAGATGAGGTCTCACCAAGTTGCCAGGCTGTTCTCAAACCCATGGACTCAGGCAGTCCCCTCACCTCGGCCTCCCAAAATGCTGGGATTACAGGCTTGAGCCACTGCGCCCGGCCTGTTTATTGATTTATTAATGATGGCCATCCTGACCGGAGTTAGGTAGTATCTTAGTGTGATTTTGATTTGCATTTCTCTGATGATTAATGAGACTAAGCATTTTTTATGTATCTGTTGGCTGCTCATATGTCTTCTTTTGAGGGGTGTCTGTTCATATCTTTTGCCCATTTTTTAATAGGGCGCTGTTTGTTGTTTTTCCTTTTGGCACATTTGAGTTCCTTGTAGATTCTGGCTATTAGGCCTTTGTCAGATATACAGTTGGCAACTATTTTTTCCCATTCTGTGGGCTGTCTCTTTGCTCTCTTGATGGTTTCTTTTGCTTTGCAGAAAGTTTTCAGTTTGATGAGGTCCCACTTGTCTATCTCCTCTCTTATGGCATGGACTTTTGGGGTTTTGATCAGGAACTGGTTGCCATGGAAAAATGATTACCACAGAACTAGTGAACTTTGCCACGTATTTTTGGTTTTGACTTTTGCTTAATTCTTTTAGGTTTTGCCAAAGAACACATTCTAAGGCTTTCCACTTTCGTTTGGCTGTTTTGTTTTGAGGATTTTGGAGATAATTAATGTCTCTTGACAAGATTTCTGTGTTTATTGCTGCTCAGTCGGCTCTGAATTTTCTGAACATCTCCCATGGTGTTTCAACATTCTTTGGTGAACTTTGCTGAGGCATTTTTATGTCATAGATTCTTTCAGTTTTCTGTTCTCTCACTCCCTTTCTTTCCCTCTCTGTGCATTCTAGGACCCACTTGATCTTTCATTCTTAACGTACATAATCTTACAATATTTCTCAGCACACTGCGGGAGAGTTATTTTTTTCAAGTGGCTTTATCCTACAGACTGATTCTTTTCCTGAAGACTTGTGAGAGGTGATAAAATTCAGTAAAAACTTAATGATCTAAAAGACATTTCAATATCATCTATGATCAAGATTTATTTGTAATAATACAATCAGTGATTTTTAATATTCTCTGATAAAAATTACGGTCACCATTTAAAATCTTGGGACCAGAAGCGTTTTGAATTTAATTTTTTTTTTTTGGTATTTTGGGATATATGCATCTACATAGTGAAATAGTTTGAGGATGGAATTCAAGCTTAAACATAATATTTATTTATGTTTTATATATACCTTGTACATACAGCCTGAGGGTAACATTATGCGCTATTTCAAATAATTTTGTTCATGAAAAAAGTTTTGACTGTGTTTTGATTGTAACCTATTACACAAGGCCAGGTGTGGAATTTTCCACTTGTGGCATCGTGTCAGTGCTCACAGCGTTTTGTATTTTGGAGCATTTTTTATTTTAGATTTCAAACTAGGGATGTTCAACTTGTACATATATTACTAAATTAGAATTCAAAATACGAAAACATTGTTGGTAGATACATTACTTTTAGAGCCTCAACTATATCTAATTTTTGGTAACATATAAATTATAGAATTAAGGATTTATCTTTTATCTGATATATGTCAACAGATGAGGTTGAATTGAATTTTGAGGGAACTATAAGGCTGTCCTGGCAGACTATTAAATCTCACCTACAATTCATCTTACACAAACAGAAAAGCAAGAAAATTGCGTTGACAGCAAAATTAGCAAATACATATATAATACTTCTATTTAGCAATTACCTGACTATCAAACTGTATATCTTAATAAAGCTGCCAACTTGGTAAATTTCTCCCTGACTCATTATGCTCATGTATAAAAGCAGCAGATTTATGAATCCAAAAGGTTATTAATGTACCTGTCACATTACAATACACAAGAACCAGTCCCACGGAACTGCTTCCTTCTGCATCAATATAGTAAAGCCCGGAAGGCTTCCCTCTGTGCTTCTGGGGTCCACCTGACTGCTCATAGAGACAGAGAACTGTCTATCAGAGTGAGATGGAATGGCATGAATCTGTAAATATGTCTTCATTAAGCATTAAAGGTTTTCGTTTCGGAATTATTCTATCTGAATTATTAGATAGAATGAAATAGGCTGAAGTTTTCAAAAATGTAAATTCTTTTTTTTTTTACCAAACATGAATGAGTTTACCTAGTCAAAATTAATATATATGCTTGAATGTCTGTTAGGTATTGCACCAGTGTTTATTGTTTCTTTATATTTTGAACAAGGACATAGTGTATTTGCGTTCAGACATGAAGGCGTGCTTACAGTGGAAGTGTGATGCCATCATCCAGTGACAGTCATTTTTCAATGACTGTCGGTATCATATTTTCTCAAGATTCTGAAGCACAGTGTAAAAGATTGGAGAAGGTTTCACAAGGAAATGTGTGGTTACACATCCTACATGCTAGGAAAGCACCAGGCTCTTCTCAAAGTCATACTAACTAGTCTTCAACATTAAACCCTCTAAGTAAAGAACTAAATCAGTCTTGTATTAGCCTATGATAACTGAACATCTGACGTATATTTGTTTAACCCCCCCAAAATAATTAGTTATTATCCAATAAACATGTTAAAAATATTTTTAAAATTTTTCTGTAATTATACCCTTTGTTCACTTAAAAACAATTTACAAACAAAAAGTAATTATTTCAAATGTAGAAAAGGCCATCAAATGAGCAACTCCTTGTCATGAAAACCATTTAAGATGGAGTGGATGGCTGAGTTAAAACAGAAATGCTTTTAACTATTTTGCAAATAAAAATCCAAGATAATTAAAATCCAGAACAAAAGAGAAAATATTTAAATAAGATACATCTCCTCAGTATTTTAATTTATTCTGAATCATAATTGAATATTTTAATTTGTACAATAAATATTTCACTACACGCATGATATGGAATTAATATCTGCAGGTGATGGGCCCTGTTAATTTTCAGACAAGTTTAAATGAAAGCTCAGCAGGGTGGCATCTCCCTTGCAGAGCACTTGATGAGGAGCAGGAGGAAACCATGTGAAGACGCAACAGGAAGCTAATGGCTCCTGGGAGAAACTGCATGATTGATGCTGTCATGGTGTTGACCCTCTGGCTAAAAGCCTTGAGATTACACTTCTTGTGTCAGCCGATTTTCATATCGTCCAAACAGGACTTAATTGATGTCTGGGGAGGACAAAAAAAAGTGCAGAGATGAAATCATCCCACCCAAAAGAGACAAAATGCATGTATGTCATTGTCGGAACTACATTTTATCTTTCCTGGAGACTTACTGGGCGGGGGGACAAAAAAGCTTTCAAAGATTTAAGGGAAACTCAGAAAGGGGTACAGAAATCTATTTCTCTCATTTTGAGAAATAAGACATTTACTTTTTTTTAGGGGATATTTTTACTGAAACACAAGGGATTTGATCCAAGTCCTGTTGCTGACTGCACAGAAAGTCAACCACTGGGATAAGAGTTGCCAGAGAAGCCTTTTTGTCTGGCTGGTATTAGTCAAGGAGATGGTCTCAACTTCGCCTGCCTGTCCTGCTGAAATCGGGTCTGGTATGGTGGGGCTGGAATGCCGAAAACAGAAACCAGGGAAGGGGAGGAGAGAGGAGGTTGTGAATAGAAACGGGGGAGAGAGGAGGAAGAGGAGGGGGCCAGCAGGTGGATTCTGGCATCTCCTCGTCTGCACTGACAGTTGAGCCGGTGAATTGCAGCGTCTTGATACAGCAGGCCTGAGGGGCGTTTCCTGAGAAAGACCAGGTAAGACCAAGGTGCGTCTTAAGCTTCGGGCTCAGGAAGGGCAGTCGCCACGTTCCTTTTAAAACACAGCGAAGCAAACTGTAGCTGGTGAGTCGGGCCCGCTGCAGCTCCCCGTTTGATTGGTCAGTTCCTCGCCGTGGGGAACCGGTCACTGATCGCCCGACGGCTTCTCGCCGGGACGGCGGTGGTGGGCCCGCGGTGAGGCATGGAGACTGGCGCCTGCAGCTCGGCGCCCTACACACCAGCAAACGTAAACAGTGCGTTGTTTAGGTACGACTGATAGATAATCCGAACTTAAAAAAAATACCAAAAATTATGGAGCAGACCTCCTGGGAGAGAACAGCCCTAAAAAGTATGATTTCCAAAAACCATAAGCCAAAAAGGAGGGTTAGTATTCCCGTCACAAAGCCAGTCACCCATGGCGTGCATGCGAAGCATTTCAGATGCTCTGTCTGAGGTGCGCCTCTTGGCCTTTAGAGGTGAAGTCAGGCTTCCTTCTCAGAGTAAACAGACCTCACAGTGGCTTTTCTCCAGTCCACCGGGCTGGCTGTTCTCTTGGAAATGGCATCCTGTGCGTCTGGATCATGTATCTCCATTGCGATTGTTCAGCAGTGAGCCGTGGGTCCTTCGTCAATCAGAGCATGCTCTACCGATCTGCAGCATTTAAAACCAAGACTTTGCTCCCAGATTAGTTCCTCTCTCAATCCGTTTTCGTAAATATTCCTCAGAAGACTGATAATACCCACCTACAAAGTGGAACGATTCCTTTACACTGTACCCTCTGGCTTCAGTAGGTTCTTGATTTTGCCCCTCCTCCACACCCTGGAACCCGCAGGTCACAGAGGTGCTTTCTGGGCTCTGGTGTCATTTTCCCTCTCGTGGGTGGCTTTGAGGCTAATGATCTGAGCTCATGCAGACCCACGTCTGAGCTTGGTCTGGGCTCAAGGCCTGGCCCAGTGCTTTCTTACTTTCATTTTAGCTATCACGGATGACAATAACCAAGGGATTGAATATTTCGCCTTGTCCTGATCCCTCTGTGTTTCCTTATGGATCCAGTGAACCCACACCCCAGGAGTTGGATCCATCTCTGATTTTCACTGCTAACTTTTACTTTTACGAACTGCCTGCAGCACAGCTGCAGCTCCATGCTATGGATGACCACATTGCCATTCATGACTCAGAGGTTAATCTATAGCAGGTGTACCATGGTTTTCTTCTGAAACAATTTTCTCTCTCCATCTCCCATTTTTACCAAGCATTTCTACCATCAATGTTTCAGCAAAAATCATCCCGGAGCCAGTTTATTTTCAAAATAAGTTTTAGTCTTATTATAGTTGACCTGATTATTTGCACAAAGTGCAGTAAGAATTATTGTCCATATAGGCTTTTTCTCATAAGGAATTTCGTATGCAACCTTTTAAAAGCCTCCAGGCCCAAGATTTGCCACCAGGCGATGCCCACAACCTACCCTACATGAATTCCTCTCCTCTCAAGGTCCTGACACATGTGAGGCTCATGGGCCTAACAAGGAGACACTCTTCACTTACCATAGGTCAATAACCTTGAAAAAGAATCATGCAGACAAGGCGTAAAGCCAGTCTCTCTGATGGACTCCCATCGGCTCTACAAAGTCAATCTCAACCTCCCAAAGCAGTCCACTCTCACTCGAAAACATGTCACTCCAGTCAAAGCTCTGGAAAAATAGCCAGTGCTTCCAACTGTGTCCTGCTGCAAAAGAAAACAGACTCCCTCTGAACTTAGGCCAACAACCACACTACTATAAATCAAGAACACTCACAAATAGTCTCTGAGTTCTGAAGAAATCAGTTAAAGAGAAGGAAAACTGCCTCAAATTTTGTTTATAAGAGTATACTATACTCAGTTGTTAAAGGCTATGAATGGCTCAAAAGAAAAAAGTTTTCTTGCCTCTGAAAAACAAGACAAAAAGAAACAACCATGTTTCAAACACACAAAAATTCAGCCTTCTAGTTAATTCAGTCCAGGCAATTAACTCCTGTTCTGCTCAGTATTGGGTCAGTAATCCTCATGAACACATCATGAGCGTCTTGGAAGTTTTCTTTCTTGTCTCACGGCACAATCTCCAAAGTTATCAGAAAGCTGTACTCAAGACCTTGCCATTTTTCATGAACTCCCAGTAAGAAGCAGGTTTTAAGCTGCAGCAGATTTTAAACTGCTTTTTGAGAAGAATAAAAGAATAAAACAGTACTTGTGGATGCTTAGCAGTGTCATACTTAAAGACACAAGAAAATGTGGTTATTTCTTTGGTCTGCAGCAATTTAACAGAATAATAGATTATGTTCATATATTATAATAATTATTACTAATAACATATACTAAAACATATAAGAATTTTAGAAATCTTACACAATTTTGAAACGTATATTAATAACACATATAAATAAAGCCTAGAGAAAGTTAAACGTCATTTCATATTTGCCAATGCATCCTGTATGATTCTAGCATACCAAACAAACCTAGTATGACTCTTTTGGACTTCGGGGGAACGATTTTTTAAAAAGTTACTTTGAGGTAAAAAAGATTGAACTGGAAATCTTGCTCCTAGAAAACTTGTCAAATATCCAAGGTAAAACTTTTGATATCACAAAATAGGATCACAGGTCACTGTAAAATAGCCGTTTATGCATCCAAAATGATAAAGCAAAGACCCCACCAAAGAAAAAGTTTCACTCTCTGATAGAGGAGGCTCAGTTTTTCCAGCAAGACCCAAGAAAGACAGCAGGAGGCCAACTAAATCTCTCTCCCCCCATTTTCCCCTGAAGTTTACTGAAAAGGTAAGCCATCGTCTTTTATTATATAATTGCTATTACAGTTTTCTTAAGAAGACAAAACAAAATTTTACTCTGTAGTGTAGAAGTATAATATCATTAATGTCAAAGCCAATTTCAACAAAACCCTATCAACAAATCTATTCAATTCCAATCACAGTGACCACATGGCAAGACCTCCACAAACCCTCCATAAGTCCTCACACTCTTTCCGTTAAAGAGCAGATCAATGCTCCACGAAAATCCTGCCGTTCCAACACAGAGGTCACATGCTGGCTTTGCATCAGTGAGCTTTTGATATTAATGTTCGATCCATAGAAAGCTGTGAACTAATTTTTATTCCTCAGAATCGGCCCTTACAATTTCACTGCCCGCCGCTTCCACAATAGTCTCTGAGCCTAGAGAGCTTGAAAAGTTTTAATTTCTGGCCCTTCGTCTTATATAAGCGGTTCATTTTGATCATCTTCTTCTCCAAGGTCTGAAAATGAAGCCTCGACTGGAGTGACTTAGCAGGAGACAGTGCCTTTTTCAGCCCTGTGAGTCAAAGCCGTGTAACTTAACAGCACAAGGATTAGTTAATAGAACTTTTACCAAAGATGTTAAAAGGATCAGACCAATTGATCAAAACAGAATCACAGGTGATTGTAAAATAATGGTTGTTCATTTAACCAAAGTGATGATCAAAGGACTTTAAAAGAAACACAAAAAGTTACATGGACGTAAAAACTAAATTCTTTTTAGCCTCAGTTTTTAATAAGTGATGAAAAACTCAATGACAATAACTTTATCAAGATAGAAATTATCTTGATAAAACATAAAATCTATTTCTTAAGCTATTTACCACAAAGCAAAAACAAAACAAAACAAACAAACAAACAAACAAAAAACAAAACCTTCTGCAGTGTGATTGTTTCGTCTTATGAGAAGCCCATTTGGATAACCTGAAAGTCCAACCTGATGAAAAGGTTTCTTGAGTAGATCGGACTCAGGAAGACTATATCCAGGCCCATTAGTGAAACGAGAAACTAGAAGACTAATATCTTGACCAAGGGCATATAGATGGCTCTTATGAACAGCATGAGAAGTTTTCCAATTACATGGGACGTTTTAGACACATCAATAAAAACCAAGAGTACAGAATCGAGTTAGGCTGGAGTAAAACATTGCTTTTTTAGACCTTCAAGATAAACATTTCAGAATCAGGCCACGATGGCGGTTAGAACCAGAGAAAGAAGATTAAGGAGAAAGTTACCATCTCAGGGCTTTTCAGGGAGAAAAACTGAAACCAGCAAGACACAATAAAGTTGTGCTTCTGAGAGATGAACTTGAGGAGTTTCAAAAGAAACATTCCAGAAGCAAAATAAAAACCTCTTGTACAAGATCCTTCCTCATACAAAATCATTCCGCTTTTCTTATAACCTTTGTTACCAAAAATTAATCTTCATATCCGTAACTTTTTTACATCTCTCTCTTGTACTTACTGTTTTCTTTGTTCCTTGTTTCATAAATTACCTTTCCAAGTGCATAATTTGAATCAACTTTTTAGATACCTTCTGAATTATACAAAATTATTTTTTTCTCAATAAAGATACATCTTCTTTGGCACATTTATATGCATAATTTTAACCTGAATTTTTATTCTTAGTGACCTTATTTTTTAGTGAAAAACCTAGGAAGCAAGAAATCCTGAACTGTTTATCAGAGATTAGCATTCTGTAGGTGAGAACATTCCACAATTCTTAAGAACTTATTGTTAGGTGCGGTGGCTCATGTCTGTAATCCCAGCACTTTGGGAGGTGGAGGCGAGAGGATTGCCTGAGCTCAGGGGTTCGAGACCAGCCTGAGCAACATGGCAAGACCTTATCTCTACCATAAATCAAAAAATTAGCTGGGCGTGGTGGTGGGTTCCTACGTTTCATTACTTGGAAGGCTGAGGAGGAAGGATTGCCTGAGACCGGTGGGTCAAGGCTGCAGTGGCTGTGAGATTGCCACTGCACTCCAGTCTGGGTGACAGAGTGAGACTCTGACACCCCCCCTAAAAAAGAACTTATTTCCTCATTTTTAAAAATTTGAAATGACCCAAACATCTAACAAGCATCCAAGATATTTTCAAGATTTTAAATTACAAAAGAAGGTTGCCTACAGCATTTACCCCATTCACATTTCATTCATTATTAGCAGTTTATCTAGATTGCTTATGAGAACTGAGATATTAGACAAAGCTAGTCATTATTTCCTTGTTAACTACTTTTTATAACCTGTGCATATTAGGAGTTCACTTAAGCAAGAAACTTAAAGTTAAATATATGGGTATTTTCACCAATAAATCAAAAGATTCAGCTGTATTTATTAAACTAAAACCGTTAAACTAGTCTCATTTATCAGAAAATCACACAATGATCATTTTGTTCTTGGCTGGGTTTACAGTCTTATAACATTCTGTGCCAAACCATAACACTTTAAAATATCTAACAGAGACAAACATAAAACTCAGACAAAAAATGCATTCTGACAATTCCAAAGACATTTCTAACTTTATTTTACCAATAATCTTAAAGCTCACTTGTTTCTTGAAGATTTACTTGTCACATGAACTTGAAAAATGCTTGAATTTATTTAATTAATTTACAAATCCCCTTTTATTTATAAGCCAATTTGTTACCCTATAGACACAACATAAATATACATACACAAATCACACCTACACATGTATACACACATATTCACAAAGATCACTCTTGCTATGAGATAGCAATATAAACTCACCAGTTTATGAACATGTTCACCTGGCTAAACTTGGTGAATGAAGGCTGAGAACCAAAATTTTGTGTAAAGTCGTTTCCATAGTAGCTTGATGTTTAATGGTTGAACCTCCTCAGATCCAAAAAGCCTAAGGGCGCCAGCAGTACCCCTGAAGTACGTCACGTACTAACCTGGCCCAACCATGCTCACGACACCAGACGCAGCATAAAAGCCTGAATACATCTGTCCTGCTTTTTCATTCAAAAGCAAATGAATCCAATTCTAAGACAGCACTGCAATTTAAAGACCTGTGGAGAAGCCAGACTCCAAAAAGCTCTGGGGTCAAACAGCCTTAAAAAGCGATATCAGTTTCCTTTGCTCCATTGGCTCATTACTATATTTAGACCAATTTTGAAGAATGCATCTAAGCAGGCTGTGTTCTGGGACCAAATTCAGATTTCACATGTATCAACACACATGTAACACACACGTAAACAATGATCAAAATACAACTACTACAAAAACTGCACTACGACTGTTAGTGACCAACAAGCCCCCAAGGTGTCCAAACTAAGATAGTCAGGGTGCTTCCCGCTCTCAGTTGGTTGGGCTTTTTCAATCTTTAAATGGAAAGTCTTTTGAAGTTCCCAACTGAGATAAGCAGAGCTTGTCTGGTACCCACAAAAGGCACTCACCGACTGACTGTAGATGCTAAATTCCAAATGCTGTTCTTCCTAGGCAATCGGGGATGAGGCTGGGGACTGGCAATGGTGGTACCAAAGAGGGAAAGAGACCAAAATCCACCTCTAGACCAAAAGGGCCAGGCAGCTGCTAGGAGGGTTCCTGAAACTCTCCTGCCCTGCAGCAGCTGATAACAAGCAACGCCCCCCTCATTACAGAACCAAAATCTGTTACCAAAACACCAGAGATTCCATCAAGATCCTGTGGCTCGTTGCACAGAAAGTCAATCACTGAGAGGAGTGCTGCCAGGGAAGGTTTTTTATTTGGATGATATGAGATCTGTTTCCCCATCCCACAGAAGGAAGGGGTTTATAAAGTGGGAGCAGGAATGCAGAAAACAGGAACTAGGGAGGGGTAAGGAAGAGGAGCCGGTAAACAAGAATGAGGGAAGGGTAAAGAAGAGGAGTTGGCAATCAGGTGGAGTTGGGATCTCATTGTCTGGATGTGGTGATCTTTTGAGTTTCAGTTTCTTGATACTACGGGCCAGAAGGTTAGTCTCCTGAGAAAGGAATTCAGATAAGACAAATATAAGTTTCAAGCTTTAAGGCCAGGAAGGTCAATTTTTATGTTTATTTTTTAAAAGATGCAACCATCACTTCTATGGGGAAGTGGGTCTGGTTTCAGGACAAGTGCAGATTTCTTACAAGTGTATCTTGTGTAGTGGGGAAGTTTAGGCTTTTAGTGTACCTGTCAACCAAATAAGAAACATTGTTCCCAACAGGCAGTTTTTCACCCTCACCTCCCTTCTGCCCTTGAACCTTTTGAAGTCCACAATGTCTGTTGTTCCACTCTGAATGTCCGTATGTACCCGCTGTTTAGCTCCCCTTTACAAATGAGCACATGCAGAATTTGACTTTCTGTTTCTGAGTTCAAATAATAAAACTTTTAAATAAATATTTCTTTGCACAAAGGAAAATTATAACAGTGCCACTTATTTGGGTAAATATGTCCAAGTGCCTAATAAAACATATTGCATAGGAGAAATTGTACCAAATCAAGTTTTTTGCTATTATTATATCAGTGGAAATATACACAGTATGGATAGATTTTCTACCATGCTTTAATGCCACTCGTGTATATATTTCTATATGTTCCTAAGTGCATGAAAAATCTGGACGAAAGCCCGCAAATGGATAGCAAGGGTTATATTTTGTGTGGGGGCTGGAATCTGAGAGGGAACAAGAATTAAAGGATGATGCAGGGGACTTTTGCTTTGCATGTATTGCTTGAATCCTTAAATGGCAACACATGTGCGTTAATTACATAACAAGAATCTTTTTTTTAAGAGCTCACACCTATCACTCACCCCCACCAAACGAAAAAATCAGGCTCAGCTTATAACTAGGTACGTCATTTGGCCAATGGCCAATGTGCTAGGTTTGGCAACATTTTACCACCTTTTGGTTTATGTATGTCAGAACTACAATGGAGTCATTCCATTATTAGAGCAAATGATGAGCCACAGCTGAAAAGGCTTTTTAAAATGTGATCTTGTCTTTTCCCTGCATGGTTGCTTGAAGTTCTATTTTGGTGAAAGTTAGTGATCATAAAGTTAATGATCATGACATATTTTGGCTAAAGTGAATGAGTGTAAAAGTTCATCAATTATGGTATGGCACTGAGAAACACGAAGGATACAAAGAGGTGAGAGGTGTTGTCCCGGCTCCAGGTTTGAGACCTGGTCAGGCCCTTGTGCCTCCGGCTTGAAAAACAGCCGAGCTCCCCATGAAGTAAGGAGCAGCTTCAGTCAAGAAACCTTTCTGCACAAAAAATCCTACTCGGCATTTCAGTCCTTAAAAGAGTTGGCAGGGACTTTCCCTGGACCAAGAGGTGAACCCCTGTGCATTGACACCTCCTTGCCCTGCCAGGAAGCTGGAGGCTCCTGCATGCAATCCCCAGGGCTGGGGCACAGGTCTCCAGCCCAGCCCAGGGTCAGGCTCCCTGAGATCCGTTAACACACGTGCCAAGTGCAGTTTTAATCATCCACTCCCTGCCTTCCTCTCATTGCTTCTGTGAAGATCACATGAAATAATTTGCACGGGCGGGTTCTCAAAAGTGTACAGAATAACCTCAGTGGAGGCACTGAGGGTGATGAAACTGCTGACTTCGCATCTAACCTTCATGAATGTCTGAAAACGATGCTAAGGGAGAAATTGCTCAGAGGTGGTGAGGTAGGAGTTCAGCAGGACTAATTTTCTAGGATAAACAAGGCTAACTTTTCAAGACTGGTGGCCGAGACACTCTAGATAGGTGGATGGCCTGGTTTTCTGAGCTCCTGCAGAGAAAAGCAGGAGGGGACTGAGAACAGCTAGCGTCAGCTGGAACCAAGATGGCAACTAATGTGCTGGCTACCTGACCTCAGTATACACCCTCAGTATACCCTCAGTATGCACCCAGTGTAAGATATTAACAAGCTAAATGACAAACCGTCCTGCACCCTAACAGTTCTGGCTCTGCCATTTACAGTAAAAAACGGAGTGGAACCCTAGTTCTTAGAAATCTCTGCCTCTTTCCCAGGAAACCCATCGGTCTACCCCTTGCTTAGCTCGTAATCAAGAGATAACCATAAAAACAAAACCCCAGCGACACATGGCTGCTTTTCTTCCTAGAGACCAGCCCAGGCTGCTCTGCCTAGGGAGTAACCTGCTTTCATTTCAACAAACTCGCTTTCACTTTCCAGCTGAAACCTCAGTGATGTCAGGGGGCTACTTTGTCTACCGTTTAGCCTTCTTTCTCTTCCTCTTTCCTTTTAATAAACTTACTTTTGCTCTACTCTGTTGGCTCACTCTTCAGTTCTTTCCTCCACAAAGCCAGAAGCCCACTTAGCCTCTTGGTTGGACCCCAGTTGTGGGGTACCCCATCTGGTGTCAATGGCAGGAGTGAGCCACAAAAGACAAAAGTTTAGACAAAGAGAAAGTTAGCAAACCAGGGACATTTCAGGAGTTCTGCCAGTTGATTCTAGTTAACAAATTAGAGATCAGTAAAGTGGCACAGACTGTAAAACATGCAAAGGGGGCCGGGCTCGGTGGCTCAGACTCATCCCAGCACTTTGGGAGGCCGAGGCGAGTGGATTGCCTGACCCTGCGGGTTCAAGACCAACCCGGGCAACTTGGCGAGACCTCATCTCGACAATAAATAAAGTATTAGCTGGGCGTGGTAGTGCATTCCTTTGGTTCTGGCTACTTGGAAGGCTGAGGCGGAAGGATCACCGGAGCCCAGCAGGTGACAGAGTAAGATATCAACTCCAAAAAAACCCCCAAACAAACAGACATGCAAAGGGTCTTTGAAAAACACATATGACATTGGAGAGACATTGAAGGCTGGGAGCCAGCAGTGGTTCTAATTCCGGTGGTCTGAAGTGGGACCCAGAAGTGTGTGTTCCTAAAAACTTCTTGGTGGTGCTTGAGGTTGTAGGTCCATAGTCCACGCCTTGAGGAGCCTGAGCCTGAGCTCCAGGGCCAGACTGCCTGTGCGCAAACCTCATTCTGCAAACTGACTGTGAGCTACAGGTTGAACCGTTTCACTTCCTAAAGTCATACACTGAATTCTTCAACACTAAGTACCTCACAGCCCAGAACTTATTTGAAGACAGGGTCTTTACAAAAGAGTTAAAGTGAGGTTGTTAGGGTGGGCTCCAATCCCATTTGACTGAGGTCCTTACAAAGGGGGGCCATTTGGAGACAGACATGCATAGAGGGAAGATAATGAAAAGAGACAAAGGAAGACGGCTGTTTATAAACCAGGGAGAAAGGCCTGGACTAGATTTTTCCTGCATAGCCCTCAGAAGGAGTCGATGCTGCTAACACCTTAATTTTGAACACCTCGCCTCCAGAATGGGCAGACAAATTCCTGTTAATTAAGCCACCCAGTCTGTGGGTACTTTGTTGTGGTGTCTCTAGCCAACTAATGCACCTTGTGACCTTGGCAAGTTCTGTCCTCCCTCATCTGTGAAATGCAAGTGACACTAGTCCATGAACTTCTGTGAAGGTAAGTTAATGCATGCAAAGTGCTAGAATAGTGCAGACATCATTGATGCTCGGTGAATGTCAGCTGTGATGATTGCCATCATCATCATCCTCATGAAAAAAGAAAACTGGGGCCGATACCTAATCTCCTCTACTACAAGCTTACCATATAGCAGCCCCATCCATTCTTCTTTCTTCGAGTCTTTCATTTTATTAACCTCGAGAGTCATGTTTCAACCTGCTGTGGCTGCAAGGACTCTCCAAATTAAATGTATTACTAAGAGGAAGCAACTGAACAAGAGATTAACGCATTTGTATTCATGCAGGAAGAATAATCATGCACTTCTCATTTTATCTTTTTTCTATTTGATCCATGACTCTGTTTTGTGTCATATCTATTTCCCACTGAAATGCGGGAGACTTAAACATTAAAACCTTAAACTTAATTAGTTGCTAAAATACTATGCCTACTTGTTTCCCCAAATGATTGCACAAATATAGTGCAAAATGCAGCTAATGAAAACGGCGCGGTGCAGAAATCAGAAGAGAGGCAGGAACCAGCAATGTCTGAGTCCTCCAGGAATGTTCAGTTGCTTCTGTGTAACATGGATCTGCTCCGTCTGTTCAGGATGCTCCAGATTCTTGTTTCTTATGTGGCTGCCAGATGTAAAGTGTGTATGGAGAACTACCGTGCGTTTGTCATAATTTGATGCACAATTTGAGCCATTAAGAAGGTGACGTGGTTCGCGAAGAGATGACGTCGATTTGTTAACCTCATACTGCCTTTCCCTCAGCGCAGTGTCCCTTGACCCTAGGAGGCAGTGAGGTCTGCAGAGTGGGCGGCCACGCACAGTGATCACATTACTGCGAGAAGGAGAGCTGTTCTTGGTGTGAGAGGTCGACGACAGCTCCTTATGCTCAGGTTTGGAATGAATTTGCAGACACACGGAGAGACAGGATAAGCAAGGAGCTTTACTGAGCAAAGAAGAGTCCACTCCCAAGAAAAGGGAGTAGCAGAAACTGCCCCCAACTATTGTTGAGCTAGAACTTCTATTCTAGTGGATGGTGAGGAGTGGGTTTGGGATGGGGTTTCCTAGAAATGGGTAGTCTTAGGACTGGATCTCTGTTACTCCTCCCTCCTGCCAGGAAGGGGAAGTTTCAGTCCTTACAGGGTCATCCGGGGACTTTGATGGCACCCTCCCCAGTGAAGATTTTGTAAAACCACAATGCTAACGATATTATAATGAGCGTATAATGAAGGCTCAAAGTGGGTCATGGTTATCTTAGGTCAACCTTGGCTATTCACGGGCATGCTCCAGGGGATCTCTGACCTGCCTTGGTGTTTTGCTCTTGATTGCAAGCATCCTAGATAAAAGGACAAAATGCCGCAGGTGTATCTGATAGAACTCTAACAGTTAGGGAAGTGTGAAGTTTCCTAGAGCTAGGCTGCTAGCTTACAAGCATGGTTTTGCGAAGGCTGCTGCAGGCGTTACTGAGCTGGGAGCTTTCCCACATCCCCGAAGCGTCCCTGGCCTAACCCGCCTACTCTGTCAGCTAGAACAGGGACTCTGGAAGCAGGCCTGGATATGAGGCCCTGCTCGCCCTTTCCTTGGTGGTGGCATCGCAGGCAAGTTTTTGACCTCTCAGCCTGTGCTTCTGCTTTTGCAAGATGCAAAATACAGTTCATAGAGTTTTCTGAAGATTAACTCTTGTCAAATGTTTACCAGAGCCTCTGGCAATCCAGGTTTTCTTCTTTTTGTCCCTCTTACTTTCTTTAAGATCATTCTATATATTAGTTCACCATATGATCGATTATATAGTTCACTATATAATCGTGTATTAAAATTCATGTCATGCTGGGCGTGGTGGCTCATGCCTATAATCCTAGCACTTTGGGAGGCTGAGGCGAGAGGATTGCCTGAGCTCACGGGTTCAAGATCAGCCGGGCAACTTGGCGAGACCTCGTCTCTCCAATAAATCAAAAAATGAGCCAGGCATGGTAGCGCGTGCTTGTAGTTCCAGCTACTTGGAAGGCTGAGGTGGAAGGATCACCTGAGCCCAGCAGGTCTAGGCTGCATGCCACTGCACTCCAGTCTGGGTGACAGAGTGAGACTCCAACTCAAAAGAAAAAAAAAAAGTCATGTCAGCTGTTATGATGTGTCAAGGTAAAATGAAAGTTTTTCCTTAAAATTAGGAGAATGTGATAAGAGATGATTTCGGCAGTCATCTGGATCGGTTTTCTATTCAGACATAAAAGGGTATGATGTGTGTCACTGTCATTTAAAGTGATTATGCTGTGTTTCCTCCATAGGGCTAAAGTTTTGATTAAAGAGAATAACGTCATATCTTTCTGAAAATCTTTTTTAGGTTCGTTATTTAAACGACGTTTTAAAGGTTATAATAGTTTTGTATTGTAAGAGCAGCTGTATGTAAGATGCAGCTTTAGGATATATTCTTATAACAAATATTGTAAATATATATTTTATGGGGGAACTGACAATGTATCAAAATAGTTTCTTATAGTGGAGAAAATCAAACACGCATCACAGAGTGGTTACCAGCTCCCAGTACTCCGTGACCCAAAAACCTCCCCATGGACAAGGCCTACTTCCTGTTCTTATAAGTGGGTTCCCCGGTGAGCAGGTAGCTGGGAGCCTCCCTAACCTCCCTCCTGTATAGCTGGGGTGAAGATGACTAGTGAACACGGACACAAAGTCTGTGCCAAGACGTCTGCTACCCCCATGTCAAGGTTGAGAGTAACTGGGTAAATTCCCACTTTATGCGTCCATTATCCTTACATCAATTTTTTTCTACAAATCAGTGGAATGTGCCCATATGGGGACTTGTCCCATGTTAAAGAAATCAAGTTCATATGAGTGATTTTTTAAATTAGTAGAAATTATGTCCTTCTATTAGTTCACCAAACATGTAGACTACAGTCAGTACGACCATCATATTTTTTAGATTAATATTTAAAACAGCATTGAGGCTGGGCACAGTGGCTGTAATCCCAGCACTTTGGGAGGCCGAGGTGAGAGGATTGCCTGAGTTGATGGACTGGAGACCAGTCTGGGAAAGTTGGTGAGATCTTGTCTCTACAATAAATCAAAAAATAAGCCAGGCATGGTAGCACGTGCCTGTAGTTCCAGCTACTTGGAAGGCTGAGGTAGAAGGATCACTTGAGCCCAGCAGGTTGAGACTGCGGTGGCTGTGAGTGTGCCAATACACTCTAGCTTGGGCAACGGAGTGAGACTCTGACTCAAAAACCCCCCAAAAAACAAAAACAGAAAACAGGATTGATAGATCCTACTCTACAAACAAAAAGGAAAAATAAAATCAGTTGTTAAAAGGTGCACCAGGTATAAGACTGTTTTTCTGGCTGAATTGGTTATAAAAATGGAAAAAGTTTGGTAAATTTGTGGAATTTTTCCATTTATTCAACGTTAATACCAGCATGGGAGGCAAAAAAATTAGGCAGCCATAATTCATAAATAATTTTGTTTTCTTTCACCTAGATTATTAGTAAGATTGCACATGCACATGCACACACACATACACACACACACACACACACACACACACACACACACACAAGAGAGAACACCCCCCTTGGCTATTCATGTGCACATTCCAGGGAATCTCTAACCTGCCTTGGTGTTTTGCTCTTGACTGCAAACATCCTAGATAAAAGGACTAAAATGCTGCTTGACTTACGATGGGGTTACATCTCAATAAAGCAATCATATGTTGAAAATAATGTATGAAAAATGTATGTGATACACCTTGCCTACCGAAGGTCATAGCTTAGCCTAACCTACAAAATATACTCAAACCACTTACAATCGTCAACAGTTGTGCAACATTATCTAACCTAAAGCCTCCCAATTTATAATGAAGTGTTGACTATTTCATGTAATTTTCAATACTGTATTGAAAGTGAAAAACAGCATGCAGTCCTTCTTGTTTTAAGCCAAAGCCACAGTTTTATAAGCAAAACAAAACAAATGGGCAGCTCCTACCACCATAAAGTTGAAAAATTATAAGTTGAATCAAAGTAAGTTGGGGACTGTCTAGAGAATTGCCCCAAGTAATTACAGAGGCCGAGAAGTATCAAGCTCTGCAGGCAGCAAATTGGGGGCCTAGGAGAGTGAAGATATAGTCCAGAGCTGACAGGCTTGAGGCTCCAGAAGAGCCGACGTTTCAGTTCATGTCAGAAGGCAGGAAAAGACCAACGTCACACAGTCAGGTCGGAGGCGTTTCCCCTTACTCGTGGGATGGCCAGCCCTAGTTGTTCTACTCAGGCCTTCAGTGGATTGGACCAGGGCCACTCCTATTAGAGAAGGCAACCTGCTTTACTCAGTCAAAATTAATCTCATTCAAAACCCCCTCACAGACACGTGCAGAACAGCGTTTGACCAAACACCTGAGCACCCTGTGGCCCATTCAGATAGACACTTTTTCCTTTAGGTTACCTCCACTGTCATAAATATTAATATTTATAATATAGTGTATACAGCAATGCAAATATTAATATTTATAACCCAGACATTGTGTTTTCTTGATAATGTTGTTTTTTTAATCAAAGTGAAAAAATATTTTATGAAGGGTAGAATTTATCCATTGTTCTTACATCCTGACTCTACATTAATCTTTCTCTATTTTGTGGTTGTCAATCACTGGTACAATTTCAAAGAGCAGGAAATGAAGATTCAGCCTTTAACATCTACACAATCCATAGTGATTTCTTTCCCCCTCAGAATGTTCATAAAAACGTATCATTATATTTTATTTAGATTTTATATGAATAGCTAAGGCCATATCTTGTTAATACTTTAATTATCTAAACTTCAGATGTTTTAGAGTAGAATGTTGTATCATATTTGAAACTACTGCAGAGACTTTGAGGCTTCTAGTTTAATATCTTATTAACAATCTTTGCACTCTGAAGTCTTTCATTTGTCATTTTTTTAAAAAGACGTTGAAACTTAGAATACAGATGATTTTTAAAAATCTGTAAATCTAGATATAAAGTAACCTTTGTATATCTCTATAGTGACACTATGACACCTCATTAATAACCAAGAACACTGAGATAAGGACTGAAAAACAGTTTTACATATATATATATATATATATTTAGTGAGAAGAGAGAGGAGAGAGAAAGAGAGAGGGAAAGAGAGAAATGAGAGAGAGAGAGAGAGAGGAGAGAGAGGAGAAAGAGAAAAGGAAAGTATTTATTATTTATTCCAGGAATATCAACAGTCATGCTCATCTGCCCTTCTCCAGAAACTTTTCATCACTCCTTCCACATGGGAGAGAATCTAGGCAATAAAGGCAAAATCGCCAGAATTAATGAAACGGTCCATCATTACTGAATCAGTGAGGTTAAGCCCCTCTGAAGGTGACAAGATACATTGTAACTAGATGTCACTGTACTAGAAATGGGATATTGGGGTAAGATTTCATGACTGTATATCAGGTTTACTGGATCAGTAAAATTTCACTTAAGGAGGTTGTGGAAATTCTGAACATAATTTAGTATTCCTAGCACTATGGTACAAGACGTGTTATTGAATAACTCAAAGATGCCATTAACGTGAATTTAAATCAGTGGCATAAATGCAAAACTCTGTGTACAATGTGTTCAGTGCAGCATACTGTCTGACGAAAACATCACAAAGATACAAGCCAAGACGAGGGGAAAAAATTTTAAAAACCAAAAGGGATATGTAAATTAAATATTTGATGCCACATGTATGAAATGCTGCTTTTTCTAAGTGACTACTTTCATAATAATAAAGTCATCCATGAGACAGGAATGTGGTTAAAATATAGTAGTGCCTACTGAAAGGAACACTGCTTTGTCCCAGTTTATATCTGTAGTCCTGGTGTAATTTTGATAGCACTCCTTTCAAAAGGAAAAAAAATCCCAGTTTGGAGGAAAGAAAGTGTAAAGTCACCCTATTCATGACAGCAAGACCAAGTTAGCATTTGTGGTAAAACCTTATGTCAGAGTGTGATTGGCTGTATAGTGATAAAATGACTGGAAATTGATAGGTGAAACCGGTCACAGAGAGTCTTAGATTATATTTGTTACCTTGAAGACATGATGGAAGAAGTAAACTTAATAAATGACCCTTTCCTGGATAAAATATCTTTCTTAGACCAAATATTTCTGCAAGGCATACCAAATTCAAATACATTTTTGTCCTGCTGTAGACTAATTGGGATGGAAATTAACAAGGATTAAGGTGAGATGAAGCCGGGCTCGGTGGCTCAGCCTGTCATCCCGCGCCTTTGGGAGGCTGAGGTGAGTGGATTGCCTGAGCCCGCGGGTTCGAGACCCGCCTGGGCAGGCGAGACCTCATCTCTACAATAAATTTTAAAAAAATAGCCGGGCGTGGTAGTGCGCGCCTGTAGTTCCAGCTACGCGGAAGGCTGAGGCGGAAGGATCGCCGGAGCCCAGCAGGTCGAGGCTGCGGGGGCCGGGAGCGGCCACTGAACTCCGGTCTGGGCGACCGAGTGAGACTCCAACTCAAAAAAAAAAACAAAAAAAGGTGAGATAAGCAAGGTCAGTTGCATAAGTGCAGGATCAGATTTTGTCATCTAAGTTTAGATATTTTGCTCATGATTGTTTTAAAATCAATTTTTATATTTTAAAATATTGCATTAAAATTATCTTCATTGCTGAGTTTTGTGATTCCCCATTCAATCGTGTTCCCCAGGCAAGCTCCTCACTCACCTCCCCCTGCAACAGATTCCGTACAAGGTACACATGGGATTAGCTACAAAGAACGATGAAGTAAAAAGTGTGATTCGGGGCTTCCCTTCAAACTACCCCGAGGTTCCCTGCTTTACCGAGATAAAAGCTGGAGAATTTGTAAATGGACGTGGCGACTGCAAGGTTCCTGCACAAGGAGGTCGTATCTGTGAATTAAACGCTGTGATTATAATAAATCAATTGAGAACCAGAAAGCCAAGTCTGTGGGGGTTTGCCCTAAGCTTTCCCCCTTAAATGTCCTTTTATAGAAATAAAGTTTGCCTTAATCTGATGTCAGCACATTGGTGGCTTGCTTTTGCCTACTATAATACTTTAGTTATAAAAATAGTCCATATTCCTCCTCCTCAACTCCAGAAAATTGTTGCTTTTACACTGACATAATATGTCTAGTTTCATTCAGTGGTTGAAATTATAATGCGGGACTCAAATTAGAGTTTGCAGCTGTTGTCATTAAATTTAGGCCATTCTAAATTTATAAGTTAGTTGGGAAGAAAACATCCTGCAAATTGTCAACCCTTAATCTCCAATGCTGTCTCTCAGTGCTCATATAAAATCACTACAGAAAAAGAAGAAATGCAGCAAGGAAACAAGCTCATCTCTCACAGGATTAATTTTTAGCTCTTTAATGGACTTGTTTCTCACAGGAAACAACATGGCAGTTGTCCAAAGTAACGTGACGGTTACTTTTGAGACTGCGTTGGCACAGTGTTCAAGAAGGGGAAAATTGGGCCCATGGCCTCTAAGGGACTTCCCAGTTCTGACGTCCTGAGGCTAGTCATCGGTGTTAGGGTTTGGACAGACAGGGTGCGGGTGGAGGGGGAGGAAGAGGCCCAGGGAGGGGCAGCACCAAGCCGGAGGTGCCGCGCTGGGAGCCCAGAGATCCCAGTAGGTGGCAAAGAATCGCAACACACAGAGGTGAGAGAAGAAAACATTTATTTAAGAAAAGTTCGCCCCCCACAGACAGGGAGCGGGCCTGCACTCGAGGTGGGTGTGGCGGCATAGCCCCCAGAGTCCTGGCTTAAGTCCTTTCCTTGGAGATGTGGCACGTGACTGCCGTGACTTCCTTCTCGACCACCTGTGGATGTCTCGGAGAACCTGTGACACAGAGACCCGTCAATGTCTGCCCACATTATCACAGCCCCTAGAGATGGGCGGACAAAGACTCTAATTCTCCTGCACCTTCCCAAGCGACCTTCCTTAGAGCTACTGGAGGGTGCACCTCCCCTTATCTCCTAGGCATTCCCAGAGGGTAGCTTCGGGGGATCCTTGGCTTCCCTGTCGATGGTGCCCAATTTACTGGAAGATCGAATCCCCGCCTGCTCTCCCTCTGAACGGTCATAACTTTTATAATGACAGGCTTCATGACTTTTGCAATCCTTGCCCAGTGCATGATGTCTTAGGCCTTGTCAATTCCCTTTACTCTAGGCAAGCTCGATGGCCACTATGAGATACCTCTGATACCTGGCACCAGGAAGTCTGTTTCTGAAAAGACAAAGTCGGCAAAGTTAATTTTACTTAAAGTGTTCATTTCTCCAAAAGCATAGCTTCTACTTTCTCATCATTGTATTAAGATTTAGGAAGAAGAGTAAAGAAAAATGCATTTCCCACTCTCGGCCTGTCCTTTCAATCAGTATTGCTGAAAAAAAGGCGGTGTTCAGCTGACTGGATGATTGCGGGTATGTGCACATCAGTTCAACTCAACCACTGTCCCATCTGCTAAAATTAAAACGGCACATTGGTTGTTCCCCTAAGTTAGTTAATCAAACTCGTAAACTCAGTAAAATAGGCCATGAGTGGGAAAAATTAAAGGCCACTGGGAAAAGGAGTCGTGGACTAAAATAGTCATAGAAGCAATTTTTATAAAAATGCAAAAAGTAAAAACCGAAAATGCCTAAAAAACCATAAAATGATACTAATGGGTAAATAAACTGTAGCATATGCTTTCAGTAGAATATCATATAGCAGTGAAGATTAAGAATATTACCTAAAAATGTCAGCATGTCTGAATCTCAAAACTGTAAGTTGAACAATTATGGTTAAAAAGCCCCACAGAATTAATATGTACACTTCAAACATATAAAATGTTAAAAAAGAAGAAAAACAAAGCAATATATTATTTAAAGAATCACATATAGGTGATGAATAGAAATAATCATAAATATAAACATAAATAAAAATTAAAAAGTGATTAATACAAAATATAGGACAGTGTTTGCGTATCGGACCGAGAAATATTGATGATGTTCAGTTTCTTAAGCTAACAGATGGATACTTGTATTTTCTTTCACAGAACTTATTATGTTTCTACATATACATGTGTGATGTAGGTCACAATAAAGTATAGATATAGTATAAAAATCACTCAAAAGCAATTTTTACATCCGTGTGTATTATATATATAAAACTGATTAAATACTCTCAAATACCTGGGCATTATTCAATCTGACATGTGGAATACAAAAATATGAAAGATAATGCTGTATTTTTCTCTATTCTATTTTCTTATGTATTATTTTAGGAATTTTCTTTCTATGGATTGCTGGAAATATATCGTAAGTGACACTTTTTTTTTTTAATGGGTCAAAAGTACACAAAGCTTAGAAAATGAGAAATGACCAAATCTTTGACATTGCTAGCATTATTCTATGTATCATGGTAATGTTTACTTGGAGAGACGGAGGTTAAAGACTGAACAACCTGACTCATGTTTTGTGCGTTTACTGTGTATAGTGGGTAGAACAGTGGCTTTCGCCCAGCAGCGGCTCTCGGAATTTCCCGCCACATTCTCTGTACCACAGCAAGCCACGATGGCCAATTCCGACTCCATTGTGGCAGGGATGTATAATCCTCTTATCTGGGGAAGCGCAAGTAATTGGGAACAGTGACACAATTTGGCACACGAATCTTCAGAAAATTTCAGGATCAAAAGAAGGGACTATTTGAGAAAAAGTTACTCCAAGCTTGCAAAAAGACAAAAATAATGCTGCTTGATTTTTTTACCTTGACCCTAATATGGACAAAAAGTCAGACTATTTACAGCTGAGAGGTCAATGAGCAAAATTTAGAAGTTGTACAGACTCTGTAGTCCAGTAGAGTACTTAGACATTTAAGATATATTTTATTTTATTTTTTGAGTTGGAGTCTCAGTCTGTTGCCCAGGCTGGAGTGCAGTGGCATGCTCACGGCCACCGCAGCATCCACCTGCTGGGCTTAAGCGATCCTTCCTGCCTCAGCCTTCCAAGTAGCTGGAACTACAGACACATGCCACCACATCCAGCTAATTTTTGTGATTTATTGTAGAGACAAGGTCTCACCAAGTTGCCCAGACTGGTCTCAAACCCCCGGGCTCAGGCAATCCTCTGGCCTCGGCCTCCCAAAGTGCTGGGATTACAGGCTGAGTGAGACACTGTACCCAGCCTAAGACATATTTTATAATGAAGTAGACCACCAATAGACCCAAACCCCTTAGGAATTTGGCAAGGTTAAGAAAAAAGGTCATAGTTTAGTTCTCGTGATCAATTCTGTTGCATCATGATTCTTATATGATTCTAATTAAATATTCTCCTTCAAAGACCCACCTTAAACCAAACTTCCAATTTGCAATAAATTCTGGCTTTCCTTTCTCTCCTCTGAGATGCTGCTGAAGATCGGTGAAGGCCCTACTCTCCCGTATGGTGGTGTATTCGTTTCCTGTTGCTGCTATAACAAATTACCACAAATTCAGTGGCTTAAACAATCCAGACTCGTTACCTTACAGTTCTGTCGATAAGAAGCCCAACATGGATTCCATTGGCCTAAAACCAAGACGTCAGCAAGGCTGAATTTCTTCATGCAGGCTCTAGGCTCCGTTTCCTCGCTTCTTCTGGCACCTAGACGCTGCCCTCGTTCCTCTGCTCCTGGCCTCTGCCTCATCTTCACGGCCAGCAGGGACAGGCTGACACTTCTTCATGCTGCCGTCTCTTTGTTCTTTATCTTCTGCCTCCCTCTTCTGCTTTTAAGGGTTAGTGATTTAGGCCCATCTAGGTAATCCAGTGTAAATCTCCCTATTTCAAAATGAGGTGACTTACAGTGACATCCACAGCCTTAACTCACCTACCTTCTTCATGCGAAGTCACATATTCACAGATTCCAGGGATTAGTATGTGGACATCTTGGGGAGATGATTATTTTTCTACCCCATAGATAAGCAATAAACTCAGCTTCATTTTATCAAAACAAATCTATGTGGGTGCTATCTGAGGAGCCAGCTTTGATAAGTAATTAGTACCAACATGACCTCCTTGTAGAAGCTTGTCATGGATACTATTCTAAATAGGGTAACAGATGCACATAACATCTCTAGCTAAGAATTATGACATTTTATTTATTTATTTATTTATTTTTTTAATTTATTTTTTTTTTGAGTTGGAGTCTCACTCGGTCGCCCAGACTGGAGTGCAGTGACCACTCCCGGCCACCGCAGCCTCGCCTGCTGGGCTCCGGCGATCCTTCCGCCTCAGCCTTCCAAGTAGCCGGAATTACAGGCATGCGCTACCGCGCCCAGCTGATTTTTTGATTTATTGTAGAGATGAGGTCTCGCTGCCCAGGCGGGTCTCGAACCCGCGGGCTCAGGCAATCCACTCACCTCAGCCTCCCAAAGGCACGGGATTACAGGCTGTGCCACCGAGCCCAGCTGAATTATGACATTTTAAATGCAGAGATATGCTGGTGGCGGATCAGACGCTTACCCAGAGCCAGGCAAAATGGCTTTCCACATTTCCAGGCTGAAGTAGGCCTGTAGCAGTCACAGCAACACACGGTTCCTTGAGAACCCCACAGTCCCTTGAGGCTGAAGCCACGGGATTCCTCACTGGCTCTGATCCCATGCTCTCCGCTAGGAGCTCGAGGCCGTGAGCAGATACACCGGCCCCATGAGCCCGGCGTCTTCCCGCATCCGACTGTGGTACTCTTGGCCATTGGCATCCTCTTCCCCGTCTGGTTCTTCATGTATGAGGTCACCTCCACCAAGTGCGCTCTCGTATCACCTTGGTGGTGTCGTTGTTTTCATGGGCTTTGGAGTCCTCTTCTTGCCACTCTGCAAGAGCCCCAAGGGTACCAGCCAGGCGGCTTCACTGAATTCCTGCTTTGGTAAGTTAATTTTTTACTGTGCTGGAAGCATCCCACCTACTGCCCACAATAAAGGCAGATGTGTGACAAAACAAACAAACAAAAAATGCAGAGATACTCAATCTCCTAAGATGTTCTCAAGTGGACATTAACATACAAAGATTTTGATCATTTTTAATTCTTAAAATTATGTGATGTAACCCCAAGGAAGAGCTGAAATCTCAGGTGACAGTGAAACCCAAATGGAGGTTCTAATCGATACTTCTAGGCACCTAAGAAAAAAAAGTATGCACTCTATATACATAAACACATTAGGAAGTAAATTCATTGTTCATAGATAGTTGTAAAGAAATAAAAACAGGTTTCATGTTTCACATCCAAAAAAACCCTCACACAATTTTATTTGTGGATTCTGAGTTCACCTTCTTGCTAAAATGTATTTGCAGATTGACCTGCTTGCTAAAAGTTTATTTGAAACCCCCCCAAATTCATACTCACAGCTCCTTCATTGTTATACACAGACTAGCAAAAAATCAAACTCTCCATCATGCAACTAAAGTTGGTCAAAATCGTGCTTGGCTGTCTTGTTTCAGGTCTCATATTGAAAACAGGTCTCATACTGAAAACAAGTTTCCTTTTCACAAACTATTTACTGCCATGTTTTTCACATTTTTTGTACTTTTTGTTGGTGATTTTGAGGTTTGAAATGGCTCCTAAGCATAGTACTAAGTGCTGTCTAGTATTCCTAAGCACAAGACAGCTTAGGAATGCTAGAGACATGCAGTATGGAGAAAATACATGTGTGACATAAACTTCATTCAGGCATGACTTCTAGTGTTATTGGCTGTAAGTTCAATGTTAGTGAATCAATAGTATATATTAAATAAGGTGTCTTTAAATACACGTAAAACAAGATTATGTATTGATCATTTGATGAAAATGTAACCAGAAGCTCACAGGAACCTCTCCTTATATATTCCCTAGGAGCAACAGTTAGCATTTGCTAATGTTGGGGCACTGAGAATGACACTCCAAAATATAGCACTTTGGCCTGCTGAGTGCTTTGAATTAAATGAGTTGAAAGGCCTCAGAAATAAGCCTCAGGATGCCTCCCTGCAGGATGCCTGGGATCCTCTTTCTTTCCAGAAACATCAGGAGGGCTTTCTCTTATGCTTCTTTATCTTATTGAGGGAAGCTCCTCCAGAAGGAATGCAATGGTCTTAAAACTCCCCCCTTAGGGATCTTATAAAATAACCAGGAAAAATTAACCACCAGAGAAAAGAAAATATGAAATGTCATCACTATGTCCAGACTTTTCACCTGTCCTCTATGGGCAGCTTTGAGAGATTACCTGGGACACATGATCTGCATCAAGACAACTTTTGTTCACAGTGAAGTTCTGGTCCTCGTCTGTCCACAATTTCCCCCCATCTCCCTCAGGGCTCAGAGGAACTTTGTTTCAGGCCAAGTGATTATTTTTAGGCTCACTCATTTCCCCTAAAAATCATTTACGACCCCTCTAGAACTGCACACAGTCTCCCTGTTCCCTGACACCTATAAAAGGGGTATTTAAGCCTCAATCATCTGGCTCTTCTTCGAGTCTCAGATTTGTGGGACTCCCATGTTCACGTGCATGTTAATAAATTTGTGTGCCTTTTTTCCCTGTTAGTCTGTCTATTGTCGGCTCACTTCAGGTGTAAAACTTCAGTGGATGAAGGGGACATTTTCCCTTTCTCCTATATTAATTTGGTACAGCTTTATAGGCCATAACTACTGTGAATAATGAGAATTGACTGTATGTATCACCTTTGAATACCCCCTGTCTCTCTTCACTGCTACCCTCCAGCACAGAGGCAGAGCCAAATTCTAGTGTCTGAGTAAGTGAACAAGGGACTGGGTCTGTGCCATTTGTTGCCCTGAAAGGTGACATCACTCTCTTGACCAAGGACGGGGGCCCAAATTTGGGGTCCAGCCTGAGAGGCCAAGTAGGTTCTCAGCTTTGTCCAGAAAAGAATTCAAGAGCAAGCCAACAAAGCAAAGTGAAAGTAAGTTTATTAAAAGAAAAGAGGAACAGAAAGAAGGTTATTCTGTAGGCAAACAGCCTCCATACATCACAGGGGATTCAGCTGAAAAATGAAAGTAAGTTTATTAAGATGACAGAGAGTAGGCTGCTCAATAAGCAGAGCAGTCTAGGCTGGTCTATAGGAAGAACAGCAGCTGTATATCACTGGGGTATTATTTTTCTAGTCATCCCCTGATGATATGCTCAGGAAGGGATAGAATATTCATGAGTTTCCTGGAAAAGAGGTGGAAATTTCTAAGAATTGGTGCCTGCCTAGCTTATTACTAACGGGGGCAAGGTTGGAACTGTTCTGGCTCTGGAGTATGTGTCATTTAGCATGCTTATATATTATAATGAGCATATGATGAGGGGCAAGGGTGGATAGCAGGCAGATTAGTTCTAGCTGACTCTAACCAGTTCTTAACCATATCCTGTTTTTACCCATGGAGATTGAGAAAGCTAGGCTATTCGCCTGTCTACAGAAACTGTCTCAGCTATCTGTCTTGAGAAACTAGCTTTGTTTTTTATTTTAGGAAAATAGTCCTGCTTAATTTCTGTCTCACCTGATGATGACCTGTGCAGGCCTCACAGCAGAGTTTCACAGCTTCCTTCAGCCCTTTGGAGTTGGAAACTTATGGATCCAAGGGTCAAATTCAATGCTCATTAAGGCCACAGCCTGGATTTTTTTTTTTTTACATTTATATAGAGCTGTTAAAAAATAGAGAGAAAAATATGCCACTAAAACTGTATGTGACCCATAAAGCCTGGAATGCTCACTATCTGGGCCTTTACTGAAAAAGTTTGCCAACCCTGCTTTATAGACTCAAGTCTAACAACTGTTCTAGTGTTGGGAAAATAATTTAAAACAAAATATTTTGTCAGTCCAGGAAACTTCTCTACAAAAGCAGAAGAAATGTTGTTGAATAAACGTTAAACCAGACTGCAAAGCACATCACAAGAAATCTGCTAAAGAGGTTGATAAAAAGAGAGTAATCTCATCTTTTTATGTGACCAAGTAGATATAACCTTTACATATGTGTTCTCAAGATCAATAAGTAGTTCTTAAGCAAGAGGACTTGAGGACACCATTTGTCACATATAATAAATCCCAAGTTTACTGGGTTATTGAAATGGCCATTTGTGTTTGCTAATTACATTTATCCAAAGGGAAAAAATGAAACTGGCCCAATTTCCCCATAGAACTGATATTTATGAGTTTTTAAATAAACATAGAAATTTACCTTCCTGGTCTTAAAACTTAAAACTTACATTTGTCTTATCTGAGTTCCTTCCTTAGGAAACCTGCCCTCAGACAAGGACTGAAACTCACTAGATCACTCACTGCATGTAGTCAATGAGAGGCCAGACCACTCACTCACCACTGTTGCTTCCTCACCCCTCCCTAATTCCTGTTTTCATGTGTGTGGCTACAGTCCTTCCTAGCTTTATGAGCACTCCAATTTTTAGTCTGTTGGGAGATGGATTTGAGACCAACCTCCCATTCTCCTCACTGATATCACCCACAATATAATAAAGCTTTCTCTCCTGGCAATACTCGTTGTCTTAGTGATTGGCTTTTTGTGCTATAAGCAATGGGACCTCGTCAAAATCCCCGGACTTTCAGTAACAAAAAAAACTCCCATATCTTTATGACAGGAGGGTGTTTTGCAACTTGAAGCCAAGCATCCAGATGAACTTAGCTTCCTACTCTCCCATGAAAATGAGAAAATGGGGATGTTATCCTTTGTGGTGATTACATCTCAGAGATGTGTCCAGACCCTTAAGAAACACATTCCTGGGTTGTAAAACTGGCAAGCGACTTCCCTATCTTTTTTTAAAATTTCATACATTTTTAAGAAGTGGATACATAATTTACAAATTTTCAAAAATAAATGCGCTGAGAAAATGGTGGGAGATTTTTTCCCCCTTATGTTTGATTTATGTTTACTCTTACAATAGCTAATAGATATCCAGCCAAAAAGGAACTGTAATCTGAGAAGGCAGCTCCTATGATCTGACCTTTTTCTTTGACACCTCCACTGCCTCAGACATGCTCTTATTTTGTCCCAAGTCACTCAGATCTGGCAGTCTACTTGCAATTCCACCGCCAAACAAAGCTCTGCAGTTAGGTGACTTGCTTCTCACCTCCATCATCTAAAGCAGAATAGGAGGCTTTTCTGCTGTTATTCAAAATTGTCACCTGGGATTTCAACTTCTTTTCTAACAAGTCAATGAAAGCTTTTCCAGACAGAAGCAGGGGTGTTTGTGTATTGGGAGTGTGGGAGATATTCCTACTAAGAAAATGGACTCTCCTCCATGGAGTTAATGTTAGAAGTCTAACATTTACCGTTTTATAAATGGAATACCTGAGGTTGTGAGAGGCAAAGAGTGGAGGAGATGCTTTCATTAGGGTTGTTTGCAATAGAGAAAATATGCTGGATCTCAGCGGGTGGTGACGGTGTAGCTGGTCCCATGAATGACAGTTGAGATTGTTCTGTAATCAGAGAGAGTCTTAATCAGCTCAACGGAATTGTTTATCTTTGGATCTTGTTAGTTTCAGAGGGACAGACAGTTCTCATCTTAGCTAATTAATAATGAGACAAAGAATGGGTAGTTGGAGGATTTGTATCTGGGCTCGTCTGCAGGTTTAGGCAAAGCAGAAAGGTGTGTGTTCAACCTTGTCATCAACACGGTGCTTATCATGACCCCTAATGGGGACAGAGCTGGGTGTGTGCTTGGAAATGACACTGAGGGATTTTTTCAGACATTCCTCATGTGCCCAGGACACTCTGTTTCTTTTTAAGAGAATATAGGAACTCAATTTCTCTACGTAGGAATTCTGAGTATCTCATTACCTGAAGCGTTCATTTATTACAAAATGATTAACTGTCTGTCTGTTTGTGTGTAAGGTTTGTGAGAGGCTACAGACAAATTTTTTTTTTTTTTTTTTTTTGAGTTGGAGTCTCACTCCGTCGCCCAGGCTGGAGTGCAATGGCACACTCATGGCCACCCCAGTGTCGACCTGCTGAGCTCTGGTGATCCTTCTGCCTCAGCCTTTCAAGTTGCTACCACGCCTGGCTAATCTTTGATTTATTGTAGAGACAAGGTTTTGCCAGGCTGCCCGGGCTGGTCTTGAACCCACAGGCTCAGGCGATCCAGTCGCCTCGGCCTCCCAAAATGCTGGGATGACAGCCTGAGTCACTGAGCCTGACCCATAGAGAAATCTTAATTGTTTCAAACACCCACGCAATTCCATACAGAATGAGTGTTCTGGCTGGAAGAGATTCAGTTTGAACTTTCCATCAATAAGAATAAGAATGAGACTCGCTGAAACATGTTGAAACTCACCAGACAGTAAATACCCTGCTCTGTTTCATGTTCAAAGCTGACAGGTAACAGAAACCTCATTCTCACCTGATAGGCAGGACCCAATAACAATCGGGCCTCAGGAAAGCCACAGGGACTTTAAATTTGAGTGTGGAACAAGAGAACACATGTCTTCCAGCAAATAAAGTAAATGAAGACACACAGAAAGTCTCAGAGTGACGCTTCCATCTTATTAACGGAGCTCAAAGACCTTACAAAGGCATTTTATACACCTCTACAATTAGAATTTTTTTTTAATGCCCACCTAGGTAAAATGTAACGACATTTGTCTTAAAGAACTTTCAAACCTAAGTGGGTTTCGACAGGCAAGGCTTTCTCTGAGTATTTTGTTCTATTTCCCTGTGCATAAAATTCTGTGTTCTCTACCCTCTCCACTCCTCAGCATCAGCAAAGGAATCTGACGATCATTGAACTCAACAGAAATTTGTCTAATGCCAACTATTTTTCAGCCTCTGGGCTGGGCCCTGGGGACACAATAATGAAAACAGTGCCCTTCTCCCAGACTACTCAGACTGCCTTCTCTTCTTTTCTGTTGTATTTACTTACCTAGAATATATAAGCACAATTGTGGGCATGTTCTTTCAACTGCAGGACAATTACACATAGTTATTCTGTGTCTTGATAAAAAGCCTGGTGCCAAGGCGGGCTGCAGCCCCGGCGGCAGTTTGTCTGGGCCTCTCAGGAGCCCTTGCCAGGTTGCAGTGCCCCAGAGCAATTTATGACATAAAATCTGTGACATTTAAGAGGTAATTTTTATATTTTATAATCAAGATCCACACAACCGGATTCTCCCTTTGCATGGAAATGGAGTGGATTTGTGCACAGTGAGGCTGACTTGCATGTTAAGGAGCTCAGTGAGGATGGAATGGTGGTGCTGACTATCCCGCAGGTTGCCCAGGCCGAGGGTCATGCAGCCGTCAGAAAAAGGTGGTCAAACACTGCTGCAAAAGGAGGAAAAACAAACTCTCAATTATTGCAAGTGCAAAAATCATAATTTTTATTTTAAAGGTTAATGTGGCCAGGCTCGGTGGCTCAGCCTGTAATCCTAGCACTTTGGGAGGCCGAAGCAAGTGGATTGCCTGAACCTGAAGGTTCGAGACCCACCTGGGCAACTTGGCGAGGCCTCGTCTCTACAATAAAATAAAAATTGCTGGGCATGGTAGCGCGCGTCTCTAGTTCCCGCTACTTGGAGGCTGGGGAGGAAGGATCACCGGAGCCCAGCAGCTTGAGGCTGCGGGGACCCTGAGCGTGCCACTGCACTCCCGCCTGAGTAACAGAGTGAGACTCCAACTCAAAAAAAAAAAAAGGTTAGCGTTTCTCACAATACTTACAGTCACATGCTTATATAGTATATACTTCCATCTCAAGTATTAGTGGGTTGGCTTTATCGAAAGCTTGAACAAAATATCCTTTCAACCTGGTTGTACTTATTTCCATATCATTTATATTATTATTACTCATTTCACTCAGTTTCTATTGAAACACTACCTTTGCTCATTGCTGCTACCTCTAAATTTTACAAAAATTTTTTTGTCTTTAATGAGAACAGTATGTAGCTATGCAGTTACATTAGTGCCATATAAAAAGCATCAAAGGATGTACTTATTGCACAAATTGTCAAAATATAAACAAAATATAAAACAAAAGACAATAGAGATAAACAAATATAGCCCTTAAAAGTTGCAATAAGTATACTTTTTTTTTTTTTTTTTGAGTTGGAGTCTCACTCCATTGCCCAGACTGGAGGGCAATGGCATGCTCCCTGTCACCACAGCCTCCACCTGCTGGGCTCCGGTGACCCTTTCACCTCAGCCTCCCAAGTAGCCAGAACTACAGGCATGCGCTACCACGCCCGGCTAATTTTTGATTTATTGTAGAGACGAGGTCTTGCCAAGTTGCCCCGGGCTGGTCTGGAACCCACGGGCTCAGGCAATCCACTCGCCTCAGCCTCCCAAAGTGCTGGGATGGTTGGCTGAGCCACTGAGCCGGCCACGTATACTCTTAAGATGTTAGATGACAATGCATCAAACATATTTCCAAGCAACTTGCCTGAGAGTCGTACCTGCATAAACAGGGTTTTCCTTTGATTCATCCTAGGGTAATGTTATTTCCACTTTGCTCTTCTCTGTGGTATAAAATCCCATCTCTCTGAAGTTTTTGTCTTTTTTTTAAAACAATTTCCATTGTTTTTTATTGGACATATAAAAATGACATCATTTAAGAAGAGTCATAATGACAAGATATCTAGAGAATAAAAACAGAAAGAATTCAAGCACAGGAAACAACGAGCAGACTGAAGTGGCCACCTATGGAATAGGAGAACATTTTTCCAAATCAGATATCTGATAAGGGATTAACATCCAAAATACGTAAGAAACTCCTACAACTCAATAGCCAAAAATAAACCAATAACCAGATTTAAAAAGATGTAAAGGTCTTGAACTTACATTTCTCCAAAGAAATGTCCAAATGACCAACAAACATATAAAAAGATGTTCAATTTCATTAATCATCAGAGAAATGCAAATCAGAACCATAATGAGCTACCACCTCTCATCTGCTCTGTTGGCTATGATCAAAACAACAGCAATAATAAAACGATAACAAGAGTTGGCAAGTATGTGGAGAAACGGAAACCTTTGTACACGGTTGGAAGGAATATAAAATGTCACAGCCTCTTACAAAACAGTATGGAGGTTCCTCACAAAATTAAAAATAGAGCTATCATATGATCCAGCAATCCTACTTCTGGGTATTCAAAAGCATAAAACTAGTGTCGCAAAGACATATTTGAACTCTCATGTTCACTGCAGCATTATTCACAATAGCCAAGGTGTACAAATAGCCTTTATACCCATTGACATATAAATGGATAAAGAAAACGGGGTACATGCTTACAATGGAACACTGTTCTCTGGAAGCAAATTCTGCCACATGTGACAACATGAACCTTGACGACGTTATGCTAAGTGAAATAAGCCAGACACAGAAGGGCAAAGGAAAAAAGGCAGCACGATTCCAGTTACAGGCGCAGTCTAAAATAGTCAGACTCATAGAAGCACAGAGTGGGTGTGGTTGCCATGGACTGGGAGAAGTGGGAAACGGAGAGTTGCTGCTCAACAGGGATAAGGTCTCAGCTGTACAAGGTGCTCTGTTACATACAGCCTTGTGCTGTGGTGAAGAATACGGCATTGTACACTTGTTGAAAGGGTCATCTCATGCATCTCATGTTGCATTCTTACCACAATTTTTAAAACGTGGTATCAAATGAGAAAGAAAAAGATCTTTACACATAAGCTTTTCTACTTACTGCAGGCTTCGAATGGCAACCCGATTACTCTGAGATAGTGACTGGTATCTCTTCTCAACCACAGTGTTCCTTCTCCCTCAAGAGAATCCTCTATAATCTCTGATAACCTAGCTTTCCTGTGTTTTTCCACTCAGAGACTGCTCCAAAATCTTAGTTCATTGATATAGGTTTTAATTTTTTTTGCCTGATTTTTAAATTTAAAAGAAATAACTTGATTGGACTCGTTGACTTCTGATCAAATCCATAGAACTTCTTTCATCAAAACCAAGCACTTCAGTCAGTCTAGAAAGACAGTAAAAACTATCTCCAAGTATAAATATGATGTTTATTAATGTGTTTAGAATGTACAAAAGTTTATTATACACACATGTACATTTTTAGTGTGAGGAGATCTCTGGACCACTGACAGGTGGCCAGTTGTTCAAGCTGTGTTCAGGTAAGGCGCATGCCAAGGAAAAACATACCACAAACAATGGAGTTTTCTTATGGTACCAGAGGTTAACACGTTAAATTTCATTGTTAGCTTTTCCTAACATTTTTTTCTAAAATGTATTGCTAAAAATAGGTCTTATAATCTACTCCTTACTGGTCCTATTTTATATATGTCATTTTGAAAGCAAATAAATATCCATTTCTTCTCCTCTGTAAAAACAGATCATAATCAAAACTTTTGGTCAACATTCACTGCATCTGTTTATTTGTTTGTTTGTTTGAGTTGGAGTCTTACTCCCTCGCCCAGACTGCAGTGCTGTGGCATGCTCACGGCCACCGCAGCCTTGACCTGCTGGGCTCCGCAATTTTTCAGCCTCAGCCTTACAAGTAGCTGGAACTACAGGCGTGTGCTACCCCCCCCCCGCTAATTGTGTGTGTGTGTGTTTGATTTATCGTAGAGATGAGGTCTCTCCAAGTAGCCCAGGCTGTTCTCAAACCCGTGGGCTCAGGCAATCCTCTCACCTCAGCCTCCCAAAGTGCTGGAATTACAGGCTTGAGCCACCACGCCAGGCTTTTTTATTTATTTCAAAATAACTTTTACATTCACAGTATCTTTTTGTTTATTTAAAAATAACTTGTATGCAAATGGCGTTAAGTTTAGCCTAAAGCTGCCTGCTTGTAAGCGTGGCCCAAAGCTTTCCCTGTCCACAGTAAACTGTAACCTAACTGGATGAGCAAACAGACTGCAGCCCACTCTTGTAACAAGTAGCAGAGACTCGGCTCATCACAGAAGCCATGCTTGGACCACTGACAAGCCGCCGACTGCTCAAGCTGTGTTCAAATAAGGCAAATGCCAAGCTGTAACCCATCTGGCTGTTTTTGGACTTCATTTCCTCTTTCTGTAAGTCACTTTCCTTTTTCTATCCATGAATCCTCTCTGACCCTGTGGCAGTCAGTGCCTGAGTCTCTCTGGACCTACTCTGGTTTGGGGGATGCCCAATTTGCAAATTATTCTTCGCTCAACTAAACTTTGCTAAGTTTGATTTGTCAAATTTTTTATTTTTTAACAATGGTAGTATTGAAAAGTTGTGATATTCTTTAGCTAGTTGCAAAACTAAAGAAAATGTACTACCCAAGATAAATGATTTGTAACCCCAGAGCAGCGTTCAGAAGCCCCTGCATCTGCCTCTCTCTCTACCTCTCCATATCTCTGTCTCTCTCTCCCCTCTTCCCACCTCTTGCAGACACACACACACGCATACACACACACACACCACCACACACACACCACACACACCACACACACACAACACACACTTTAGAATCTTCAAAAACAACTTCCATACACACTAGGTATCTCCAGTAAGGAGATCCTTATTTTGGCTGAGTAGAAGGCAAACCATTTTATGTTTAAATTGCTTTTCAGAGAATGCTTTGTGGTAACAACACAAGGCGTGCTCTTTTGCAACCCTGTCATCACCATGTCACGGTACTTTCAGCTTAGTCACTCCTTGGCAGGTCACATGTACTGCCATGTTACATATCAGGATTCTAAAAGAATAGCTGTTGGCATTGATTGCATCCTGAAAAAAATGTAAAAAGGAGCTCATACTATCTGGAAAAATCTCACCTTGTCTTTCATTTTTAGAATAAAAAGAAAAATAAAAGTAATTTGCTCTTTAAAAATACATTTGTGGGCAACCCCCTTGGGGCCCCTCCCCCTGCAGGAGCTTTTCTGTCCTCTCAATAAATCCTGCAAACAAACAAACACAACCAAAAACATTTGTATAGATGCTAGAGAAACCAAATAAAATATGAAGCTGTTTTTCAGATGACCTTTTCTGAGTCAATAGAATGGCATTATCTATTTACTTAATTTGTTTAATTAGATTTTTAAAAAATAACTATAATATGAATCTACAGTACACATTTCATTCACATTATCTACCATATTTAATGTAAAATATTTACAACTGTGATTTTAAAAGCCTTATCTATGTATGTAGTTTTCTTTTAAAAATTCAGTGTTTTGATTTTTTCACATCTTATTAATGTACCTCTAAAAAATTCATTTACCAAGTACACAGTGAGTAAGCCTTAGATGGCATCTAAATAATATATTGATCGACAGTTTTCCTGAAACATAACTGAACAACTGGGCAAAATTAAATAAAACTTTATGTCAAATATGAACGATTTTTTAAAATCTTTTACTAATTGTATAACACAAGAAAAATTATAGCCAAACTTTCACTATTGTCACATTTGTAGCAATACTTTTATCTTTGATTTATGAATGTCCTAAATAGGAGTTTAAGGATTTTATTTTATATAGGGTCTATTTTTTACAGTTTAGTAAACAATAAGATGTTTGCCTAGATTATTCTGGTACATTCTTCCTACTGTAGCATCTTACGACGATTACACTTATATTGCAATAGCAATGTTTCCCTTACATGGTAGGTAACCTCTTTTGCCGTTCTGGTCTTCTAAAGCGGTACTGCTGGGGCTGAGAACACAAAGCCCCGATGCCTGGCGCTTTGGCCTGCTTCGTCCTTTGAACCAAAGGAGATTAAGGCCTCAGAAGCCGCCTCGGAAGCAAGGCCTCTCTGGCTTCTCTTGCCCTCCCGCCTCCTGCCCCTCTTTTCGCCCTGAAATTAGTCATGGAAACCAGAATCCCTCCTCCCGAAGGCAGGCCATAGAACAGAATCCCTCTACCCCAAAGCCAGCCCAAAGACCTAGAAACGTCACTCTCTCCCTTCTCCCTTGAAGACCCCATAAGCCAAAAAGTGGCTGAGATGATTCTGTCGATTTCGAGGTTTATGTTGCCAATGTTGAGGATGCTCCTGGAAAGGAAAGCAAAACAAAACCAAACCAAAAACCTCACAAATCACAGCAGTATCTGTATGGGTGCTTTTTTCTGAAGTGGGTATTGAAGACTTCAGTACTTAGAGGAAAGCATGGTGGGGGGAGAAGCTAAGGAAATGGACAGGAGGAGAGGAGGCCATGAGGCAGGGGTTATTTGCTTGAGTCGAGCTCGGGGAGTTTACGTCTCACATATCAATAGAGGGGGTAGAGGGACAGTCAATTATGCGTTCATCTGCTTAGTAAATCGACCTTTCGCAGAAGATAAAGTCAACACGCCGACAGATACAGTAGAGGGAGAAGTCAAGGATGCATATGTCTCAGGGTGAGAGGAGGGGTAATTTCTAGTCTTGTTCCTGTTCTGTTCATTGACATTGTCAGGATGAGCTACATCAGAAAAATCTGCTTCCAGGCAGTCCACAGGGGAACGCTACTCTGAAAGACTTCCTGGGAGCAATTTGTGAGCGAGGCCCTCTGGGGTGATGTGTGGCCTGGTATCCTTGCAGCTATCTGTTTGTGAGCAAAAGCAAGGTCGTTTTCTGGGTGTGTGACTGAGTTTCTCGGCTTAACTTTCTCTTTGGCGTAGTGAGTCTGGGGTCCTCGGATTCTGCTTTCGTTTATAATCCTGTTTCAGAGGAGCCTGCCTCATCCCCGGGAGGAAGGGAAGCTGCTCCAAGAGGCCAAGAAGAATTCGAACAGACAGGCTTTGCCGGGTTCCCCCCTCAGTGTATTGCCATCAGATCGTCACTTTTTATCCAGTCACATTTCTACACAGTTGTCCATTCTTCATCAAACCTAAGCATAAAAATAGATAGTTTTTCCTGGGTTTTTCGGTCATTTCTGAAGTCTCTTGTGTCACGTAAAATTTTGATTAAATAAATGCGTTATGCTTTTCTCTCTGATTTGTTAGAGGATTGTTGGTTGTGACCCTTATGATAGGGAGGAAAGGGATCATATCTTTCTGCCCATATGAAGAGACAATGTCAGGTAATTGAGACACAGAACAATAACCTAAAAACTCTTTTGTCCTTTAGACAATGCCTTGACTTTACCTCCATTGTGATTTCAATCAATTATAAATGGGGATTTAATCATATTATTATATATTTTAACATTAGTCCATACTTCTAAACTAAAAGCAGTTTCTGCTAATAAACTGCTTGTATTTTGTTAGGTTTTTTTGGTACGGTTCACTGAGGTTGGTCTGTAATTTTACTTTTTTTGTTTACTCTTTTAAAAAATAATTTGGCTTTATTGTTGTACTCATTTATAGAATGAGTTAGGAAGCTTTCACCAGTTTTCAATTCTCTGGGGAAGTTTAAATGTACTGGAATGATCTCCTCTTTAAAGATCATTCCAGTGCAATCCCCTTAGAAACTAATGGCCACCTAATATTCTGAGTGGGATATATTATATATATACACACACACACACACACACACACACAGACACGCACACACACACACATATATATTTGTTTTTTGTATGGAAGACAGTTAATTTAGACTTTTCTAGTTTTTATGGGATTAGTTTTGCTAAATTTTATTTTCCCAGAAAATTATACATTTTATTAAGGTTATCAAACTAATTTGAACATACTGAGCTAAACGGATTCTTGTGGTTCTTTTCTCATTAGTTGTTCTTGTTTTGTGTATGGACTTTTTCATTTTTTTCTCTAACTAATAGTTTGTCAGTGTTGAAACACCTCCTTCTGAATTCTTATCATCTCTTCCTTGAGTTGTTTTATTTCTGCTCCGTCAACATCCTTCACAGGTGTCATGGGTTGAGTTGCGCCCTTTCAAAGAGATATGTTGAAGTACCCCCAGAATCATGAATATGACTTTACTTTGAAATAAAATTCTTGTAGATATAGTCAAGTTAAGATGAGGTCATTAGAGTAAACCCTAGCCCAATATGACTGGTGTCCTTAGAACAAGAGGAAAAAGCCATGTGAAGGCAGATAAGGAAGGAACATCACGTGGTGGCAGAAGCAGAGGTCGAAGTGCTGCAGTTGCAAGTCAGTGACAAAGATCACTTGCAAACCAAGAGAAACTGGAAAGAGGAAAGGAGGGATCCTCCTTCGCAGGTTTCAGAGGGAGCAGGGCCCTCTTGGCTTGGGACTTCGAGCCTGCAGAGCAGTTTTACAATAGGTCCTTGGTTTTAAGCCACTCAGTGTGTGGAGCTTTGTCACAGCAGCCTAGGAAACAACACGGGCAGTCTTTTATTGAATTTGGAAAACTTTATATCTAAATGTTTGGCTAGATATTTCATGCCTTCTATGCTCATAATGTCTTGCTTCTTTTTCTCTTGATGACTGCTGCTTTTTTTCTTTCGGTACCTTTGAGTTGATTCTGTGCACACTCCTTTTTGGTAACCCTTATGAAAAAAACTGGAGTTTTCTGGCTTGTCTTTTTGCAGGAGATCCCTTCAGAGATTAACTTTTTCCTGGTATTTTCAGGGACCCGTTTCTCCAAGCTTTGTTTTCATTGTTTTTGACTCAGCGTTGTTGTATTTCAACCAGCAAAGCTTCTACGCATCAAACTCTGCCTTGATTCCCAGATACCTCAGCAGTTTTTTTTTTTTTTTTTTTTTCATTAATCAGTATTTTTTATTATGGTTTTGTGGGGTACAGTTAAGGGTTAGGTGTACAATTACGTTTCATTCAGGTACCCTGTTGATAAGAGGTGTTTTCCCATCCCCCGACAGATATTTGCTACTGTTAATCCCATCCCCCTCCCCCCATAGTTTCCCAGTACCGTCAGTCATTTTCTTATAGTATTGCATTGGATGTTCAAGGTCCATTATATGAGTGAGAACATGTGATATTCGGATCTTTGTTTCTGTGAGAGGTCACTCCGTATTATAGACTCTAGTTCCATCCAGGTTGCAGCAAAATTCATGATTTTGTTCTTTTTTATGGCTGCGTAGTATTCCATCGTGTATATATACCACATTTTTTTTATCCAGTCCTCTTTTGATGGGCAGCATGGTTGTTTCCAGGTTCTTGCTATTGTGAACAACGCTGCAATAAACATACGTGTGCAGGTATCTTTTTTATAGAGTGATTTGTCTCAGCAGTTCTTGAAAGTGATATTAAAATATTAGATCGTAGCCGGCTTGGTGGCTCAGCCTGTAATCCCGCGCCTTTGGGAGGCTGAGGTGAGTGGATTGCCTGAGCCCGCGGGTTCGAGACCCCCTGGGCAGCAAGACCTCATCTCTACAATAAATTAAAAAAAATCAGCCGGGCATGGTAGCGCATGCCTGTAATTCCGGCTACTTGGAAGGCTGAGGCGGAAGGATTGCCGGAGCCCAGCAGGTGAGGCTGCGGTGGCCGGAAGCAGCCACTGCACTCCAGTCTGGGCGACCGAGTGAGACTCCAACTCAAAAAAAAAAAAAAAAAAATTAGATCGTGGTGAGATTCTTTACCTGCAGGGATTCTGTTTTGGTGGTATTTTCTCAGATCTGCCACCACTGGGATGATTACTATTCATTTTCAGTGAGAGAGGGGGATGGCTTTCCAGACCAATCATAGCTACTTTGGAAACCCATATATTTTGTTGGTGGCTGATTTTGAGCATGCAGATTATATCTATACCCTGGCTTTCAATTAGTAGAGTTTGAGGATTCTTTTTCATTCTTTTTTTTTATTTTTTTTTCTTTTGTGTAGTGTTTGCAAGAGGAAGAAAATTGCTGCCTCACATCCATACCTAACATTGAACCCTTCAGCTTTTTATTTCTTTTTCTGCTTCTCATTGTTCATTCATTTATTTCTCATTTATTTCTTGCTTTTGGGTTGATAGATTTTGAAAATACATTCTTGTGCTATCTTACTTTCATTGCTTTGTTAAAAGTTATTCCTCTATTCCTATTTTTACATTGGTTACCCTGCAGCAACTGACAAACATACCTACCTCTAAAAAATAGTTGAAATATGTCTGTACTTCCTTTGGGCACTGTAAAAATAGTTGCATTAATTCTGATCAGCCACCTGCATTTTCTCGCCGTTTTCTGACAGATGATTTTTCTCCGCTTTCCTTTCCACACCTTAGCTTCCTCTGATTTATTTGCGGTCTCCCCACTTTATGTGCCTTTCATTCCTTCGCTCACATCCATTTGTCCTCGGAGCCCTTGGTTTTTAGTACAGCTGTTTTCTCTCAGGGAAGCCCTAGATTCCGTGTTTTCTGCCACTCTGGTTGCAATTTAATGCTCCCTTGCGTGAGTAGGTGGACGAAGCTTGTAATTATTGGATTGGAAGCTCATCGGTATCTTTTGAGGTTTATGTATTACAATTTTCCCAGCATCTGAGTACTTTGTGGTATGAGTACTTCACTCCATGTAAGTACTAGTCTTACCATAAGCATCGAGTTCATTTTCTGTTGCTGCATAGCAAATTACCACAAACTTGACGGCTTAAAATAATACAAATCTATTATTATCTAGAGTTTTTGTAGGTCAGTTATCTGAGTGCAACAATTTAGGCTTTCTCTAGTAATTAAGGGTTTTGGGGGGTTTCTGAGTTGGAATCTCACTCCGTCACCCAGGCTGGAGTGCAGTGGCATGCTCACGGCCACCCCAGCATCAACCTGCTGGGCTCTGGTGATCCTTCTGCCTCAGCCTTCCGAGTAGCTGGAAATACAGGCGCATGCCACCATGCCCGGCTGATTTTTTATTTATTGCAGAGAGGAGGTCTCACCAAGTTGCCTGGGCTGTTCTCGAACCTGTGGGCTCGGGTAAGCCTCTCACCCCAGCCTCTCAAAGTGCTGGGATGACAGACTTGAGCCACTGTGCCTGGCCGAATAATTTAGGGTTTCTTAATCAGACTCATTTGGTTTCATCTTCCTTCCACTGGAATTCCAAAGCCACTCTCACTCTCAATATCAAAATCTGTATTTGTTTTCAATTGCTGCATAGCAAATTACCACAAACTCAGCAGCTTAAAGCAAAGCCATTTATTGGTTCATGATTTAGAAGGACAGAAATCTGGTGTGGTATATTCGGGTTCTCTGCTCAGGATCTCATCAGTCTGAAATCAAGGTGCCGTGGGCTGTGTTCTCATCTGGAGGACTGGCTAAGGAGGAATCTGCCTCCGGCTCATTTGTGTGATTGGGAGAATCCATTTCCTTCTGGTTGTAGGACTTAGCTTCTGTTTGCTTGCTAGCTGTCAGCTGAGGCCACTCTCACATCCTAGATGTATTTCTCACCATGTAATCCCTTTAACCTTCAAAACAGCAGTAGCACATCAAATCCTCCTGTTTTAAATCTCTGACTTCCTCTTCTGCCATCAGCTGGAGAAAATTTTCCACTTTGTAAGGACTCATCTGATTAAAAAACAAATTTTCCTATCTTAAGGTCAATTGATGTGGGAACTTGATTACATCTGCAAAATCCCTTCACAGCAGTACCTATGTTAGTGTTTGAAAAAACTGGGAGAAGTTGTATATGCCACGGGATAGGAATCTTGGCCATGGGCAGAAGGGGAGGTGGTATCTTAGAATTTTGCCTACCATAAACATGAGGTTTACTGAAATTTTCTCCTGAGCCGACTTAATAATGCTATGCTATTTCATTTTGGGGGCCAAAATGATGCGTCGAATGTTCCAAATATTAACGAACGTAATCTAAATGTGGGGCACCACTGATTGTTCTCCATGGCCTAAAAAACTTAATGCCCTGATAATAATCCCATTATGATAATGTAATAGCCTGAAGTAGAGGTAACCTTTGGTCCAAATCTTGTTTTCAAAAATTAATCCCTTGACATAAAGTCAACCATAGTCTTGATAGTTAAAAGAAACGGTGACTAGGCTTTAAGAATAGTTGTGTGCATCTCTCTGTGTGTGTTATGTTAACATGAAATGTTATGGGAGAATATTAGTTTAAGGAAACGTGACAGATATGTAAACACAGAGACAAAAATATGGTCATATCCTTACAAGTTTTAGAGATGAATAGTGTTGCAAATACCAAACAAAATCAAATCATAGAAAAGGAGAAAAGATCAAATAAATACATAAAACTTGCTGATTTTTTCCAGTCTCTATTTATTTATTTTATTTTTTTAATGTGCTTTAGGTTGATCATTGTTCCCTTACTCAGTTATGCAGAAAAGATAAAGTGATAGGAAGAGTTCACCATGGCAAATAGTAAATGGACCCATGGCGTCTAGAAATTGAAGTTTATTTTAAGCTACTTGCAAAGTGAGAAGAATAAAGATTTAGAAAAGATAAAGCACAGATTGTGTAATTAACCCCTGATTGATGAGAATTTGACTTAACCCTGAGAGTTCCTCCTTAATAGGGACACTGAGTTTTCTCCTGTTAATTCCTTGAACAAGGCTCCAAAGATTGAAAAGGAAAAAGGATTTATCATGCTAGAGAAAACAGATCTTACGTAACAGGAGGGAAGAATTATAGGCCAAACTTTTCTATGATTAAAGTATAATTTGACACTAACCAGTGTTTAGTTTTATTTAAGAATGCTATAAAAAGGAATGGAATCGCAAACCTGACTTATAAGAAAAATATCAGAAAATAATAAGACTAGGAAAAATTTAGTAAAAAGAATGAAACATGATGTGGAAAGTAGGCACTTTAAATTCACATGACCAGACTCGGTTTTAAAGAGATGGAGGGGAGACACAAGCATTTAGAAGTCGACAGGAACAAGACTGTTCTATTTCTAAACCATAACGTAAAAAGGAGGCAGAGTGATTTAAAGAACGCTGAAGTTAAAAAAAAAATTGAACAGAGAAGGTAGACATTCAGATATGTGTAAAAAAAAACTTCAAAAATAATTTTAACATCACGGTTTTAGACAGATGGGGTCAGTGACTCCTTTTAGAAGGTTAATGGTAGCAAATGTTGGTCACTGAACTGAATAACTCCAACAATTGTTTCTTTGACAGAGCTTCAGTTAGTACCATCTGATGTGCAAGAGACACTCTTCAGCTCTTCATGCATGCCTGCAGCTATCGCAGTTACAGAAGGAATTTAAACATTAAAGGAACGTTCCTTTCTTTAGACAATTCAGGCAATAAAACTGGCTTTTTCCACAATACGCCCTCTAAAATGGAAGTATTGATGTGACACTCCCATGAAATCTGTAAATTACTTTGCATGGTATTTTGCTATTATTTTTCAAAAACTGCTGTCATGAAGTTATTTCATCTCAGAGATCGACCACTTATGTAGAGTAATCAACTTCTAGATAGTAATGACTCACTCGGTTTTCATGATCTGATTCCTGATCAGATCTTTTTCCTTAATGATTTACTCTTCCACTTGAAAAATAGATTTTCAAGTTTTCTTGCTAGGTGTTTGTGTGACAGCAATGAAGAAAACGCAGCCCTCGGGGACCCTGCTATCTAACTGGGAAGAGCACATCAGGGAACACACAGACGCAGAGGGTGCAGGGCTCTCAGAATTGAGAGACCCAATTTAGACTCTCAGCAAAGTCATTTTTCAGGAAGTGACATTTAAGCTGAGACCCAAACGATGATTTGTAGTTTGCCAAGGAAAGAAACCCAGAGAGAGAGAGAGAGAGAGAGGGGAACCACATAAGCAAAGACCTGGTGTCAGGAAGGAACTTTGCAGAGAGGGTTGGAGAGAGGACAAAGGAAGCCACGTTAGAAAGGCAGGGGCTAAGTCACTGTGGACCTGAGCCCGCACAGAGAACTGGATGCTGTCTTTGGAGGAATGGAAAGCTATTCAAAGGTTTTGAGTAAGAAAGTGGTAAAGTCAGATCTGCACCTTTTTAAAAGGTCACGTTAACATCTTTTAAAAGGTTATTTATAGGAGTCCGCCCCAGTACTGCACTGGATATGCCACACTGATGAATGGCGAACACCATCTGGGCCTTATTTCCTACACACGAAACTCTTAGTACTGCATGATCTGCCGTGATGGGAAGAGTACAAGACAGTACAGACATGGGAGTATGTGAGAATCTCCCAGCCGGGCGCAGTGGCTCATCCTGGAATCCCAGCGCTCTGGGAGGCCGAGGGGGAGAGGATTGACTGAGTCTGGGGGCTCAAGACCAGCCTGGGCAGCTTGGTGAGACCTCGCCTCTACAATAAAAAATCACAAAAATTAGCCGAGTGTGGTGGCGTGCATCTGTAGTTCCAGCTACTTGGAAGGCTGAGGCGAAGGATTACCTAAGCCCAGCAGGTCGAGGCTGCGGTGGCCGTGAACTTGCCGCTGCACTCCAGCCTGGGCAACAGAGTGAGACTCCAACTCAAAAAGAAAAAAAAAAAAGAATGTCTCTTGTCTTGAATAAGTGATGGAGACATAGAGTTATCAGGAAAATTATTAGAAAGAAAATTATTAGAAAGATACTGAGATCTGACAGTGAATAAAAATCAGGTAGTAAAGAAATGATAGGTGGGTGCAGAGAGAATGTTGCAGGTGTCTGGAATGATGTGTGCCGAGACCATGAAGCTAGAAAAACCACTCATCTTTAAAGAGCTAACATTGATTCCGTTATCCGAATAGTTAAACGCTCTACTTCTTGATCTGCTTCAGAGTGGGGAAGGGACAGGGAATATGAGATGAGATTGAAGGAGACCACCTATAGCATAAAGAACTGGGAACTCAATCCAGGGCAATAAAACTCTTAACTTTTTATTTTAAAAAACAGAGAGTGTTTTTGAGAACAGAGAGCATTTTTAAAGGACCCGGACTCAGCGGACTCCACATTGGAGGGTAGGATCGAGGCATTTTTGGGCGGACGCAGGACTTCCCAAGGTGGTGGCGTCCTGAGCCAGAGAGCAGCCATCTTGGTGGGGGAAAGTGGGCGCCCTGAGAATGTGTTTATGACGTGGCATCCACAGGGCTTGGAGGCTGACTGAGAGTGAACAGACTCGGGCATCTGATTTAGCAACTGACGAGATGTTGCTGTCAAGATAGAGGGCAACTGAGAAGAACCAGCTTCGGATGAGGACAAAGGAAGCCGTAATTGGGTTTCAGATAGACGGGGTTTGAACGGTCTTTGGCTCATGCAAGTGGTGTCTGGTCAGCAGTTTGACAGGAGGATTGAGCTCCAAAGCGATCTCACTGATAACTTGAGAATACATTTTGCTCTACAAATATGCAGGTAAAACTGGGATTTTGGAGTCATGGGGGAAAGTGATATTATTCTTGAGTGCCTGCTGGGAGGTACTCCTCAGCGGTCCTCACGTGGGGCTCCTCCCACTGCAGCAACCCCTGAAGTGGTGCCTTCTCCACATTTTGCAGACAGAAACCAGCTCAGAGCTTAGTCAGTGCCAGAACTGGAGTTGCCAAAGGCTGCCTGGCCCCAGACCCACACTTTTAGCCATTTTGAGATATAACTGCTCAAGAGACCTTAGAGCTCACCTGACCCAACCTCTTCATTTTATTTAAGGACTTTTAGTTAAAACTCCCGAGTTGATTTATTTTTATTACTTGAAGGGTGATAGCACAGTGATTAAGAGCAAAGACTCTAGAGCCTTAGAAAGCTCTGCCACTCACTAAATGTTGGCTCTTGGTGAAGTTTTCTCTGTTTTTTTTTTTTTTTTTTTTTTGAGAAAGCAGGATTTATTGAGAGGACAGAAAAGCTCCCACAATGGGAGAGGACCCGAGGAGGTCGCCCTCTTGAAGTCTCTTAACCTGGTTGTGCCTCAATTTCCCCATCTGTAAAATTATGAGTTCTCACTGTAAGGGACAGTGCCCCTCATACAGTAGGTACTCTTTTATTATTATTATTTTATATACTTGTAGACACGATGCATTCTTATAAAAGGTTCAAAGAATATGTAAGCATGTACAGTAAAATATACAAGTCCTCTTTTACCTCCCTGGCCTCCCTTCTCCTTAGGGTTAACTAGATCAGGGTGTGTGCTTCCAGTTCTTAAATTTCATATGTATGTATTTTTTGTATTTGTCTCAACACCTTTGTGTAGTCTAGCTGCATTTGAGCATAAGTGGAATATTACTTTACACGCTATTCTCCAACTTCCTTTTTTCTCTTGCATCATCTGTGGCCTGAAGATGGCTCCACGTCAGGCTATATGTGAATTTCTCTCATTCTTTCTAACGGTCACACCTGCAACATAGCAAGGATTCAGAATGATTTTTTTACCCCCATTGATAACCTTCTAGGAAGTTTTCAGGCCTTCAGAAAGGATTATTCTTACAAGCAATGTTGCAATAAACATTATTCTGCAGGTTTAGGGGATACATCGTCCTTATTTGAGAATTTTTGTAGGAAACACTCCAGCGCTAGTGTTCTTAGCCTTAAGCATTGCCCACCAGACACACTTTGCCTGCCTGGGGCGGCATTTAAGGAGCTGCCCCAGCAAACACAGAGAGACTCTAGGCACAAGACTGCCAAGTTGATCTACTTATGGGTTAAGTCAAACCATTTTTGAAATTTAACGATGTTTACACTGATTACAATATTTTCACTACTTTTGGCACAGTCTGAGATGGGGACATCGTGAAATTCTTTGTGCAGCAATGTTAATGCGTATTATCATTGTTGCTATCCCCAGTGTTTAGTGAGTACCTTCCAGATACTGTGTCAAACACCTTGCCTAGATAATCTCACTTAATTGCCACGACAATATAATTGCTTTCACTTAAACCTGATTTAAATCCAGCAGCCTGGTTGAAGTGCAAGGGAGATTGTGTGTATGTCCCCTGGTTTATACACCAAACTGGCTTCCATTGCTTCTCTACTGAATTATTTTAGATCTGAGCCATAAAAAAGTCAATTCCTTGTCTTAATATGGTAGAGCTGGTCTTCCTATTGTATCATAAAGCGTAGCAACATACATTTCAGAAAAGCAGATGCATTTAATCATATCCTTTCTGAATAAATTCTGTATTAAAATACTAATTTTTTGTGGAGATTCTTATTTTTGCCACCATTTATCTATTTCTTCATTTAAAAAAGCATTCTGAAGCCATAACTGTGTGTCAGGAACTGTACTGAACTCAGAGAGTGAGTGACGATCAAAGCCAACCTGAGCCTGGCCTTGGGGCAACTTGCATTTTAGCCTTATTTACACTTGACTGAGAACAGTTACTACAGATTTAGTTAAAAAATAAAGACCAATAAGAAGGTGAGAGGGAAATTACAAGCGTCTAATTTTGCCCACTTAATATTTTCTGCTTCAGGCACGTTCTTGGGCAGTTCATAAAAACCATGGAAAGAGTAAATGGTTCATACACGTCATACACTGAGTTTTTCTAAAATACTGGTTTAATTCCTAACTTATTACTTTTATTGTATAGCTGTATAGGATCCAGGTACATTCCAGAGAAACATCTCACACAAACATTTAAAAGAAGCAGTAAAAATGACGATAGTGTGATAAAATGGGTATTTTATCCATTTTTAATTATGCTTTTAACATAGAGGCTGAATCACCCTTGGACAAGTGAGGCTTGCTAGGCGTCAGATACGTTTATGAATGTGCAATCTCACGCTATTTCTGCCTGAGACCATTTTTCTTTAAAACTAGCAGCTCAACACCCGTTTCTCAAAGATTCAGCTAAACACAGCCAACAGCCTCCGAACGTCCACGCAGGGCTCTCCCTTTCCTGCCACCGAACTGCCTCCCATCCTCGTGTCTCAGGCCCCTCGGCAGCCTTTGGTTTTGGGCTTCAAGGCTGGATCCAGGAAGAGGTCCCGGGTAGCCAAACGGCCTGCTCGACCTGGGTCTTACTGTCGCCCCGGGAGAGTCATGGGAAGACCAAGGGCAGTGAGAAGTCTGTGGCCTTTTCTCCCCTTGCCTCCTCCCTGCAGGCAGAGACCTGTGCTCCCTCCATGGCGCCAGCCTGCCTCTCTGGAGGTGGAGACACGCAGCTCAGAGAGCAACAGCTTAAGATCTTTCTGCCTACGCTTGACTTACCTTAGCTTAGGAAGACAGCGCTGCATTCTGTAGAGGAAAGAATAATGATTCTGAAGTTGGAAGATCTTAATCAGTGTGGCTTTCAAAGTTTCATTTTACTGAGTTGAATGAACGGTGGCAGATCATCGTATCAGTTATTCAGAAGTGATTAATGCAGCTTAAATGCCAATCTGTTCAAAGAGGATTTAAATGCATCACTAAGCTCTTAGCAACTATAAAGATTTGCTTGATTACATATTTCACCATATGGATATCATTTAACTCTTCGGCTTTATCATGGATTTTTTGAGAATAAAAATTATTTTGCAAGAAATTTTTTAAAATTGTGCTTGTCTTTAAGCTTTGCTTTGTTGAGGTTATATTTATGCAATCATTGAAAACCAGGTAATTTAATGCTAGGAATATCATTTCCCATGAGCATAGCTGCAATGTGCTGCGGACACAGTGCACTGGCTGTTTTAAGATTTCATAGGATAGGGCAGCTGCTTGCAACTTCAATGTGATAAATCTTCACAAATTTTCTGAAGACTGACTTTGGTGCGGTAACATAGTAGGTGTAGAGATCGCAAGGACTTTACTCTCAGGATTGTCACAGTCTAGTGCCAGACACAGGCATGTAAACCAACCTCATGCTGGGAAGCTCAGGAAAGGGAGAGAATAATGTGTCACGGGGGAGGTCGGGAAACGCTTTATCTCACAGTTCTGTCGGTTGGACACAGGTCTCATGGAGCTAAAATCAATGTCAATAAAACCATGCTCACTTTGGAGTCTTTAGGGCGGAATCTCTATCCTTGATTTTCCTGGCCTTTAAAAGCCACTCGCTCATGGCCAGCTTCCATCTTCAAAGCCACCACATCACACCGACCTCGCTTCGGCTATGACCTCTCCTTTCCTTCCGCTTTTAGGAGCTCTTGTGAGTTCAGGGGGCTCACCTGGAGAATCCAGGGGAATCCCTTGTCTTCAAGTAGGCAGATTCACAACATTAATTCCACCTACCACCTCGATTCCCCTTTGCCACATGAAGCAAAACATTCACAGATTCTGGGGATCGGGACGCGGGCATCTTTGGGGGCCATTATTCCGCCTACCACACAGACCATGCAGCTTCAACAGGATTTTGAGGTTCGCTTTGTGTGAACGCAATAGGGCAGCGGTGTGGCAGGTGCTCCAGAAGAGGCAGGGGGACTATCAGAGAGACGAGTCAGGAGCTTTGAATAGAAGCCGACCTACATAGGGCTTACACCATTTTATTTGTTGTATTTGAATGAAAGAAAATTGACAAATAAAATAATTAATGACCAAAGAGATATGATCTCATTTGGAATCGTAGACTAATAATTCCTTAAATGTCCCGAAATTGCAAATTATTTTATTTTCTGGTGCAAAACACACACACACCTCTCTCTCTCTCTCTAAATAGCTACAATTAAATCAAATTTGTGGCAAATGTGCAATAAAATAACAGACGTGCATGTGTGTGAAGGGTTCAGGTAAGCAAAGTCAGGAGCTCCATACACAGGCCTGACTCACAAAGGACTCGCTGTAAAAGAAGGTAAAAGTGGCTTAGCTTGTCATCCCAGCACTTTGGGGGGCCCAGGCGAGTGGATTGTCTGAGCCCGCGGGTTGGAGACCAGCCCAGGCAAACTGGCAGACCTCATCTCTACAATAAACCAAAAATTAGTTGGGTGTGGTAGCACGCGCCTGTAGTTCTGGCTACTTGGAAGGCTGAAGCAGAAGGATCGCTGGAGCCCAGCAGGTCGAGGCTGCGGTGGCTGGGAGCGTGCCACCCCAGCCTGGGCGATGAAGTGAGGTTCCAACTCAAAAAAAAAAAAAAAAGGGAAAAGAGCATCCTGGAGGGCCTCGACTAGGTTGCCGAACCTTCTCAGAATGGATTTCTCAGGCATCGCTGGTCTCATGAGGCTACGGTTGGACCTTCCCCATTTCCTTGTGGGTTGACCCGGGCATCCCTTCAAGTCTCCTGGAAAGTGATCTGGGCATACAGGGCCTGAGAGGCCGCTCCGAAAGGGCTCAGCCTGTACAGTTCACTTCAGAGGCTATCCATGGACCCTACCGAGTACTTCTAAGCACCCTGGGCCTTGGAGAATGACCTGCAGAAATAATTCCTCTTGGGGAAAAGACACTGGATGGCATCAAATGTTCAGCATAAAGTGTACGCTTTGGGTAGCTGTCACTGTGCCAGATGACCCCCAAGGAAAGTTTTTGGGAGAGGAATAGTGGATGACCGATGAGGGCTCACAGCGGAACTCGGGACTCGGGTGGGGGTGGGGGCTGGGGGGTGGCAGAGCCACGTGACAGAGGCGCAGGCAGAAGAAGAGGCCCAAGAGTTGGGAGAAGGTATTAAAGAAAAACAAATCCCATGTTCAATCCTAATTACGGTCTGAGCTTTCTGAGAGCCACTTGCTGATGCCGGTGGCACGAGGGAAGGTGGCTTTGGCCGTATGTGCACGGTCTTCATCAATACTACATACTAGTATGTACTGTCTTTCTCCAAGCACTCTCCAGACGAAGCAGCACCATTTACCCGTGGCAGAAAATGGAGACATTTTGTAAAAGCATCTCCACTTACAAGGAGTCAATTAATGGATTAAATTTTTTTTTTTTTTTTTTTGAGTTGGAGTCTCACTCTGTCGCCCAGACTGGAGTGCAGTGGCCGCTCCCGGTCACTATTACCACAAACTCATTGTCTTAAAACCACACGAATTAATTTTATTATGTGTTTCCTGACCACGGGTCAGGGGTCCTCTGCTTGGGGTCTCATACGGCAGAAATCAAGGTGCTACCTGGCTGTGTTCTCATCTGAAGGCTCAGCTGGGGAAAGAACTACTTCCAAGCTGCCTCACATTATTGGCAGAATTTATTTCCTTGTGATTGTTTAGCTGAGGTGCCCACTGTCTTGCTAGCTATCAGCCAGGGACCCCTCTCAGCCTCCAGAGATTCCTCTCAGGTCCTCACTCCGTGGCCCTCTATCTCAGCAACACTTTTCCCCCCACAATCCCTCTCATGCTTCTAATAGCTCGGACTTCCCTAAAGTTCTAATTAGGTCAGGTTTGCCCCAGTAATATCCCGACCTTAAAGACAATTGTGCCATATAGCACAACTTAATTACAGGAGTAAAACATGTTCTAGTCGCCGTTCCAAGAGTTAGGTGGGGTTCGTATACTGGGTGGATAGGCTCTCGCCCTGGAGAGACATCTTTAGAGTTTTGCCTGCCACGACTTCCAATTTTATAGCACAGAAAGGCCTGGAGGCATCTTCGCTATCACAGCAGGAGGTGTAGATTTCCTGGATACCAACAGGGGTCTGCTGTCCTTCCCCACCTAACAAAGCATTTTCATATCAGGTTAAAAAAGCCAACTAGTCATTTATCTCATTCAGAAACATATAATATGGATTTTGTAATTCTAGTTTTTCTCACTAAGGTGTTTGAGCACATACTAGCTAGAAAAGTTTGCTTGTCATCAGCTATACACAGTGCCATCCTCAAACTGTCCATCAGCATCCAGAGGTTACCAGTATCTCTCTTTTAACTACTGAAGTTAGCAGAAATCTTCTTCGTATCATAAACACAATGGAGCATAGAAAGCTAGAAAATTATACACCTATGTTTCGATCAAAAGAAAGGAAAAGATCACTGTCTTCCCACATTCATTGTACCTTCTAGTGGCCTAACCTGTTAAGATCAGCCAGTCTTATGAAACTGCTTCCTAGTGAAAACAGCCAGTGAAGCTGAAATGGGAAGCTGGGATAGATAATAGACAATTTCTTAGGAGACTGATTACTAGACTGGCTTGCCACTGGCTCCATAGAAAAGAAAGAATAAATTAGTAGTTACATCTCAAATACCTGATAATTAGACATCCTTGCAATAGGGGTGGGAAATTCAATATACAAAGAAGTGGAAAGTGTTGATAGTAAAAGGAAAGTAAAGCCTGAAAGAACGTTGTAATTTGTATTGAATATGGCAAAAGCAGAAAACAAAGCTAGTTCAAACCCTGAAGAAAAACTAAATGAAATATAAATGAAAAAAATTAATTGACTCAACAAATCATGACTAGTAAGAAAATTGTAATGACAAAAATTTTACCTCTAGGCATGGGATGAAATGAAGACAAAAATATTCATGTTAATTTCAACCTATTTCTGAATGGCAAATTTCTTTGTCCTTCTTCCCCTTTGAGTCTCCAGGTCTGGGGAATTTGTTAAGGATGAGCAACATGGCTGACATTTATTTAGACAGAATGACTGTGAGCTTACTTTCATGGTGGCCACTCATTTCTTCCCGTTTTCCCAAACAAACCATTTCTCCACTGAGAGGTGGCATCTATCCCTTCAGCCCTAATAATCTGGATTTGCCTGCAGACTATGGTGGTGGCACTTCATGACTTCCAAGGGTAGGTCATAGGAAGCCTTGCAGCTTTTGCCTGTGGGTCATGGAATGCAGGGGACTCTAGGGGAGTCCAGGCTCCATACAAAATCTCTGACTAGTCTGAGACCACATGCTGAGAGGAATCCCAAGCCAGTCCCATGGAGAGGCTGTGTGGAGTGCAATATACCCCAACGGCAACCATCTTTTTAGTCCACCCCATTCCATGGTGTGGATTCCAAGTTTAGAAGTGCAGAAGCTTTCAGACTACTCCAGCCCTGGCTGTCATCCGAGAGACTGCAAGTGAGAACTACTCAGCAGAGAGTCCAACACCATCATGCCCCACACTGCCAAATCAGTGCAACATATTAATTCACTAAGTTATGAGGGAGTTTGTTCTATGCAGTGACAGATCACTGGGATAAGATGACTATGGATTGGGACATGGATAGTAAAGAAAGAAATTCCACGACTGCAGAATTTTGGAGTATACGAAATTTAAAGGTGACACAGCTGAACTTATGGTTTACAAAAGGGAAGACCGATGCTCCAAGAAGCTGCGACTTGCTGAAGGTCACCCAACAAATTGGGAGCGGAATCAAAGCAAAAACTAAGTTTCCAGCATGCGATGCCCTTTCTCTACGCAAAGAGTCTCAGGTTTCTTAGTTGGAGAAGCATCAACATCCCTTCATAAGTCAGGGGCACAACTTTGCAGAAAAATAAAACTTCTTCTCACCATCTGGCTTCCAAACATGGGTGAGAATTGTTGAACCATGTCTGCACTCCTACTCCCAGACAGAGGACAGACTCCAAGAAGCACAGAACGTCTGGAACCTTAGGGGGTAACCTAAGCAGAGCTTGTTATAGGCATCCAGGAAGCAGTTCCTGGTCGTTGATCTTCATAAGACAAGCAGGTAAACAAAATGACAATATCACTTCTCCTTTTAGACAACTATCAGCTGGTTATAGCAACTTCTACCTTCCCTGGCCAGTGGGTCAGGAACCATGACTGCAGCCACATTATTTCAGAGGTCGACTCAGAACCTCAAGCTCATAATCTTCCCCCATGTTTCTCATCTCTGCCGTCTTTGGGCAGCCCCTTAAGTCCCAAACCGCAAGCTCCGAGGGAAGTCTCATTGCTTCTGCTCTGAGCACTTCTCTTCTTCTCTCACTGCAGTCCTGCCTTCCTTCCAGCTCGTTTCTTCTGTGTCCTCTGGGAACCTGTTATATGTCCAGAGAGGATTATTTCAACACCATCATAGACTTCCCCAGTAGAGCACAACGTTTGAAAGCGTGGCTTAGCCTCAAAGCCCGGGGTTTCTAACGTAGACTCTGCCACTTACGAGCTACAAATCTTTATAAAGTCACTTAATGCCTCTGGATTTCAGTTTTTTCTACTGTAAAGTGAAGGCACTCATTGTGGAGATTAAATAAAAGAAAAAAGATTGCACACAAAATTCACAGGCTAGTGCCTGGCAAACAAAAAAGCACTAAAATAAGCAAGATGACTACGCATCTTCAAACCCTCTGAAATCTAGACCACTGCTTTCAATGCCCTTGTAGGACTCATTTTTCCAATAGTTTATCTACCAAAGCACCAGGAAGCACATTTGGTAAATGCTCGTCAATCCCTGATCATTGATCTTCATGAGATAAGCAAGTAAACAAAATGACAATATCATTTCTTTTTTTAGACAAAAATCAGCTGATTATAGCAACTTAGACCCTTCCAGGCCAGTGGCATCTTCCAAACTCTGATCATTTTCTCACATCCATAACCATCTTTTTAGTTTCTCCATCTTTGATATTCTTGTGTATGACATCTAAGCCCAAGAGACTTGCAATTCATGTGTAAATGACTTTTTCCATTATTCTACTTCAGCATCCCTGCCATGGACCTATTTGGAACTTGTCATGACCTAGTATGGTACCACCTTTAAGAATTTTAAATGCAAAAAAACTGGGCTGGGTGGCTCAGCCTGTAATCCGCACTTTGGGAGGCTGAGGTGAGTGGATTGCTCGAAGCCCGGGCAACTTGGCAAGCCCCCATCTCACAATAATCAAAAAAAAAAAAAGCCGGGTGTGGTAGCCCCACCTGTAATTCCGCTACTGGAAGGCTGAGGCGGAAGGATTGCGGAGCCCAGCAGGTTGAGGCTGCGTTGGCTGGGAGCGGCCACTGCACTCCAGTCTGGGCGACAGAGTGAGACTCCAACTCAAAAAAAAAAGAAAAGCAATCAGGTAGCATTTCTTAAAATTAATATAACCATATACTGTAATTCATGAGATGGTTATTTATACTAACTCACTATCTGTTCTCTGTGTTATAAATATTTTTTCCTCATCTCTAGCTGGCAGGAAGAAATAAAATAAAAAGAAGAAAAAACATAACATTACAAATACCTTTCCAAGTCTTCTGTTTGCCTATCAAAATTCCATTAAAATATTTTGGTGATGCAGAAGTTTTTTAATGGAAATTTTTCTGGATGTACTGCATTTTGCTGGATGAAAGGTGTCAAGATTCACTATTATGCATCACTAAAAAAATTTTTTAAATGCACTGCCAACTAAATCGATAGAAGGTTTTCTTGTGGAAAAAAGAATTTTAAATGCTTATAAGCCACTCTTTGTTTGTCTCTAGTTCCTTTAAGCATCCTCACTCCCATTCTCTCACCGTACCTGCTTCAAGCCTCAGGAGAAATATCACCATCCTCTGACTCCCTCTGATGCCCCTACCAGCCCCTCCTGAACTCAGTGCCCATCTACCAAGGTAAACTCTGCGATATATCCCTTCCTTGACTCTTACCAGATGTCTCAGTGTCTCTGCTTGAAGAGTTCAAACCAGGATCAAACTTCTATTTGCAGATTTTTTTTCAGTTCCACCTTTTTCGCATGGACCCAAATATAAAGGCTGCATCCTAGCACTTTCACTGTCTTTCTCCTTTCATGGTCACAGCCACTTCTGGGTCATGCATAACACACGCATAACGTCTTCCTTGAACTGTCATAGTGTTAATTATTAGTGACTCTTCACATCTATGGCATTAGAACAACACACATTAGGAAAGCCCTTGCAGTGAGCATGTTGTTCATCACATGCAAGATCAATCCCTGACTCCTAGGAGTTCGCACTCTGAAATAAACAATGAATAGAAATTTTTGCAAAGAAAGTATAAGTGGTAAGCCTTTTATTTGTACGGATATTAGATTTGACATTAATTTATGTCTAAAGTACAACTGCAGAAGACAGGGACATTTATGACTAGAATGAATAAAAATGGAGAATAACGGAATTCTAAGTACAGACAGGGAGAAGCTCAGAAAGTCATTTGTAGTTTATAGTCCCTCATTTTAGAACGATTTCACTGAGAAATGAAAGAAGGTTTAGTAAATATTGGGACGAAGAAGCACCTGTCAAGTGGAGGGCCTGAGGTCAGCATCCAGGCTTGAGATGGAGTTTTTTCCTAGAATGTGCTAGAGGCAACACAGAGGATGCCCGGGGAAGGTTGTGATTTGGAGATGCAGAGGACCAGAAAACCCAGGTGACTGTCCTGTAGCCAAGACTCAGGAATCAAGTTAGGAAGCACAGAGGGGAGGACGTCACCCCAGCAGGAGGCAGCTGCAGAGGGGCAGACGGAGCTGTCACACCAGACAGCACAGCTGAGCCTCTGGCTAACACAGTGATATGCATCATGCACAATGTGTTCAGGAGGTGAGGCCTTCCCAGCAGCGAGATAAATGTGTATTTACCTTTGTGCAATACCTCCTTTTACCTGAGCCTCACCTGAGACTCTGAGACTCGCTTGTACAGAGCTCACTGGGGCACAGAAGCCCAGAGCAAAGCTAATTCAGCCACACCAACATTAAATCCGAGGTCTGGATCTCACTACATAGTTTTTTAAAAAGTAATAAGTTATCCAATCACTTAAGAACATAACTAAGGACAGCATCAAGTGGGCTCATTAATATAATATCTTGACCTGAATCCATTAGCTCAAACCCTTTTCGTCTCTTTTTAGTACACTGAAACATTGTTCTTTGTGGGTCTTCTATATTCATAAATAGCATGGCATAAAAAGTACAGAATATGCCATCTAAAAAAAATGTGGCAGCTGCAACTGTGAATTTGGTAGGAACTTAATTCCTGAACCAAGATTCCCTCAGTGGCAAAGTAAACTGTTCCTGCTTCTTTATGACACTGCAATTTAAAAAATGGGAGAGAATTAGGGATCGTTGCGGCCCAACTCAGGGTTCCACTCCAACCTTCTTTTTTTAACCAAAGTGAAAGGAGCTCACAATGTCGAGTGATGAGCTCTTGGTAGCCTTCTAGTTAGGGCCCTTTCACAAGCAGCCCATGCCTCCTTGGCCTGCTGCTCTATCCACATAACACAGAGCAGTCACAACTAGCCACACAGATCTACACCTACATCTACTGCAAAACCTTTAAACAAAGCCATTAAACAAACAAGCAGCTGTGGGTTATTATGTCCGTTACTAGGAAAACAAACAGGCAAAACCAAAATTGTGATTTTTATCTCCTTTACATTTATACCATTAATACATGTTACAAGATCAAAAACAGATAACCTACGAGGGATTCCTGCTATCAATCTTTTTATAAATCTAATATGAGGATGATTTTCTACACATGCCTATCAGGAACCCTCTTATTTCAGCCAGCCTGCTGGATCTCGTCCAGAAGCTTACAAGAGGTTGCCTCTCCCCTGCAGGTTCAGGGCAGCCCCAGTATCTACCCACGGCTTCCCACTCTCCCCTACTCATCCCTGCAACTTAAAGATCTTCCAGGTCTCATCTCAAGACAGTATCTCCATGGTCGCGGGAAAGCATTGAGCAAAACCACTATTTTATATTTTCTTTGAAAATATCCTTTAAATTATCTACTATGAATCAAAAAGTGATACATTTATATGGTAAAAAAAAAATTGTCACTCACTTCATACCTTTGGCTCCCTCGCTTGGGGATAGGGAAACACTAACAATTTCTTGAATGTCCTTGTAGAAATAATTCTGTAAATTTTGCATATACACATATGGGGGGGACTTCAAATAAGAGCATGTTTTGGGGTTCCCATGAATACCTCATGGCTATGATGTGCTCATATGTTTAGCGATTTACTGGAAGGACTCACATGAGTCAAAAAGTTATACTTAGAGCATCTGAGATGTATTACTGCAGAAACTCTGGAACAAAGGTATGCATGGGAGGAAACTAGAGAGGTCAGGCATGCCCTCTCTCTCTGTAAGAATTGCACAGACACATTTTTCTCTCCAGCTGCAAACTACAAAGACATGGGAAGTCCACTCAAATCAGAGTCCAGACTTCTTAAGGGGTGCTAATCACACAGCTGCCTGACAAGCCAGGGTACAGACCCCGAACAGGCCCCAGGGATACCTCATGGACTTTCATGTTTATATTAAACAATGCTGACATCTCCGTACATGCCGACCCACTGCCTGATCACATCCTGATCACAGACCATGCAAACCATCGTGGACTCTGGTTCTCATCACTCTGGCTTCAAGCTTTCCCAGAGATAACAAAGAATGAACCAGAACAAACCTACTGCACTAATGTTTTCCTCACGGAGCATACTGTACACACTGTTCTGTATTTTCCCTTTTTAAAACAAAATGTCATAGTCATAATATTCATCTCACTTTTATCATGGCTGCATGTTGCTCTTTGGTGTGGAGGCACTACTGTTTGAGGACAGGATTACTATTTACTGCTGTAAACACTGATACAACTCACATCCTTATTTGGAGGCTATGAATAAGTATACTCATAGGACTAAGCCACTGAGAACAGAGTAACTTTGAGGCTGGACTCAGAGCACCCCTCCAGCCACCTTGGGGACTGCCTTCTCACACTTCTCACAAACCAGGAAAGCTGTCATTGATTTCTTTTATTTGTACGGATATTGTCAGTGATCCCTCTTGCGTCATTTAAAAAAATTTCCGCAAGCAGAGTGATCTTCACCCCCTCTCCATACCGTCAGGCAGGAAGTCTGAGTTGAGAACGTCAAGAATTCTACCTTCACTGTTTCCTTTACCAGCATGTCATAACATCTGTCTCTATAGTGACGCGATGTGAATGCAGGCCTGGGTTTTAAATCCCATCTTAACTAGTGATGTTAAGTGCAGCTGAGTCTCTCTGTAATTTTTCTGGGAATTAACTGAAGGTGTCTGTCTTACACGCTGAGTGCTCAGCAGATGCCAGCTTTCCTGGTTTATTTAGCATTTCAATTTAAATTAATAAAAATCTTTTCTGTGTGTGTTGCCCTAAACAGTAATATTATGGCTGATGTGTGACTTATATATTATTCTAAGACCTGTAACTTTAAAATATGAGAAAACATGCATTTACTGTTCATGGCTTTTAAAAAGTACTGTCTAAAAACAGTAGAATATTATCAGATGTTAGGACAGTATCAATCTGATAAATTAAGTGAAGTTTATCTCTCACTGCTGCGTCCCTTCTTTTGTGGTACTTTCTTCAAGGCAAAAACAAAATATGCATCAATCAAATGAACTTTGCTTTTAAGTAGTTGTTTATCATTTTTCTTCTGAAATGAAGGTATTCTTCGAATGTTCTAGGAGCTTCTATTTGATGAAAATAAACTCCTTATCATATGAAGAACCTGCACAGTAGAAAAGAAAATTATCTTAAAATTTAAACTGTCAGAGAATTTTGGATAGCAATTCCCAACTTGAAATCATGAGAGGTGGTTAACCTTTTAAATTAACATTCTGATGAGTTTTTAATATAAGCAATAATTCCTAATTATTATTGCAGAAAGCACAGATTAAGGAAAAATTACGATCCTCAAAAACATGGCTAAATCTAAAATTTAGGTGCCTGGAAATTATTTATCGAAAGACGTAATTAGATAGGAAGGCTGGTGCTTCGTTCCGCTAGGGTGAGGGCTGCCGGGCGGGGGTGGCACCCCTCAGCTGCACAGACATCAGGGAGCAGCTGTCTCGGGGGTAGTTCCTAAGGCCCAGGCGACTGCAGGGCTAGGCGATGGCTCAGGGCATCGGGAAGCACTTCCTCTGGGGGTGCTAACGTCTGCACAACTTCAGGAAGCTGAAAGGCAAAGTAAAAGGCCAAAACTAAAACAGTCGACTCCGCAGAAGGAATTTTCTTGTTGACATTTGAAGGATATTCAGGAAGTACCAAGTTGTGAAATGATTCACTCATCTACTTCATTCTGCTCCAATTACCTGAGGGTACAAGGAACTGCAATCTTCCGCCTTCCTTTTGTAGGGGGCGGAGGAAAAATAGAGAAAAAGGAGTCGTCTGGAGAGAGGGAGGTGGAGAGAGAGCCAAGGGTCTGCTAGAAGGGTGGGAGAGAGAACGGGGATCTGGAGGCGGCGGCAGCCCAGCCATGTCCGGCCTTCCTGCGTCTGCCACTCTCCGCCCGTCCTGGTGGCCACAGCGGGGATTCGCTTGGTTTTCCCCAAGTTCATGCACCGTGTTCAGGACAGTTGCTTGACCAAGAGCTGCTGTCCTGAACAGAGCCAACCTTATCTCCTGTATTCCCTCTTCAACACTCCTCCACACAGCCATGGGTTCCCAAAGGGGGAGCTTGACCCAAGCAAGGCAAGCCAGATTTCTTTTTCCACCAGAAGAGAAAAATAAAAAGTATTTTGGGGGTGGAAGTGATCAGACAAGAAGCTCAGATGACTGCGGTGAGCTTGGGGCTGGAGAAAGCTCCTCTTCCCTCACTCTTCTCGACGTTCCAAAACAGGTGCCTGCTAAGGACTCTTCCCAGCATCTCTTGCCAGCCTCTCTTGCCAGAGGGCCTCGGATCGGGTTTCGCCTGGGGGTGGGTAGGTGTCTAACGTGCCCTGGCCGAGGGCTTTGAGGATGAAGCCAGAGGAAAGGTGAGCTGATTAGCTTGGCTCTCCAGGTGTCCAACGGGTCATCCTCTGCTCCCCAACAAGCAGAAGTGAGAGCAAGAAACAGACTCAGAGGCTGGGGGGCAGCACGAGAAGGCCAAGCAGGGCATCGCATCACAGCGGGCACGAGGCGGGCTGTGAGGCACAATGAGGAGAAGGCGCCAAGCAGGCCGCAGATGGGCTTTTCACAAGCTGTCCAGGGTAAGGTCCTGCTGGGACCCAGGCCAGGGCCTGTGCACACCACCCTAGGGTTCTGGCAGCTTGGTTGCCAGCCTCTCTCACAGACACGGGGCCTGAGCTAGACGGCTTCTTCCCCAGCCCGGTGCAGCGGCCTCTGAGTGGGAGGCTCTGGGCATATCCCAGGGCTCCCTTTGAGTGAGCGAGGGCAGTGGCGAGTTCGAGTTACATTTAGGTTCTGCTAGGGCAGAGTCAAGGCAGCTCCACAGCAACTTAGAATTATAACATTAATTGTTGATTCTCCATTTGCAATAAAGCAAGTAGAAAACAGACGTCAGGAAAGATGATCCGTCCGTTTCTAACAGCTGCAATCCGTATGTTTGAACCTCCAGAGGGAACAGAATGTTGCTGCATCAGCAACAGAACCCTGAGCTTTTGACTCATGCCACTGGCCGACACACTTGGAAACCCATGTCACTGCTCACACGCCATCTGGACTTGTGTCAGGAGGTTTCGTAAGAGGTTTCTGCCCACAGAAAGTTCATTGTTGAACAAAACTCATACTATCGTTGTTAATCGCCTCATTCTTTTTTCCCACCTGTGTTGGCAGTTTATTCACACACACACACACACAACACCCCCGCTATCACAGTTTCCTCTTTGTCCATCATTCTCCTCACCAGAAGAAGTTACACAAAATTTTGAGGGGGAATATATCATCTTTGCAGACTAACACGTCTGCGGAGGAGTCATTTGTAATAATGACTCAATCTCCTAGTTTAACTCATGAAGGCACAAAAAGTAAATGAAAATATAAGAATAATTTTTGTTTACATTAGATTATTACAGTGCAGAGGTTGTAATCAAGTTCGCGATAGAATAGTCTGAGCTCAAACACCAGAAAAACTAAAATACCTGACGACTTACAAACCAGAATTAAAGCCAGCCTCCGTCTCCATGGTGAAAACCGAAATCCGCGGGGCTCCTCTGGCTGCGAGTCTGACGTCTCTGCTCAGCAGGGTGCCCTCGACCTTGAGTCTCCTTTCTCCTCGCCACCCCCGCCCCCAATCCCAGCACCCTGGGAGGTCAAGGTGGGAGAACCGCTTGAGCCCCAGTGTGGGATACCAGCCTAGGCAGCAGAGCCCGGCCTTGTTTCCACACAAAACTTAAAAAAATAGCCGGGTGTGGTGGTCCCCTGCCTGTGGGCCCAGCTTCTAGGGAGGCTGCAGGGGGAAGGGTCACCTAGCCCCGGAGCTCCAAGTCGCAATGGGCCGTGAGCCTGCTGGAGCGTGCTCCAGCCTGGACAGAGTGACCCTATCTCTAAACAAACAAACAAACAGCAGGCAGAGCAGACCCCCAGCTTCTTCCGTTCTCATTCTGGCGCATCTGCAGAAGAAGGTCACAGCCTCTCCACAAGCTTGCTGTCGGGGTCCACTGTGGCGTGGTGGCCTGGTGGAATTCTCAGCCCTCCTTGGAGCTCAGTGTGGCCCAGCGCTGTGTGGGCTGCATCGTCGCCAACGAAAGCAGCCGCGGGGCTCCACCACCGCGACGCTGAGGCCCCAGGAGGACTGCTCTGGCGTTCCCTGGGGGAAGGTCACCGCCCGGGCCTGCACCAGCTGCTGTGCCCACGCCCCAGCACGCTCGCCCGGAGCCCTCCACGGCCTGCGGCCTCCGAGGCCTCATTCTTTGGACTGAACCATGCTCTCTTTTTCCAACAGTGTTTCCAAGACGGATCACTGTCGTGTATATCAAGTACGATTTCTGTCCTACAAAATAATTTTGCCACCTGAAATATAGTATATAATAGCCCTTTTCCATCATTCAGAAAACCATCGTATCCTATTCTTTAGGTAAAACTGCCTTCCCTTTTTTGGAACAAAGTTGTCATCACTTACTTGTTTCTTATCCAACTTTTCTTCTTCCAAGCAAATCAAGGGCGGCCTTTGAAACAGTCACTCATCAAGAATAAATATCAATGCAAACATGTGGTTAAAAATATAGATCTAAAAGTAATCAATTTGGGTAATCCGCCTTCAGTGAGTAGTACTAATGGTAAGCATAGTTAACGTGGAACTTTGCCAAACTGAAAGCAATATAAAAGTAATCCACAAAGTAGGGCAGGAGGACAGAGTAAGTAAAGAATGAAGTTTTGTAGGCACCCTTTCTTAAAAGTAAGAGAAGGTCACCTTCAGTAGAGAAAGAATACCCAATCTGCTGTCTTAAGGGGATAATGGTTAAGGCAATGAGTTAAAAAGCAGGTGGAATTGCCACGGTGTGCATTTGCTCTTGGATAGAGGAGGCTGAATGAATTCACTTCTGTCATTGTGACGGAAGCTATTATGTCAACTGTAAGTAAAATGCCAACCCCTTGGCCCCCCAAGACTATAAACAGTCTTAGAGTCAGTCAGAAATGTCTGTATGATAAAAAGTAAGACTTAGTGCAAAAAAACCCAGAGATAATAATAAAAATCACAAAGTTTATGAAAAAGCATATATATTTACTGACCAAGACTTTTTACATAGGCCTAACATCTAGGATCTGCAAGGAACTCAAATGCGCCGAAAGGAAAAACACAAGCAGCCCATTAAAAAGTGGGCAAAAGACATGAATTGACACTTCTCAAAAGAAGATATATGGACAGCCAAGAGACACAAGAAAAAGTGCTCAACCTCACTCATCATCAGAGAAATGCAAATCAAACCATATTGAGACACCACCTAACACCAGCAAGAATGGCCATCATTAATAAAACAAACAACAACAGATACTGGAGAGGATGTGGAGAAAAAGGAGCACTTCTACACTGCTGGCGGGAATGCAGACTAGAGCAACCTCTTTGGAAGACAGTGTGGCAATCTCTGAAAGAGCTAGAAGTTGACCTTCCATATGACCCAGCAATCCCCCTGTGGGGAATGTACTTGGAGGAACTCAAATCTTTCTACCAAAAAGATACCTGCACACACATGTTTGTTACAGCTCCCTTCGCAATAGCAAAAACATGGAACCAACAATGTTGCCATCGAAGCTGGGCTGGATTTAAAAAATGTGGTACATAGTCGCAATGGAATATTATGCAGCCATAAAGAAGGACAAACATATGGACTTTGCAGCAACTTGGATGGATTTAGAGTCGATCATACTCAGTGATCCATCACAGAAACAAAGAATAGTACCATATGTTCTCACTCATAAGCGGAATAATTATTGAATAATTATCATAATACTATAAGAAACCGATTGGCAGTAGTGGGAAACTGCCAGGGGATTGGCAATTGAGGGAAACTGCTAGGGGAAGGAGGGGCATACCTCATCAACAAGGGTGCCTGTAATCAACATTTGTATACCATACCTAACCCTGCATTGTACCCCACATCTTTATAATCAAAAAGACTTTTTACATAATGAAAAGAATATTTAAATTAACTCACTTTTACCATATCTATTCTTATCTAGAAACGAAGGCTCAAGGTAAGAGCTGAAGCACTCATAAAATAATTAACTTGTTCGTGTTGGCCACAGAAATGTGTGACGGTGATAGATGGTGAGCAGTCGACATAAGCAATACCTTAAAACAATCAAGTCAGTGTAACACCAGTAATTATCAACCAGTGAGACTTACATCTCCAGCAGTAAAATTAGCTCTGGTAAGAAAATGTTAAACTACTTTGCTGGAGATAAGTACGTATTTGTTTTAGTGCTGGGATTGCTTAAGAAAAAAAATTCCAAGCCGTGTGTGTGTGTGTGTGTGTGTGTGTGTGTGTGTGTGTGTAAGGTAGTATACAATGTTTTTGTCATACCATTCTGAGATTTATAAAAAGAATACCTCTGAACTTGGCAGGGCTTCAGTCATGCTTCTTGTTACTTAGCACACACATTGCCGTTGTACATATTACTAATTTATAAAATGTATCCGTTAAAAATAAACCTAAACCCCAATGCTTTAGTAATGGCAAAATTGAAAATAAGTGAATAGTGCATTTATACCAGTAATTTTGAATTGACATTAAATTGCAACAATATTGAGGATAAGAAAATCACATTTTGCCAAATTATATCTGCCCTCCTGCTTAAATTCTGTATTTTAAGTCCCCAGGGACACCACTCAATACCACATGCAACTTAGCATTTTCCCCATTGAAAGAGCATTTTCTTTTCTTTACAGAAGAAACAGAAACATATATATATATATATATATATATATGTATATATATATATAATTTATATATATAAAAAATGCTTTTCCCCATGTACATTCCTAAAAAATTTTAAAAATACATGTAATAGGAAGGAATGACATATACTAATAAGATCTGCATTGCTCATCTATTTTTAATTCCAATTTTGCAAATTAGATATATAATTTATGGAGCCCTACCTTGACAAAACTCTAACAAGAGCGTACTAACTCTCACATTCAAAATAAAACATGAATTACCCTGTAGGCCTGTGTGTAATCTGTACATGAAGTAAATATCTCCTTAAAATCAAACAAAGAAAAATAAGAAACAGAATAAGACATATGACTATGCTGATTTATCCACGGCATGAGGAACAAGAACATTCAGCTCTCTGGTCTTGTCCAGGTTAATGTGGGCATCACTGTGTGTGTGTCAGCCTCAGAGACAAATATGCCACATGATTGATTTCACAAAATATAATAAAACAACTTTCCCTGAAACAGTGAGCAGGGCATGACCATCACCTGATGGGGAAAAACATAGGCAAAAGCAATACAAGGTCATCTCTAAGATAGCCAGGTGAGAACACACGTTTATGACAAGGCACTGCAGACTGGGCAGCTGATAAACCACAACAATTTATTTCTCACAGTCCTGGAGGCTGGGAGTCTAAGATGCGAGTGCACATGTGGTTGGGTTCTGGTGAAGGCCCTCTTGCGGGGGCAGTTGGTCAACTTCTTGCAGTATTCTCATAGCGGAAAGAGAATAGGAGAGCTCTCTAGGGTTCCTTTTATAAGGGTAATAGAGCCATTCGCCATCCACGAGGGCTCTATCCTCATGACAATTACTTTTGTAAGTCTCACCTCATAATACCATCACACTAAGGGTTAAGATTTTGACATATACATTTTTGGGGACACAAACATTCAGTTCATTGCAGGTATGTTGTAGAAAACAAAAAGTTTGGAGAAGTGTTATGAGTCATTGATGAAAAAGAGCATGCACTTATTCATTATCATATTAAACATAGTATGGTATTATAACATATATGCAATGGTAATATGCATATAGACATTAGACATTAGAAAATCTTAGTGCTTTGTCAAGAAAACAATTTTAGTGGAGCTCATCCATTATGAATAAAGAAGTGGCATCAGATCTTCACAGTAAAGTCTGTTCTTTTGTTTCTAGTATTTTTGTTTTTTAGGGAGACTCCAACGACATTAAAAGAGTTCAGTTGCAAAGACCATTGTGCAAAGATTATGGGAAACTCCCTGAAAGTTCCTCTTCAAGTTAGCTACATCAGCCTCTGTAGTGATTGGGAGTCTATCCATTAACAACGACTTGAAGACCGGAGGCAGCAACAGGATTTAGGACCCATAGGCTTCAACAAGGATAATCTATAATATTAAGAAATAATTTTAAATAGTTGAACAAACATGTCATGGGATATGTCCTAGAAGTTCATTATGTGCTGTTGAATTAATAACTTTATAAGTGTATCTGGCTTTCATATATGAAAGAAAAGAATATTTAAAAGAAACAGCAGACTTTAATATACGAATGTTTGGAACTTGGATTGCCTTGTAAGGTAAGGTATCCACATACAGTTTGGAAAGACTCAAAGGTAGAAATAATACGCAACTCCCTTCATAATACGAAATGGCAGACCTTCCCACAGGGAGTGAGAAACACGTCTTTAGCAAATGATCGGCTAAAAAGTTCCACAAAGGTACATTATCAAATTAGTGAGGCTTGTTACTAAATTGTAGCACATACTGCATGCAAAATATTGCACGAATGATGATCTCAGATGTGACAAGATACTATTTTGAAATAATAAAGTTTTATAGTTCTCTCCTTGATAAAATATATTCCCTAGCAATCATAAAGTAAAATGATTGCTAGGGAATATAATTAATCAAGGAGAGAAAAGCGAGAAGCAGGGCAGTACTAATGCCAGTTTCAAAGAGAAGAAAACAAAAGGCTTGGTAGTTCCAGTCAGACCGGAAGAGGAGCTTTCTCTTTTTGGTCATGGTAGATTATGAGAAAGGAAGGGGGGTGCGAGTCGAAAGGACAAGTGATGAGGCTTGTATCTAAACTCTTCTGTCAAAGCTAAAGTCCCAAAAGTCAAGGCGTGTTAGCTACACTGAAGGACAAGCCAAAGAGAGGGGAGGACTTTGATTTGAATTTGCGATTTGAGTTTCTGGAGGGAGATCGCCTTGCAGGAGGGTGCCTGTGGTAGCCATTGGTGCTGTTCACCAAATGTTTCCGTTCTTTCCAATTTCAGGTGCATAGTATGATTGAAATTCCTGTAACACTTGGGGTAGAGTGGAACTATGGGACTAATTCTGCCCAGCGACGTGTGAGTGGAAGAGGAGCATTTAATTACTAGTGTGAGACCATTCAGCATCCTCTTTTCTTCTCTGGCACGGCATTTCCACATGCTTTACAAGTCAACATAGAAGTTATCGGAGAATCTGGATACATCGGCAGAAGAAGTGGTCGGGGAGTTAATTGACCCTGTAACCAGGGGCAGCAAAGCTACCCAATGCCAGCAACCAGGTATGACTCAACTCAGAGTTTGAAGAATCCACAGCATCAGCAGAAAAGATGGGGCAGCCATCAGCGGAGGGGGATATGCTTGTTTTCTGGGAGCGTGGCCTATGCCAAGTGAACAGCCAAGGGGATACAGCAACTGCAGACTTTGGAAGTGGTGTCAAAAAATACCTGGAGTTAAGAATAAATTAACCAGACCTTAGCAGATGTCATCTAAGGATATAAGGACCCAAGGAGCTGCCCGGTAGAGTCCAACACAGAAACTAATGTATACTAAGAAACAGTTTCCATCCACCTAGTGCCATGAGTTTACATGAGCCTCTTTTGCCAAAATTCCATGTTGAAAACATTAGAGAGGAAATGGAAATCTGAAAGACTACACTTACTAGAAAAGATAGATGCATCTAAAATGGACTATTTAACCTGGTAGAGACTGGGACATTACTTATATTTTGTGTTTTCCAAATCTGAGCATATACAGAAACTAAAAATGGAACTGCAAGCAGGTACCCATCTCCTTACCAAATCCCCAATACTAGAGGTTGCTGATGATGGTTAAAAGTAAAACTAATATATTTTCACGACTCTATTTTCCAGGTTTTACAAAAGGAAGCTTAGTCCTCAGAAACTTGGAAGGGTGCTGAAAAAAATCAGAGCAGACAAATGCTTCTTCTTTGTATAATTAATCGATGGAAAATTTTTTTTTTTTTTTTTTTTTTTGAGTTGGAGTCTCACTCTGTCGCCCAGACTGGAGTGCAGCGGCCATTCCCGGCCACCGCAGCCTCGCCTGCTGGGCTCCAGCGATCCTTCCGCCTCAGCCTTCTGATTAGCCGGAATTATAGGCATGCACTACCACACCCGGCTGATTTTTTGATTTATTGTAGAGATGAGGTCTCGCTGCCCAGGCGGGTCTCGAACCCGTGGGCTCAGGCAATCCACTCACCTCAGCTTCCCAAAAGCGCGGGATTACAGGCTGAGCCACCAAGCCCGGCTGATGGCAACATCTTAATGAATCTTTTGCTTATCTGGTGCTTATCTCCACCCATGCCACCAATTATACACTTTAGGTCAATTATGATATAATAAAGCTAAAAATGCTGGTCATTTGCACATACAGATTAATTCGCTCAGAATTTTCATATTTCAAATGTGAAATTTACCATTGATGCTATTATGTTTGGCTGTAGACAGTAGATTTATTTGGCACTCAAAATGTCATTTAATACAACTCAGAGAAAAGGGTGAAATAATAATAAAGTGTCTATTGGTTCTCATATTTCTTTCCTTTTTTTGGCTTTGGAGAAAAGTTTTAAATTTATTTCTTTAGTTTGGGTTGATTATGCATGTTAGTAAATAAATTTTAGTATTTTATTAGTTTCCATGAGGCTTTCAAATCTTCAATAACATAATATTAATTTCCTCTTCATAATCGTTAAATTTTTCTTTCTTTAATTTAAAGGATGTGGGGTACAATTCAGGACTAGGTATATAAGTGGTTATCATACAGGGAAATTTGGGTCTCCCTTTGGTGCCCCCTTTGCCTGGTTTGAGATCAGGTACCCTTATTGATGTTATGTGCCTCCTCTCCCTTCCCTGGCAGTTTCTGGCTACTACAAATTCCTTTCTTACAGTATTGTGGCAAATGTCCAGGGTGCGCTTATGAGTGAGAACATGTAGTTTGCAGTTCTGTGTTTCTGTGACAGATCACTGAATGTTAAAGACTCCAAATCCATCTAAGTTGCTGCAAAGTCCATAAATTTGTCTTTCTTTATGGTTGTGTAATATTCCACAGTTTAAATTTACCACATTTAAAAAATCCAGTCCAGTTTCAATGGGCAGCACAGTTAGTTCCATGTCTACCACTATGCACAAAAAATCAACTCTAAATGGATCAGAGACCCACATGTAAAACCTCAAACTATAAGAATCTTAGAAAACATGGGAGACACCCATATGGGAATTGGAATAGGTAACCAATTCCTGATCAAAACCCCAGATGTCCTTGCTATAAGAGATAAGGTAGACAAGTTTGCCTCATTACACTGAAAAGTTTCTGCAAAGCAAAAGAAACCATCAGTAGAGTGGGAGACAGCCACGGAATGGGAAAAACTATCTGCCAACTGTATATCTGACAAAGGCCTAACATCCAGGATCCATAAGGAACTAAAATGTCCCAAAAAGGGAAAAAAAAAACAAACAACCCCATTAAAAAGTGGGCAAAAGACATGAATAGACACTTCTCAAAAGAAGACACACAGGCAGTCAACAGACATGAAAAAGTGCTCAGCCTCACTCATCATCAGAGAAATGCAAATCAAAACCACAGTGAGATACCACCTAACCCCAGTAAGAATGGCCATCGTTAATAACTCAAAAAACAACAGATGCTGGCAAGGATGTGGCGAAAAGGGAACACTTCTATACTGTTGATGGAAATGCAAACTAGTTCAACCTCTATGGAAAACAGTGTAGCGATTTCTAAAAGAACTGGAAATTGACGTTCCATATGACCCAGCAATACCCCTGCTAGGAATATATCCAGAGGAACTCTAAAATTATTTCTCAAAAAAGATACCTGCACACGCATGCTTATTGCAGCACTTTTCACAATAGCATAAACATGGTTCTCATATTTCTAATAACTATTCGAAGTAGTAATCAGAAGTTCATATCTCATGACTACAAGCAGAATGCATCCCTGTACAGTCATACAATTTTATCAATGCTGTATTCCAAATGCCTTTTTATTCAATTTGAATCACTGCATTTCAGATACAGGAGTACTGACCAACCCCATCGGGGCTTTGGATTTGTGAACAAAGAGAAAATACACAAGAGTTATGATTCTTTAGGGAAAAGATGAGAAAAAAGTGTTACTACTCTATAGTTTGAATCTAGCTAATTGACTAAAATTGAATATATTAACATTAAATACAGCATATATTGACAAACTTTTAGATTTTATAAATTATTATATATTTTAATAAGTTTTATTATTTACTTAGTTCAAATAAGTGAATTTTATACCATATTGTCTTTTGAGATACTGCATTCTGATAAGTAGTGATGAGTTTATATGGCAAAGATCACATGTTGTAAATAAATGCTTCGGGGTGAATTTTTCCAGTGTAAGCATTTTTCCTGCATTTTGTAATCTAATTTCAATCTATGGTGATAGATCGTTTACCAACAATTGTACTTATCAAAGTAAGAAATAAATATTATAATTATTAAAAGTCTTTTATAAAATGCTCAGAGTTAATTCTTTTATGTGGACACAGGTTATTTTTTCTGGCCCTACCAATTAAAACCACGGTCAGTGTTTTGAGAAAACATGACCAAGTGGATCAAGATTTGAATGCAGGAGAAAGAATAAATGAGTCTTCTTTAGTCTATTTCTATCTCTTTTCTGTTTGCAATAAATAATATTGCTAAATGATCCTTTTGATAAAGTTAAATTCTAGCAAACTGCCACATCTACTTTTTAATTCATTGGGCTTTTTGACTGTGGATATTTTACTGACAGAAGGGAGTATATCACTCGACAAACTTTAAATGTAGGGAGTATATTGTTCTACCAAATCATTAGTAAAGTATGGTTTTGGCTGACAAGGAAAGTTAGTTTGAACATTTTTTCTGGCTAGAGAAGACAAAATAAATACATACATTTGACTAGGGAATTTCAAATCTCTTTGGACCAGACTGTGAATTCATTCCCATCCCCGTTTTCTTATTTCATACTCCTAGGGGAAAATATGGCAGTTATAACCTTATAAGATGTGTAATTGAGAATATTCAATGAACGTTTATGATTAGAGATAGAGTAATTGTAAAAACAGACTACTGTTTTGACAAACTAAGTGGAGAGTCAATGTCAACCTGGTTTACTCTAAGCTTTGTGTGAGTGTGTGATCTTGTTTTCTCAATCTTTTGTAGGAATTACCTGGGAGCAGAGAGTTTTCTTTAAGAGATAATTTAGAAGACAAAGTAATTTAATTTCATTAACATTCTGGAATATAATTTAGATTTTAGTAATCTAACTTTTTAATGAATGATATTTAAATTTTAGTTTAAATACTAGTGCACTTTTTTTTTAACAAAGTAGTTAAATCCTAATTTGGGGAACTTTACTTTTTTATTGACTTTGCTTTTTTTGTAACATGCTTATTAAACATTTCAAAGCCTATGCATGCAGCATATTACAACAATGTGGGCATTTACCTGAATTTATTATCTGGAACCCGATCTCAAGTTGGAAGAGCCTTATGTAAAGATTTAATAGTAAACTTCTATATAACAAGAGCATTAAATTATATGTTTTCGCTGAATGTTTATATTGGTATAAAATTCACATAACATAAAATTGACCATTAAGCATCTTGAGTGCATAATTCAGTGGCATTTAGTACATTAACGATGTTGTGCAACCATTACTCCTCTCTAGTTTCAAGATAATTTCATCACCCCGAAAGGAAACACCGTATCTGTGGTGCAGTTAACTCCCTAGTTTCCCCTTCCCCAGCTCCTGGCGACCACTAGTCTGCTTTTTATTTCTGTGGATCTGCCTAGTGTGGGTGTTTCATGTAAATAAAATCAAATAATTTGTGGTCTTTGTGTCTGGTTTCTTCACTTAGCATAATATTTTTGAGGTTCATTTACGTTACGGCATGTATCAGTACTTCTTTCCTTTTAACGGCTGAATCATATTCCACTGCGAGTATATACTACATTTTGTTCACTCATTCTTCTTTTGATGGAAATTTGGGTTGTTTCCACCTCTTAGCTACTGAGAATAGTACTGTTGTGAACATAAGTGTGTAAATATTTCCTTGAAGCCGGGCTCGGTGGCTCAGCCTGTCATCCCGCGCCTTTGGGAGGCCGAGGTGAGGGGATGGGCCCGAGCCCGCGGGTTCGAGACCCGCCTGGGCAGCGAGACCTCATCTCTACAATAAATCAAAAAATCAGCCGGGCGTGGTAGCGCCTGCCTGTAATTCCGGCTACTCGGAAGGCTGAGGCGGAAGGATCGCCGGAGCCCCGCAGGTCGAGGCGCGGTGGCCGGAAGCGGCCACTGCACTCCTGTTTGGGCGACCGAGTGAGACTCCGACTCAAAAAAAAAATATATATTTCCTTGAGACCCTTTTGGACATATACTGTATTGAACTGGATTCTCCAGAATTGTTAGATACATAACATCTAGCGTTATTAGATAAATAAAACCATAAGGAATTCGCTCACGTGACTGTGAGGCGGAGAGTCCAAGATCTGAAGCTGTCCGTCTGGAGAGCCGTGAGAGGAGACGGTGCGGCAGGATCTGCGTCTGAAGGCCTGAGGACCTGGAGAGCCCATGGCCTAAGTTTCCGTCTGAAAGCAGTAGGAGACCAGCGTGCCAGCTCAAAGACAATCAAGAAAAGAGAAAGAAGTTCTTCCTCGCCAGCTGTTTATTCCACTCGGGCCTTCAGTGAACTGGATGAGGTTTACCAACTTACTCGGTTTATCCATTCAAATGTCAGGCTCATCCAGAAGCATCCTCATGGACATACCCAGAAATAATGTTGAACTCGACGTCTGAGCACCCCGTAGCACCGTATAGTTGACACCTAAAATTAAACTTCGCATATACAGGAAGTAGAATTGCTGTATCACATGGGAGCTCTATTTTTAATTTTTTGAGCAACTGCCATACTGTTTTCCACAGTGGTTGTCATTTTATTTGCAGTGGCTTTTATTTGCAGTTCCCTAATGTTGAGCATCTTTTTATATGTTTGTGGGTCATTTGTATATCGTCTTTAGAGAAATGTCCATCTAAAAAAAAATAGTTTTCCCTACTTTTTAATCAGGTTATTTAATTTTTTCCCTTGTTTAATTATAGGAGTTATTATGTATATATGTATATGCATATATATATATGTATATATTCTGGATATTAACTCCATATACGGGGGTGCCAAAAAATGTACACATTTTATGAGGTATGTGTTGCTTTTTGAAGTTTAATTAAATTTTGGCAGCATGACGTTCAACTGCAATTCTGCCATTTTCTTTGACTGTCCTACCTGTCGTCTGGTGATACTAGCATTCATTTGATTAATGCCATCTTTTGAGTGAACGTCATACTTAAAATGTGTATAAATTTTGTTGGCACCCTGCATATATAATATGCAAATATTCTCTCCCATTCCATAGGCCATGATCTAACTCTGCAGTCCTGCAGCAGGTCTGGCTATTAGCCTGTGACTCCACGTTCTAACTCCACTTTAAATCACATTTTATTTTATGTTTTTATTTTAGATTCAGGGAGTGCACATGAATGCTCATTGCGTGGACATATTATTAGTGGTGGAGATGGGATCTCAGGTGGCCCGCTCCCCAGAGAGTGCACATTTCACCCCACAGGGGTTTTGAACCCTAACTCTCCTTCCCCCCCCCACTTCTTGGTGTCCCCAGTGTCTATTATTTCCAGGGTTTTTGGCCATTTAGCTCCCACATATGAGCGAGGACATGAGGTGTGTGGTTTTCTGTTTCTGATATTTGGTATCTGGCTGGTTCCAGGTCTCTAGGAAAGAAAAGCCACTTCTACCAGGCATGACATTCCAAGAGCTAGAGATTACTTCCCAAAAAGTCAAGGATGAAAACCAGACTTTTCTTCGGCAAAGTTAAATTCTTTCCTACAGACCCTCCTACTTTCTTATGTTTCCAAGAAAGGTGTGTAGATAAAATTGGTTTACAACTGTACTGGCAAACCTCTATCTTCACTTTTGGAAGCACTTGGGTATCTAATTTTTTACTCTTGGCTAAGCTAAGATCAGTGGGGTTTATGTAATTTTGTTTAAATTCTGACCTGGAGACTTGAATACTTAGCTTCTTTACTAACAGTTTGTAACCGACCTAACCAGTTAGAAAAAATGGCTTGCTTACATGACTGGAGACTTGTAACCCCCCTGAGGGTTTCTATGAACACTCCTGAAGCCCAAAAATTTCCCGGTCAAATGTTGTAGGTTCAAACCAGAGATTCAGTCTGGTGTTGTGTGCACAAAGAAAGTGGCCCTGAAGAATTGGGATGTCAAAATGTCTCTTGGACTTCTAACGTTTGCCTGTTTTTTCTTTCTCTTGCTGTACCGCTTATTTGCCTTTTCATAAAAGCATTGCACAAGTACAATTTGTGTAGTCTGGTGAATCCTTTCAAGCATATGAACTGGGGGAAAAATACAGTAGAGTTATTAAACTTCCAGAAATCTTATTAAGAATTTAAAATTTTTCAACTATCATAACCGAAACTAAAAATTTTAAGTGGACTCCACATCGCTGTCTCCTTTCCTAGTTCAGAAAAGTAATATGATAAAATTCAATTAAAAAATCTGGGGTCTTAGTAAATGTCAACCATTTTCTAACGCCTCCTGAATAACGATTTAAATTTTATTTTATAATTTTAAGACACTTCACTGATCTAATTACTAAAAAATATCTATTTTACCTCACACTAAGTGTCATACACTCAAACATAAGAAAAGATCAATAAAAATGATATTCCAAAGAAGAGGCTGCCTAGCAGAGCTAGAGATGCAGAAAGAACACTGATGAGTCTGGCCAGAGGCAGGCCTGGCACAAGGACCCGGAGGTACCAGCATACTGAGAGCAGAGGAAGGAAAAGGGGCTTCATAGGCAGAACTTTGGTTGTGATCTTTCGTTTTCCAGACACACTTTCTTCTGATTTTTATCTCAGACTCTTTGAAGAAATGGATGTCAGTTGTAAAGGGGTAGTAATGATTCAGCTAATTACCAGACAAAAAAAACAAACAAATAACAACAATGAAAAGCAAATGATGGCTTAAAAGCACTGTCTCTCAAGTATGATTTAGACTTCCGTGTTCATAGATTGGAAGACTTAATACTGTTAATATGTCAATGCTCAAATTAATCCACAGATCCACTGAATTAGTATATAAATATACTAATGGCATTGTTTTTTGCAGCAATAGAAAAATCCATTCTGAAATTCATATGGAATCTCAAGGAACCAGAATAGCCAAAATAATCTTGAAAAAGAACAAGGACTCACACTCCCTGACTTCAAAACATGTTATAAGACCACAGTTGTAAAAAACAATGTGGTTCTGGCATAAAGACAGATAATAAACCAATGGAAGAGAATAGAGAATCTGAAAATAAACATTCAAATGTATGGTCAAATGGTGTTAGATAAAGATGCCACTACCACTCAAAGGGGAAAGCGCAAACTGTTTTTTAAAAACGGTGTTGAAAAGACTGAATATCCACTTGTAAATGAGTAAAGGTAGATCCTTATCTTACACCATATACAAGAGTTAACTCAAGATGGATTAAAAACCTAAATGTAAGGCCCGGGCGTGGTGGCTCAAGCCTGTAATCCCAGCACTTTGGCAGGCCCAGGAGTGAGGATTGCCTGAGCCCACGGGTTCACAACCAACCTGGGCAACATGGTGAGACCTTGTCTCTACACTCTACAATAAAAATTAAAAAGTTAGCCGGACTTGGTAGAGCATGCCTGTAGTTCCGGCTACTTGGAAGACTGAGGCGGAAGACTCGCTGAAGCCTAGCACGTTGATGTTGGGGTGGCCGTGAGCATGCCACTGCACTCCAGCCTGGGTGACAGAGTGAGACTCCAACCCCCCCAAAAAAAACCAAAAAAACACCTAAATGTAAAACCAAAACCTACAAAACTCCAAGAAGAAAACACAGGAGAAAACATTCGTGATATTGGATTTGGCAGTGATTTCTTGGACATGCCACCATGGTGGAGCCTGAGAAAAGACCCTGGACACCAAGGCTCAGTTGAGTTTCCGCGGTTGGCAACACTACACAAGCAAAGCCACACACTGATGTCAGGAAGTGCTGTTCTCATTCCATGGGGAAAGAACAACAGAAAGTTACACATTGCAGACTTTCCTAGACTCTTCCCTGTGCATCTCTTCCTCTGGGTGATTTTACTCTGTATTCTGTCCTCAGAATAAACCATAGCCATGAATATGGCACTTCTCAATGAGTTCTGTGAACCTTCTAGTGAATTATCAAGACTGAAGGTGGTGGGAGTCCCTTGAGCCTGCAGTTGGTGTTAGAAGGGTGTCTTGTCGACTGTGCTCCCTCTGATTTTCGCAAGAGGTAAAAGACTGCCTTCCCTTAAACCTCCATATTTTGTACTTTATAATGAGAATATAGAACTTTGAGCCATACAATCACATAGGCTGACAGAGATTTCAGTAGGATGTGCAGAAGTGTTGGAGGTTCGGGCTGGATGAGTAAGAAACAGAAGAATTGATTCCAATCCTGAGACCTAAGAGTACAAGACTGAAATGTTTAGATGTTTATTCTTTGGCAAATGACCAAAACTTTTTGAAGTAGAAAATGTATATTTACAATATACAGTATAGAGGCACCTCTGACAACTTGAGAGAGGAGAGCTGAATGCATACAAAAATAGAATTATAAGAGATGATGTTCAAAAAATAAAGATAATTCCAAGACTTCAAGCCTAAGTGTTGTGGGGAATTTATGATTAGGAGAGGAGCAGGTTTCAGAAAATTGCTGCCTAGAATAGTTCTGTGCTTGTTGAGCTTGAGGTACCTGCAAGATATCCATATAGTAACAATCCACAGAGATTCTGTCCTGGAGTTAATAAGAGAAATTGAGCCTGAACACACATAGAAGTGAGAACTATGTAAACCTGGTAAAATGGATGAAATTGCCAAGTCAAGAATGGAAGTGAGAAGGAGAGAAGAGGGGGAGAAGTTTATGGCCCCCTACGTCAGAAATTGGGCAAAGGAGGAGAATTGAGGAGGAGCAAGTGGCAGAGTTGTGTCACAAAGCATCGCAGCTTACAAAGGAAGCGTCTCAAAAAGAGGGTGGCAGAAAACCAACCTAGCACTCTTAAATAAACGAGGTACTTGGAAAGATATACTTGGAAATGCATAGTTTGCTATCATTAGCCTTTTGTTTACTTCTTGAACAGGTTTAAATCAGTAGACGCTCATGATATTTTCATAGGCCAGCACTTTTTTTCTCTAGAAATCTCCCCCAGCACCACGTACAAGTTGTAGTATCTGATTGCCTTCTTCCTTTCTAGATTGTAAATTTGTAAAAGAAGGGTTTAGACACACAACTAGCCCATATCTAGTGCTCCAGTTCAAAATGTTCCTGTCACAGTTCATTAGGTTAAAATAAAAAATCAGTCTTCCAGTTAAGGAAAGTAATTTTCTCTCCCCAAAAGTGTATCTCTGTATTCTCTGATTTACCATATTTCTATTCCTAGAGTAGTTACTTTTTTTTTTTTTTTTGGAGTTGGAGTCTCACTCTTTGTTGCCCAGGATGGAGTGCAGTGGCACATTCACAGCCACCACAGCCTCAACCTGCTGGGCTTGGGCGATCCTTCCACCTCAGCCTTCCAAGTAACTGGAACAACAGATGCACGCCACCATGCCGGGCTAGTTTTTGTGATTTATTGTAGAGACGAGGTCTCACCAAGTTGCCCAGGCTGGTCTCGAGCCCTGGGCTCAGGCAATCCTTTCACCTTGGCCTGCCTCCCAAAGTGCTGGGATGGTAGGCTGAGCCATCGTGCCTGGCTGAGTATCTATTTTTAAAGTATTTTAAAAATAACTCATAAAATATGTGTATTAAAAGTATTACTTGTCTCATAAATTACATAAAGTTGCTTGTATGTAGGTGTATTAGTCCATTTTGCACAGCCATAAAGAAATACCCGAGGCTGGGAAATGTATAAAGAAAAGAGGTTTGTTTTGGCTCAAGGTTCTGCAGACCACACAAGAAACATAATACAAGCATCTGCTTCTGGTGAGGCCTCAGGAAGCTTACAAGAGGGAGCAGGTGTGTTGCATGACAAGCGTGGAAGCCAGAGAGAGAAAGGGGGTGTCAGGCTCTTTCAAACAACCAGCTCTTGTGGAAACTGAGAGAGTGAGAACTCACCCCTTTCGTGGGGGGCACAAAGCCATTAAAGGGGGCCACCGTCATGGTCCAAATCCCTCCCACTAGGCCTTGCTTCCAACACTGGGGGCCCGCATGTCAACGTGATTTTTAGAAGGACACATTTCCAAACTATATCAGTAGCCAATGCTTGTTCGTAAAAGAAGACCAGGATCAAAAGCAAGGGTGAAAGAAAAATAACAAACTTTTAATCAACTGAATGAACTTTGGACTGGCATTCCACTTTTAAGGAAAAAAGCATTCTTGCTAAAACTTGATTCAGATGGAATAAGGAAACAGTTCTTAGACAAACTGTGAGATTCTAGAACTGCATTTGCATTCTTCCACAGAAGCACTGTGAAACTCAAATAAGATAATGTGTGGGAAACCCAAATTATAAAGTACTAAATTATTTGGGCATCTATGAGGAGTCACTGTTTCTCCCAAGCTAGCTGTTTCCCCGGTGTCTTACTCTCCTGGGGTTCAAATCCATTCAGAGAACTAAAAAGATTAGAGCCAACCATTTATTTTATGCTTGTGGGTACATTTATAGGTTCTGCCATAAAATTTATTATCATTGTACATGTTAGGTGCCCAGTTTTACACTTATTTTTAATTCATTACTTTTCTGCCCATATTACTTTACTGAGTTCCCTTCCCCATAAAGCCATAGAATTTCTGCTGTATTTCACCCTTAAAGTGCTGGCATTTTAGTTTATGCTGTTGGAACTCATTCACAAAGCAAGTTCAATCAACAAAAATGAAGCCATTATATAAATGCTAAACTATTAATAAGAGTGTTTAATTTCACTGGAAGAAAGAAAATGATGGTGTACCTTTGAGAATAATTGGTGTTTAAAATGATAAAATAGTTGATTTTTTTTTTGAAAGCAGGGTTTATTGAGGACAGAAAAGCTCCCAGAATGGGAAGAGACCTGAGGGGGTTGATTTTTAAAGTGGCAAAATTTTGAATTATTCTTAGATGAGTACATAGAGTGTTTACTGGATACTTTCTTTCTTTGAGTTAGAGTCTCACTCTGTCACCCAGACTGGAGTGCAGTGGTATACTCACAACCACCCCAGTGTCGACCTGCTGGGTTCAGGTGATCCTTCCACCTCAGCCTTCCAGGTAGCCAAACTACAGGTGCATGCTACCATGCCTGGCCAACTTTTAAAAAAAAATTTTTTTTAATGATATACTATAGAGACGAGGTCTCACTAAGTTGCCCAGGCTGGTCTCGAGCCCCTGGGCTCAGGTAATCCTCTTTGCCTGGGTCTCCTGAAGAGCTGGAATTACAGGCTTGAGCCACCACGCCTGGTCAGATACTTTCAACAAATAGAACAAATAGTTGTTACAGTTTGACATTTGCAGCTGCCTTTCTCATATATTATCTTGAAAGCTATTTAAATTTCTTCCCTTCCCTGTTTTTTTCTACTCCAGCATAGATTATTGCATTTTACACTCTTTATATCTTCTAAGAGAGTAGGCTTTTGGGCCGCTCCTGAGCCAGTTGACATCTGTGAAATGGCTGCAGATGTGATGCGTTCTGGGCATCACACAACCCACTGGCCTTGGATACAATGATTTGTTTTATGCTGGCTGTACTAAGATATTCCTAGAAAGAAGGCAATTCCTTCTTAATTCCAATAAATTTCATTCCCACTCTAGGATCTGTCTTCATAGTTCTTTGCCTGCTCTCTCTTCCTCTCATTTCCTTTCATATTCTAAACTCTTGTCTTGGCCTGAGATGAAAGGACCATTTCTTTGGGGAAAAATAAATAAGTGACATAAAACATTAAAATAATTCAAGCTTGGTTCAGTTGAAGGGTTTACAGTCACAGAGTATCATTCTTTACTTTTACCACAGCATGTTAACTTAGGTTAATATTCAAGTGACTAAAATATCACTCACTTTAAAAACATCAAATAAACATCTTACCAGAATTTTAGAGTATCGTGATGCAAAGAATTCTGGACATATTGCGGTTTTATTTAACAACCCCAAAAGTCTTTTCTACTTAAGAATTTGACAGTATAAGAGTAGTATTTTTTTTTTTTTTTTTGAGTTGGAGTCTCACTCTGTCGCCCAGACTGGAGTGCAGTGGCCGCTCCCGGCCACCGCGCCTCGGCCCGCTGGGCTCTGGCGATCCTTCCGCCTCAGCCTTCCGAGTAGCCGGAATTACAGGCATGCGCCACCACGCCCAGCTGATTTTTTGATTTATTGTAGAGATGAGGTCTCGCTGCCCAGGCGGGTCTCGAACCCGCGGGCTCAGGCAATTCACTCACCTCAGCCTCCCAAAGGCGGGGATTACAGGCTGAGCCACCCAGCCCGGCTTATTTTTTTTTTTCTGTGTGATTCTTTAAGATTAAATGTATTTCAGACTCTCAGATAGCTAGAGATGACAGATAATACAGATCAGGTCAAAATAATATTAGCTGTTGGTGAGACAGATAATCTCTTTGACCTTGAGAGAGTATGAAGGTATTTCATATATCACAACGAGAATAGATGCTCCTTGGTAATAAGTTGTGGAATTCCAGGTAAATTGGACTTTCTTCTTGATAAATAAAATTGCATTTCTTAAACTAGCCTACTGTCTCTCTTAAGAATAGAAATTAGGTAGGGTTTGAAGAAGACCGCAAGAGAATGTTTGGTCTTCATTTTACAAAAAAATAGTACATAATAGCTAGGGTATGAGACATACATCAGGAAATATGAAGTTTGGCAAAAAATAATTTGAGCTGATTCTGATCATGAAATGTATACAGAGAAAATTAGAAGCACCATACACAGCAATGAGTTGCTTTTATTGTTCTTTTGCCAGCCAATGAAACAAAACATGGTGTGGCTGTTCTTCATATCTTAGACACTACATGGAGTAATCAGGCAACATAAAGCAGGCAAATAAACAGGAGATAATGTCCATCATTGTTGAAATGGACAAAAGCAAAGCAGTTTGCAATTTGCAGCACACAAATCTTTTGCCTCCTTGCTTAAATTTTTAAGTATTTCATTGTTTTTTATACTTTTGTAGGCGAAATTGTTTTCTTAATGTCCTTTTTCATTGTTCACTGTTAGTGTAGAAAAACAATTTACTTTTATCTGTTGATTTTGTATCCTCTAACTTTACTAAATTCATTTATTAGTTCTAACCGTTTTTTAGGCTATTTTAAGCTTTTTTTCCATATAAGATAATATAGTCTAAGAACATAAATAATTGACCTTTCTTTTTTCCATTTTGAATGTCTTTCTGAATTTCCTCTTGTCTAATCACACTGGCCAGGACTTTCAGTGTTACCTTCAAAAGCAGTAAAACTGGGCATCCTTGTCTTGTTCCTCATCTTAGAGAAAACCCTTTGTCTTTCAACATTAAGTGTGATATATGACCTTTATCAAGTTGAGTCTAGTTTTAATTTTTCTTCCTAGTATGTTGAGTGTTTTTATCATAAAATTTGAATTTTGTCAAAGTAGTTTACCAAATCCTTTTCCTGACATGCTTGTGTTTTGTGTCTGTTTGTTTTCTGTTAATGAGGTATGTTACAATGATTGGTTTTCATATGGTAAAACAGCCTTGCATTCCAGGAATAAATCTATTTTGGTCATAGTGCATAACCCTTTTAATAAGCTTTTGAATTCTGTTAGCTAGTATTTTGTTGAGGACTTTGTATCAATATTCATTATGGAAGTTGGTCTCTAGTTTTATTTTCTTGTAGTGTTTTTATCTAGGTTTGATATTAAGAGTATTCCTGGCCCCATAGAACAAGTTTGAAAGTATTCTATATTATTCAATATTTTGGGGGAGTTTAAGGAGAACTGGTATCAAATATCCTTTAATGGTCTGATAAAATTCACCAATCATGTCATCTGGTTGAGATATTCCCCCTTAGGTGATAAGCCCAGAACAGGATATGAAGGTTTTTTATTCTCTTGGTAAAGAAGTGTTCCGGACCCAAAGTCCATTCTAACACGGCCAGGTAGGAGTCAAATGAGTGCATGCACAAGAGTGCCTTTTCCAACAGTGACAAACTCCCTCAGCTTTTGTTTATCTGGGAATGTCTTAATTCTCCCTCATTTTTTGGAGGATAATTTTGTTGGATATTGTATTCTTCGCTGACAGACTTTTAAAAAAATTACTTTAAATATATCATCCCACTGCCTTTTGGCCTACAAGGTTTCTGATAAAGAATCCACAGTTAATCTTATAGAGGCTTCTTTGCACATGCCAAGTCACCTTTCTCTTGCAGCTTTCAAGATTTTGGGGGGACTTTCAACAATTTGATTGGAGTATGCCTTGTGTGGGTCACTTGGATTTATCCTACTTCAACTTCACTCATCTTATTGTATTTGTATATCCATTTCTTTCCTCATGTTTGGAAGTGGTAATCCCGTAATACATATTTATGTTCACACAATGGTGCCCCATAAGTTCCTTGGGCTCTGTTTACTTTTATTCATTCTTTTTTCCTTTTGCTTCTGAGACTCATCAATTATAAATGACTTGTCTTCAAGTTTACTGGTTTTATTCATTCTTTTTTCTTTTTGTTCCTGAGACTCAACAATGATAAATGACATACCTTCAAGTTTACTAGTTCTTTCTTCTGCCTGATCAAGTCTACCATTGGACCATTATAGTGAACTTTTCAATTCAGTTATTCTACTTTTTGGGTTTAAAGTGTTTATTTTAAATAATTTATAAACTAATCTTTGTTGGTTTTGTTTATAAAATGTCTTTCTGAGTTTGTTTACGTTTGTTCATGTTATCTTTCAGCTCACTGAGCATACTTCAAACAATTGTTTTAACATCTTTATCAAGTAAGCTCAAGCCCTGTTGTTCTTTAAGATCAGTTTCTGGAGATTTGTTTTCTTCCTTTGAAGGGGCTGTGCTTTCCTGTTTCTTTGCATGCCTCGTGATTTTTTGTTGAAAATTGAAATTTTGGCAAAAACAGGGTTGTCTCCCAGTCTGTGTAGATTGGTGCTGTGCAGTGGAAGAACTTTACTAATCATCCTGGCATAAAGGTACAGGCTCCTCTCATACTTTTTCTGAAGATGCATCTTCCCTGGGCTTGTGTGCATGCTTTTGGACTAGTTCTTCACAGGCAAGGCTTTTTATGTCTTAATTTCTCCCAGAGTCCCACACCCTTGCTTCTTCTCAGAAGTCTTAGAAACACTATTGTGTTCCCCTGTCTGTTCCCCAGTGGGTCTGCCGGCCTCCTGAGCTCTCACCCACCATGGTGCCGGCACTGCTTTCAATGGCCTTGAACCTACTATGGAAACCCTGCCCCCATGACGACCAGCTTTTTAAACCAGGCAAGACAGAAACCAGTCTCTCATGCAACCTCCACACAAGCCAGAATGGTGCAAGCATGTTCCACTCTTTTCTTTTCTTTCCATCCTGAGGCAGGAACTGGGAACTGGGTATTTTCCTCCTGACTGTACCGCACTGTGCTAAAGAAGAGATGGGATAAGGGCAAGTCAAGTGCCATGAGATTTCCCACTGTTTTGAGTGAGCTTTTTTCTTGATTAGGCATTTGCCTGGTAGCAAAAAACTTCTTAATTGGTTTTTAGAATTCTAACACACCTACTTCGGTCCATATATTGCTTTTTATTTGACAGTTCCTTGGGAGCAGCGAGGGCCTGGAGCTCTCTCGTCTGCCACTTTTTAACATATCTTTGATGAATCACATAAGTTAATAAAATCAGAAAAAGGGGAAATTTTGAAATGTAAATGAACAATATCTTAAGAAGAACAATTTGGACAATGACATGAATATTTATCTTTCCCTTTTAGCAAAAATGTCTCCACTCTATAAATAGAGCTCTGTGTCTCAGAGAATGCCAAAACAGAGATATTTTAATATTGGAATTCTCTTAGTGTTCAGATTTATCCACATATGCTTGGCTTCTGAACAGTATCTCACTTCAGAGTTAATCATTTATCACCTATTTCCAAAAAAAAAAAAATCAGTAACTTCCAGTTGGCATAATTATCAACTGCTAGCATTTAAAATAAGGCAATATAATTTAGTGTCTCACTGTGCCAAACTTCTGTCGATTTGCATCCAGATGCAGGCACTGGCCCAAACTCTCTCCTGGCTGGGCTTCCTCCTCTCATATTCTGTTCAATGAAGGCCCTCAAGCCTTTTCTCCCCATCGTGGAGCTGCCGTGAAAAAGTGGCATGAGATCCTCCTTATGTGTTCATTGTCTTGATCCTTCCTGCATCTAATTGATGGGGCAATTCCACACAGTGCAGCATCACTGTAACTCTGCCATTCTCTAGAACACCTGGAGGCATCCAGGTGAAACTGCATCAATTCCCAGCTGCAAGAAGTTAACACAAAATAACAATTAAAAACATGTAAGCAGGGCAACCCCTTTAGGTCCCCTCCCACTGTGGGAGCTTCTCTGTCCTCTCAATAAATCCTGCTTTCTCACTTAAAACAAACAAACAAACAAAAACCATGTAAGCATGGACATAGAAAGTGGAATAATAGGCACTGGAGACTCGAAAGGGTGAGAAGGTGGAATACGGGTGAAGAATTAAAAATTACTTAATGGCTACAATATACATTGTTTGGGTGACGGCTACACTAAAACACCAGACTTCACCACTATGTAATATATCAGTGTAACAAAACTGCACTTGTACATATTCAGTTTGATGCATGTCAAGTTTTAAACAATTTGTACATATATTGTATGAATATGTAGTAGCACTTTCAACTCAAATTCTTCAAGAACAATTCCCCAAATTGAAATATTAAATAATGATGGAATGCAATAAAAAAGGGATTACCAAGAACACTCACACGGCAGGACGATGGACTTCAAGTGGCCCACTGTATAGTGAGGTGTATTGTGATTCAGAAAATCAAGGATCAAGTGGTCTCATCCAAGGTTAATACTCTTTTTTGAATAGCAGATGAGCAGATTTAAATGAAGTAGTTCAAAACATTTAGAAATGTATCTCATGGCATCAAACAGAATAAACTCTTTAAGATAATTTGTCAGATTAATAAGTGACACTGTCCCTGATCATATGAGGATGAGATTCCAGGCATTTTTAACTACATCATGGTGGTAAGGAATTGGAAGAAACTTCAACATTTAATATAAGGATCTTTGCAAACTAGTTCAAAGTTAGAAGAGGAAGAAAAATTACAGAAACATCTCTCTGTAGCATCATAATTACTAAGTGCATACATTTAGCACTTGATTTTACAGATGAAAAACAAAATGTTTTTATTTTTTCTCTTCATAGATAAAAACAGGAATAGAGAATGTAAATGGCTCACCAGATTGACACAGTAATTATGAATGTTGAACACATAACCCAGATCTGACCCAATTTCATAGGTCTTCTTATTCTACATTCTGCTTCTCAGAATCAGAAATGTTTCCTACCCACCCTCAGCCAAAGTGATGAAAACATTAAAATTAGACCCTGTGTGCATGTTTGAGATTTTCCACATAAGTTACACGAGTTATTTAGAAATAATTTGACAAAAGTAGCATTCGTTTTTTAGACAGACATTATTTGAGAGCCTATTGTAACATGTTCCTGGGCCTGAATATTTTCTTTATAGTTATTTAAAGTAATGAGTAAACAGAAGCAAATATTAATTAACAATTTACAGAAAATAAAGCAGTAAGTGTTGGGTAATGAGTGCACCTCTAATTAAGTTAACATAGTGGATCCACTGAAGTAATTGTTATTTCAGCCTTTTAACAGATAAACAGATGAAATCTCTGAGAGGTTAAATCATATTGCCAGAGTCACACAGCAAATAGTTGACCCAAACTTAGAACTCAAGTCAGCAATGACTGAGACTCCCTTAGCTTTTAGCCGTGTCACACTGAGTAATACGATCTCACAGTCTCACTAACAGAAAAGTTGTTGACACATACAAATTCAACTGTTCCTAAGAAACTAGCAAATCAATTTAAAAACAGATCAAGTGTCCCAAAATAAAATATATTTGAATGTGCAATGATGATTATTTTGGGAACAAAAAGAGTAAATTTAGTGGTTTACCAGTCATTAAGTATGGGTTTCTACCTATTAGAAATGAGACACAGCAACAAAATATACTGGAGGCTTTTAAAGCACAAGACTAAACATTTCAGTCCATCACTCATGGCCATTTGCACTCCTGAAGTTACGAGGAGACAAAAATTGCAGCGTGGAGAATACGGTTTCTGCACTCAGAGACATCCGGCTATTAATTCCAGTTTTACTACTCACCCATCGTTTCTTTAAACAAGTAATACTGATCCTTAACATCCTAATTTGTAAAATGGGGACAATATGAGCTAGCCATAGTGTACAAAACCATATATAAAATAATGCGTATAAAAACCATACACAGGGCCTACACATGGTAGGCACTCAATAAATGATAACCTCTGATTCTTGCCCTATCATACCAGCTGCTCGATATCCTGGTGACTCAGTTTCCTTGTCTGTACAAGAGGATAACAGTATGTATCTATCTGTCGGGAATTTTTTTTTTAAGAATTAAAACAACTCAAGGAAGTACAGCGCTTGCTATAGTGTTCAGACTGCCTGAGGTCATTGGAGTAATGTCAGTCAATACATTTGTTGTGGTGGTGGTGGTTAGACTTTGCGCAGATCAGAAAATCTGAGTGTGAAGGAAACATTAACTGACCGCCAGAGGCCGGCCCAGACCAGACCCCGGGGCCTCCTGAGTGTGAGTTTGATGCTCGTTGCCCTCCATCAGGAAGCGTCCCTGAAAACTAAAATTAGTGACAAGAAAACTTAGAGACTGATTTTGCCGATGCCCATAACTGCTGACTCGGACTCCGTGCACCGCTGTAGATGAGCACCGCCGTGGCGGCCTGCAAGGA